>VZTI01004715.1:46853-158509 GCA_013397865.1 Struthidea cinerea
GGGGTGGAAGAGGGGGGAATGGGGTGAGTTTTATATGATTGAAAATATGGTTCATATGTTCAATATGTTCAACTCTGCACATAAATTAAAACATATTCCATTCATTCATAAATCTCCCTTTTACAAAATACAATTATGATCCCATTTTGCCTCTTTAATCTACCGTTGTAATTCTTTGAAAGTGTCTTTGTATAATGGGGGATTTTCAGTTTGGTGTGGTTGCAGACATGCTGAATTGAGTTTCTGTCAAGAGATGTCAAAGAATGACTTCACTTTAGTCCTGAGCTACATGAGTATCGTTTCGGAAGAAACACTGAATTTTATAAAGAATAAGAGAAACTAGATTAAAGAAAATAGTCTGGTTACTCCTTGATATTTGGAAAAACCTGACTTCTTAAGCATGCAGTTAGAAGAATAATGAAATTGATAATGCTACTTTTCTGTTCAATAAGAAACAAAATTAATTTTTGATTTTTTTCCACTCTCCATATAACACTAGAAGGTAATTCCATATAACATAAGAAATGAAGTTCTTTTTTTCCTATCCAATGAACATGTAAAACATGAGGCTCAAGACTATCTAGGCTGACACATGCAGGTGTTTGTTAAAATTTCTTAGGTACTCAAAATCCCTTGTCTTCTCTGTTTTTGTTTTTATTCTACCCATTACCTACTGATTTTTCTTTTTTTTTTCTAAACACTTTTACACCAGTTTAAAAAGCACATAGCTGACCTGTTTCGAATTTGCAACCACTATATTTCAAGAAATACACACAATGCTAAAATAGTTTTACTTTTAATAATTCAGTCTTTCTAGATCTTTATTCCCTCCATTTATCTACAAGTTTTTGCAACAAAGTAGAATGAAAGTCTTCTAAAATGTTAAGCTTGCAACTGAAGTAGTCAATCCCCCTGATTTTATTTTCATCCAGGCATACACTTTAAAACAAGCAGAACACATACATGAAGAAGAAACTCCCAAGTATTACTCAGTATTCACTGTTCAGGCTTCAGATTTGCACTCAGAATAAACCACAGTATGGTATCATGAAGTTAAATGTAACTACACGGATAAGAAAGCAAAATTGGATTTGTACCGTAATTGAAAGTCAGCATGGTACAAGAAGAATGTCATTCTGTATATTTGCCAAATTTGACAATTTTAAAAAAGTGTATTAATTTTAACATGTTCATGTGCACATATATTTTATATAAAAATAGTTCCAAAATTATACTCTTTGAAAAAAGATTGTTTTATTTCAGAAAATACCCCAAGCCTGGTGATAATGCTTTTTACAGAATGCTGTTACTGTAGGGAGAGGAAAACATTCAAACTTTCTGAAATGGTGCAGAACACAGAAGTACTCCATTACCTTCCTACAAGGTATTCCATGATCAGCTCTGGTCAGCAAGAGGCACTTCCCCTACTTCTGGCTTCTGGAGTACTGGCTTCCAAATTGGCTCATAAATCATCTCCTGAGGACACTCTTAGAATAGTTCAGACAAGGTGCTGGAGTGTGAGGCAGTCATTAAAATTGAATCAATTTCCCAGAGAACTGGTATATAGAGCACCAGACACTATTCAGAGTTTTCTTTTATCATGAAATCACCCAACTTACATTAAAGTAAAAGCTCGAGGTTTTGTTTGCAGTATCCAAAACCAGAAAACTGACACATGCTTATCTACACCATAGCTGAAAAAGCAAAAAAGGCTGTGCTTAATAGATTTACTCTACATTCAATGTGAAGTGTCTAAGCCTGCGCTTACTTGACTTCCTGTAGAAGGCTTTCCTGACACGCTGTTTGTCATAAACTGTTCTGCCAAAAAAATCCCATCCATTCATCAATAGTGTTTACTTTGTGGATACACTAGCTTTTGCAGTTAACTTCCTTTTAGTATTTTGTGTAGGGTTTAGACTGATTTAATCTTTCCCCCACTTCAAATAAAATAAATTGTAAAAAACTAAACTCACTGAGGAAATAATCTCCTCTTTCTCTAAAATACACATTAAACAAATTCCTTGGTGATGCAAATGTTTATCAGATCAAGTGTCATCTCCTGTGCCCAACTGAACTCATGCAGCTGCTTTCAGCAACACAATCACAAATCTCTCATCATTCCCTATATCAAGGGTGAAGCAAATCTCCAGTGGGGGTTATATTTCACATCGCTCTGTATGTTAACAAATGTAGTGGTAAAAAATTCTCAAAAGGTATCTAGTTCAAACCCCTGAGAAGAAATTTTAACCACTTGAAAATCACAGCAGTTTGGGGATTATCACAGAAATCCACTATCGAGAGATACTGCAACAGGTATTTTGAAGTCAATCACTAAAATATACTGAAGATTTCAAAATGAAAGTAATTCAGATTACTAAGACGGGAAAACTTCTAAAAAAGGTCAATATTGTCCAGGTTTTGCCCTCCACAACCCAAGAAATTCCATAAAAGAACATTCTTCCATGGTCCATCATTCTATTCTGATTTGCACTGATGGCAGCAGTCCTCCTGGAGGTGTGAAATATCTTTTTCTTTTGCAATATTGGAACTGTAGTGATAGGACAAGAAGTAATGAGTACAAATTGAAAGAGCGTAAATTTATATTAGATATTAGGAAGAATTTCTTTACTGTGAGGGTGGCGAGGCACTGGAACAGGTTGCTCAGAGAAGCTGTGGGTGCCCCATCCCTGGAGCTGTTCAAAGCCAGGTTGGATAAGGCCTTGAGCAACCTGGTCAAGTGGAAGGTGTCCCTGCCCAACAGAAACAAGCTGATCTTTAAGGTCCATTCAAGCCCTTTAACAGTCTTAGCTTCTGTGATAACTTTCTATATGAGAAGTATAATAATATTCATATACATGCATATATACACATTTCTATCATGCAGAAGGGGAAAAACAGAGTGAAAAAGTGGAGAAAATTCTGAGTTGCCATGGTTATATTTAGATGATATTCATCACATTTCATCACATCTAGGATCATAGAGTCATAGAATGGTTTATGTTAGAAGGGACCTCGAAGATCATTTCATTCCAACCCCCCTTCCATGGACAGGGACACCTTCCACTAGACCAGGTTGCTCAGAGTTTCATCCAGCCTGGCCTTGAACACTTCCAGGGATGGGTCAGCCACAGCTTCTCCAGGCAACCTGTGCCAGGGCCTTACCACCCTCATAGAAAATAATTTTTTCCTAACATCTAATCTAAACCTACTGTCTTTCAGTTTGAAGCCATTCCCCCTTGTCCCGTCACTCCAGGCCCTTGTAAATAGTCTCTCTTCATCTTTCCTCGTGGCTCCCTTCAAGTACTGGAAGGTCACAATTAGGTCACCCCAAAGCTTTCTCTTCTCCAGGCTGAACAATCCCAATTCTCTCAGCCTTTCCTCACAGCAGAGCTGCTCCATCCCTCTGATCACCTTGGTGGCCTCCTCTGGGCTGGCTCCAACAGGTCCCTGTCCTTCCTCTGCTGGGACCCCAGAGCTGAATGCAGCACTGCAGGTGGGGTCTCAGCAGAGCGGGGCAGAGGGGCAGAATCCCCTCCCTCAACCTTGGAAGAACCGAAGAAGTGACAGTTGTAAGGAACAGACAATACCATGTATTCTCTGTGGATGAGACATTAATCTTTCCAGAGATACTCTGTCCTACAGGTGCTTCGGACATTGTGCCATCAGTCTGCATTGCTTTGAGTTATACTGATGCCATGGAAACAACAAACTTGGTGGGATTATTTCTGCTCACAAAAAAATGCTTAATTGCTCTTTCTGCAGATTTTCCCTGCTGGTGTATTCTTGAATTTTCAACACCTACACATAATCTCAAGTTTAAAAAAAAAAGTGTAGTTATGAGAACCTACGTCTCAGTAAAAGTTCTGTATAAAAACTGTTCTTTCATCCTAAAATGAACTATTCCTTCACCTATATAAAAGGAACACTACAACAATGGTACAAATAGCAACAAATAACTAATTTAGTTCCCCAAACATAAAACTTTTTCTATTTAGCAAACCTTGCAGGTTCATTTGTGTGCTGCTTGGTGGCTTTTGTCATCCAGTACCACCATTGAGAACAAGGCTGGATTTTTATAAATTTCAACATGATTTGGGAACCTTGGGTACAAATTTACAACATTTTAAGGCATGATGTGAATTATTTCTCTTTACATTTATTTATTTATTGTCTGACATGGAAATTATGTTACCATAAAACAAATATTAAAAAAGTTTTTCAAAAAAATAGGTGTATGTGAACTCACTGAGAGGTCAAGGCTGTGTTTGTTATACATATGAAGCGTGGGAATGTCAATAGTTTTTCACATAACAGTATCAGTATTACACACTACATGCATATAGTTCTGATTTTTTAATTCTAGAACTCACAATTAAAAGTTACAGATGAGTTTTCATCAGCTGCTGTGAAAATGTGTATGAATTACATCTTACCACAAGACTTTTAGAGTTTTATTCAAGCAAGCAGTATTTCATAGTAAATTTTAATACATCTATAGAGGATTTATTTATGTTATTGATATATTATAAAACAAGTGTCAGAAAAAAGCCATCCTTTTTTAAGTAGTTATGTTAGTACAAGAACCTATGGACTTGTAGGAACCAGAGCAGACAGTACCTGGGTTACCTACTTGACATTCTCTCTGCAGAAGACCCATCCTGCATAGGACGTAAAATGAGGTCAGAATTTAAATTAAAAGGCCCCCCCTCAAGAAAGCCATCCCATTCTGATGTTGTGACATTTATGTGCTTAAAGTCTGTAGTGCTGTCGGTGAAGGAGGCTACCTAAAGAAGAAAAGAACAGCATTATCATCAAAACTTATGATACTCATTAAGTCTTTTGATGAGCATAGGTGAATTTCATTGCTCTTCAGAGCCTGGAAGATAAATCGTAAAACCTGCATACAAAATTAACAAGATCACCTCAAGAAACTGGTGGCTCCTCATTGACATCCCTGACAATAAAATGGTCTTCATATATCACCTGGGGATTCATCACTTTTGAGTAACGCATTTACCATCTGTGCTCATCCTAAACTGCTTCTGATTTCATAAGCATTCTTGGGTAAACAACTCTCATGTTTCCCGAGATAAGTGAACAGATTCACTGCACCATTTTTCTAATACAGAGCTAGTAAAAGTAGTGTCTTGGGGTGATTTTATGATAATACTGTATTCCCCTATTGTCTGCTTTATGCCCAGAAATGGGTCCCGTAGCTTTAAGTTGGGTCCAGGAGTGGGGGGAGAGAAGACAGGCGAAATTCCTCAGATCGGTGTGAGCTCACCTCCCCTGTGTTGCTCAGCTCTGCTTGCAGTGGGTGAGAGTAATTCCTGCTTTTAGCTAGCTTCTTTTTTGTTAGCTGGGGCAAGAAGTTTCTCTGGGACTACAATAGCATTTTTCCAGTGACTTTTGTGGCTTCTTCTGAAGTGTTCAGCTTAGCTGTGATCCGAGAACCAGATCAATGGACACCGCGGACTGGCGGGGACCCCACATCCCGGCCTCGGACCTCAGGAGCCAGCTACAGACAGAACTCTAAATCCACCAGCTTTCTCTGCAGCGAGGAGCTTTAACAGTTATTCCTCTTTTTCCCGTGCCCTCCAGGCACTCAGTTTGTTAAATAAACAGTTTTTTTCACTTTCATCCAAGAAATTCCTTTCTTATCAGTGGGGGACAAAGTGCCAAAACCTATCTTCTTTAGAGGAGCATTTTCCTCCTAAACTTGTCTCAAAGTGAGACAAGCAGTCAGCTACAAATCGCTTAGATTCATAGACAAATTCTTCAGTTTGCTGTATGAAATCAAATGAGATACCACTAGTTTCTCAATCTGCTTAGATAAAGTGTTATTCAGCCCTATCTCCAGTTTTCATCCATTTCTGAGGTACATATTCCTTGTCTGACATCCTCACTTACAATCTTCAGCTCTAATCATCTGAATGGCTGAACACTTAAACATCTCTAAGCAGAAAGCAATAGCCAGTGCAAAGGATGCGAGTTTAACTTAATAAGGAACCTCATGAAAACTTGGGGTTTTTTTTAATAAAAACAGGGAAGCTAGAGAAAAAAGCCCAAATGTTAGAATGATTTGCCCTGTTTCTTCAACTTTCCAAGAAACCCAGGTTGAATGGAGCTGTGAGCAACCTGGTGTAGTGAAAAGTGTCCCTGTTCACGGCATGGGGGGGGGTACTAGATAATCTCTGAGATCCCTTCCAAAATAAACCATTCTTTTATTCTATGATTCCTAGATTCTGAAGCTTTCACAGTATCTTGACAGGTCAGAGCCCCTCCTTACTGCTCTTCAATTCTGATAAAGGCATCTTGCCTGAGAAACTTCATCTCTTAAATCTCTTGGTGGCCATTTACATCCCGCTTTTAATACAAGGGTTTTCCATCATAAAAAGCTCTAGTGAAATTGCTGGAAAATAACATGACTGTGCTGCCAGCAAACCTCTCTGCCTCCCAAGGTGAAGTTACTTAGATGAGATAGGAAGGACATCAATCTGCTGGAGCGAGTCCAGAGGAGGCCACCAAATTGATCAGAGGGATGAAGCTCCTCTCCTATGAGGAAAGGCCGAGAGAATTGGGATTGTTCAGCCTGGAAAAGAGAAATTTTGCACTGACCTGTTTGGGGCCTTCCAGTACCTGAAGGGGGACCACAGGAAAGATGGAGAGAGACTATTTACAAGGGCCTGCAGTGACAGGACAAGGGGGAATGGCTTCAAACTGACAGAGAGCAGGTTTAGATTAAATGTTAGGAAAAAATTCTTTCCTGTGAGGGTGATAAGGCCCTGGCACAGGTTGCCCAGAGAAGCTGTGGCTGACCCATCCCTGGAAGGGATCAAGGCAGGTTGGATGAAACTTTGAGCAACCTGGTCTAGTGGATGGTGTCCCTGTCCATGGCAGGTGATTAGAATGAGATGATCTTTAAGATCCCTTCCAACCCAGGCCATTCCTTGGTTGCTTTTGATGGCCTTCAGAAGGATTCATTCATAAACCCAAGTGTGTTTCTAAGTGTTAAGTCAGAATAACAAAACCTGTGCCCTGAAATACAGATTAGATGCAAACATCGTTAAGAAAAGTGATTGAGGTGTTCAGTATTTCTGAAAGGAGATACAAAGGTGAGGTTTCAATGAAATATGAAAAAAATATTGGAAATGCCTTCTCTTTCAAACAAAGTCTCTTGGAATGCCATGCACTGTTCTTTAACAAATGCAAGGCCCACAGTTTCAACACAGGCAAAGTTACAATAGTGGGGTGCTGTATTGCAGAAAAAAATACTCTGGGATCTTTTCAGATGACAAAGGGAATTAGCCAAGCATTTACACATCACAACAGAGTACCCTGGATAAAGACAGTAAATAACTGCTAAGTAAAGCTTAAAACAGGAAGGGAGTGCATTATCATTGTTGAATTCCCTCTCTTACAGAATATAACTACAATCCATGTTTCTTCTCAGATGGAAGGAATTATACCCATTCAGAATAGAGGAAGTTATCTTGCACAAATAAACCTATAGAAAAATAAATGGCATTGTGTTGCACTGTCAATACATAATGGCATTGCCTTATCAGCTGTAGACAAATCTATTTTAGAACCAAAATTTAACCAAAGCACAATACAAGTAGTAAACCCATCCAAGCAAGCTTTTAGTGGTTCTGTATTTTGAAGAGAGAAATGTTCTTACTCTAAACTAGTTAGGCCTGTAAACTGTGCACAGAATTAATTTTATGCCAGCAAATTACTGGTTTTAACAGGTTATACAAGGCACAGAGCCATATAATTGCTCTTCACTTGAAATATGCTCTCATTCAAACTGAGGAAATGAAGTTAGCTGAAGGTGCAGCCGGGGGTGAGGAGGAGCACATCTTATCTGTGCAATGACTTGTTCTTTACAGGTGGTTGGTTCAAAAATTAGCAGCTATTTTTTCCTGCAGTAATAAATTCTAATATTTGAAGAGAGCGAGAACAGATGGATTGCCAGTTCATTGCCACTTGCCACAGCACTATGAAGATTTAATCTTTATGATGAGCAATTCGCTCTTTACATAAGCACTATACTAGCATTCCAGTATTATGTCTCATCAGCCCATTTTAAAGTAGACTGGTTTCCCAGACATTTTAATATAGAGTTTGGTTCTATTTTTCTTGATATTACATACAAATTGCTCTAAGACATTTTAGCCCTCCATAAACTGTGTGTCACTCGTTGAATAAGTACTAAAATCCCAGAACAGCAATGCTGTTATTTGAAATGCATGTTTAGGTACAGAGATCTTATTCAAAGAGTCTAAAAGCCCCCTATCTTTTAGGCACAATTTACTCATTTTTATTTTGCAGAAATAAAAAATATAATGATCTATCTTTAAAGCCATAACTTCTGTTGGTTTAATGAGAAAGGTTTCATACTCCAGCTCAAGGAGCTTTACCTGCTAAAATCTATTGGTAGATAGGTGAACACATCTGTCTGCAGCCAAAGTAATATTTTATCATTCCCTATAATATGTTCCAATGTATGGCCCCTTACTCTAAAAGGGCCAGAAACATGCAAAGGGGAAACTTCCCTGGCTCAGGGGCATTGAAAACTCTGAATCTCAGCCAGCTGCCTTCTGAATTCCTAGTATCTTTCTAGTCCAACTTTCTAAAATCTTTGCAGTCTGATTTTCTAAAAATCTTAACAGCAGTGCTTTTTTGTATATGGATTTTTTTTTTCCTCAGGGTCAATTGAGCAAACAATTTTCACTATAATTAGAGCTATATTCAAAATATTGGTATTCCATTATCTGGCTTTTCATACACGGCAAAGTCCATGGGGATTTTCTCAGGTAAAAATTAAAAAAGATATTCTTTTAAAATATAAAAAGTACAGCAGAACTCTGTTTTTTTGCCTAAATAAATGCTGCCTTAACATTCTCAGGTAAGTGATTGGTAAAACTATACAGGCAAACAAGCTCCTCAAGGAGGCATCTTATGTCACTTGGATAGAGCTACACTTTGAAGGCACTGAAAAGGCACAGGGAGAGAACTGTGTGGTGAATTAATTTATACTTGAAATCTGGATAGAAAAAATCCCCTAACCCTACACTATTTTGTGTTCCTTTTCTTCTTCTTTTCTTGCTCAAGGTTTCCTTCAGGAATGCATGATTAGTGTAAGTAGTTACAAGCCCAGTAGAGGGTGCTGAAGAATATCCAGCACGGTTTTAGTTTTTTAAGAGCAATAAAATGTAACCCTTGTTTTTGCATTGCAAATAGCAGCTTTTCTTTAGCCTGTACATAAATTCTTATAAATTCAACTCACGGACTAAACGCAAACAACCTATTTGCACATCTGTCTCTTTGCTCAGCTCTCAGTTTTCACCTGCTCTTCTTATAAAGCCTTTCAAACAGTCACACCAATCTGTGAGTGCCGGGACCACCTCCTGGTGCACCCTAAGCATGTGAAACAAGCTGGAAGGAAGCACAAAGTGAAAATCTTTTATATTTCTACAAGGTCAAATCATCCTTTGGGCATTTAGGAGGAAGAAAGAAGCACAGATTTGGGTAATTTTACAAATGTGCTTTTGGTTACTTTATGCCCATATCAATCCGGAGATAATAGAAGAATACGAGAAAATGAAATAATTTCTTGCTTAAATAAGTTCAAAGGGAACTAAAAGGATATAACCCATTTTCAAACGACTAAAATAAGCTATTTTTCAGTACAGTCAAATTTTTATATACTGAAGGGTTTGTCTGAAATCACAATTATTTTCAATGGAAAAACAGGTAATAGAAAGAATTACCATAATCTTATTAGCTAGAACCACCAAAAAAAGCTGCAATATGTTGACTGTGTGTAGAAAAATGGTGCTCATTGTAAGAAATAAATTTAATCTCTTTTGATAACAGAAAAAACTTTGTTTTCAGTAATTACTTGTGGTGTGGTCCTGAAAATTAATAGAGGAATATGATGTCTCTTGAATTCTCCTCAGCTTGTAAAAACACAGAAAATAAATTTGAGGCAAATCTGCTCTTCTAAGCACAACAGGAATGAACTTACCAGGAAGACTTTTAAGGTATGCCATGCATATTTTGCACACAAATTTAAAGTGTCATTCTGACTGAGTATCCTGGTATAAATCCAGGGCTCAGAACTGTCTTTTTCAACTGATCAGATTTTTGATGCAAACCTTTGAAAAATAAGAACTTGTTTGATTCCTTGTTAAAGCACTCATTAGCCTGGTTTAGAAATACCAGCAACTAATGATGTTTAGGGAAAATATGTGCCTGTATCTCTACAAAAAATGTCAGATTTTGCTGCTCAGTGACATTTTCTACTATGAATCTTTGCTGTTATTGAGTGGCATGCAATATTCAGAAGTTCATTTGATTCCCATTTCAAAAGACTCTTTTCAAACCCAGTTATGGAATTCTCTTTGATTTGGCAGCTCAGTAGCTGTTGAACTTTGACATTTGTACAAGCAGCATTTGGATGGAGGTAAAAATACTTTTTTCTCCCTTATAGAAAAGCAGATAAGAAAAAAACCCAAACAACTTAAATGCCTCTTGCATATCAAGATCAACTATGCAAAATATTAAACATAAACATTTTAAAAACCTGTGGAAAATGAAACAGGAAAGATGTGTCTGGAGTAGAACTAAGCACGTTCTCAAATATCCACAAGAGGATCTTCTAAAGAAAATATGGCCAATTGCTTCAATTAACTCAGGTATTAAAATCTTAAAAAATTATCAGATCATCCAAATACTCAAGTCTTGGTGTGTTAACACATGTTAAAAAAATAACAACACTCTTGGCTTTTGTGGGGGCATTCTGTCAGATGGAAGATGACTAATACAGGACTCAGATTTTGACCTTTCAGCTTTTACTCTCTTGAAGTAATTTTTGCTTGTAATCAATATATACAAGATTATGCCTCAAAGTCTATGGACTATCAACAGTACAAAGGACAGAAAAGAGAGAAATTGCAAATTACAAATACACAGCTCTAAGAGAAACCCAAAATAGGCAAAAAGGTGAGAAAATGGTATCTGAAAAAGATAAAGGTATGTAACAAACTCACTTTTTAAGTCAACCTAATAATTATCCTCAATAGGATATGATCATTGGCGCAATGCTTCAAGATCTGTATTGATCCTTATTACTGGAATGAAATCTATCATTTTGCTAACGCCCACTTAGCATGTACCTATACCCAATTCATTTTATAGTTAATTTTTAAATGAAATCATAAAAGCTGGTGTGCTTGACAGTCAACAATATGATCTATATCTGAACTGACATCAATACTATTCCACTCATTTTTCTTTAATTCAGATTTGTGAAAATGTTGGGGGATTTACAGCCTGTCCTTTTGTACATAAAATTGTTCTTAAATTCTTTTTTCTTAGAAGCTGTGAATAAGTGACAAAAGAAAGTGGGTAGCACTGGGCATATCTTTTGAGTTTCCATCAACAGCTTAAGTTTCTCTCATATTTAAAAGTAACTTGATACTTTGGAGTGAAGCTATGAGATCCCACTACTTCTTAATAGAAAAATAAATTTCAGATGATACATATCCCCTATTGTGTATCTTGCATAAAGAGAAAATGCAACTAGCAAAGAACAGTCCTATGTAGACTATTTTTCAGTTTTCACATATGATATAAAATGATTTTTCTCTGAAAATCAAGGGTAAAGAAATGGGTAGGGGACACTTTTTCCTGATCTTTCACACTCTATTTTGACCAACTGCTAAGTGACATATTCTATATATTTTTTTTTGTCATCCAAGAGAAATTTGACATTTTTTCCTGGAAGATATCATGGTTGGAAGGAAAAGTGAATGGGGACAGTAAACCTATAGGTGGTCAGAAAAAATGATCTCAACAGACTCTTGCCACTTCAAAATTAATGACACCTAGGGTTTTTTGGGTTTTTTTCCTGATTAGAACATGATCATTTGATTCAGGAGCCACCCTTTATATTCATCTTTTGAAGAATTTGAATTGATTAAATTTGATTGAATAAATTCCAGGGACCAACATTTTGCTTAAGTTTTATGCATGAAATATATTGGTTTTCAGACAAAGAAAGGCAAAGTTGCTTACCAAAAATTTTTTAAATATGTGAAACAACTCCACAAAAAACTTTATTCTCCAGAAAATATAAAATATAATCTAAGGTATTAGAAGTATGAAAAATTATGCAAAATAAGAAAAAGTTATGATGTTTCCCAATTTGTTAATCAAAAGTAAAATGTTCAGAATGTATATATTTAACACTGCAGCTGTCTGTAAAACATCTGCCTCAGGTACATCAATTCTCCAACTCTGAATCCTCAAAATCCAGAAAAACAAAGTCTTAAAAATATGTCATTGTATCATTTTAAAGTGCTATGTTTAAAATAGCATTTTGGCACCACACTTTTTGTGCTGTGTTGGGATTTTTTGAGTATTTATTTAAAGCAGGGAAAGACTTTTATTTTATCATTCATTTGAGATATTGATTGAGATATTAATCTGGATAGTAATGAAAATCATGAAGGATGATGCACCTGTCTAAATTCTGACATGTAAAGCCCCATATCTGAGGCAGCTACTCTGCTTGTAGAGGTTCTTTATGCAAATAACAGAAAGAAATAGGCAAGACACTCGAACTACCCTCAACCCACAAAATGCCTATTTTCTGCTCATTAATGTAAAGGGGAAAAAATGGCGGCTCAGGTATAAGTGTTGTAAGATAAATTAGCTGGATCTCAGTTCATGTCCCCATGTTATCACATATTCATGTGTTCATGTGTTATCACTCACCTTTCAGTACTGTAAGGAATGGAAACTCCAGAGGAGTCTACACTTCTCAGTCTCTACGTGGTTTTATTCTACTGAGTTCTGTACCATTCCAGTATTTGTTACGGTAAGTAGGAATATTTTTCCCCCATCATCCCCATCAGTCCACTGCATTCATTTGAGATCTGTTAAAAACAGAAATCCAAGATAGGGTAACTGTGTCTTGAAGTAAAACAAATAGAAATTCATAGGAACAACTAGGCTATGTATATACAAATCAAAAATACACAAGGTGACAAACAGGAGGTATTGGAAGTTCCTGTGTTTTTCCAGAGCTATAATGTTTCTGGGATTATTATGGAATTGTTCACAGGAATGGAGCACTGCAATAGATAGGCACAGACTTTCCAGGAAAGACAGAAAGAGAGAGGAGACCATAGTCGGCTACAGTCAAGAGGCAAAAGATTGCATGAAAGCTTAGGCTGAGGCTGGAAGGCCAAAAAAGAATGGACATGCTGGTGGATGTCACCTATAGAAAACTTAGTCAGGAAGAAAAAGTGAATAAACAAACTTCTTTAAAATATTGGAAGACACTCTTAGAGTCCTTGGTTCTCACAGGTAAAGTTAACATCTCAGAATTGTCTGGAAGGAATTATAGCATAATACCGATAATTTGAATTTCTAGAGTGTGTTTAGGACAATTTCTTGCTGCAGCTGCTAGAGGAGATGCTCTGCAGGATCTGCTATTCACAAATAATGAAGCAGTCAATAACCAATGGCAGGCTTGTCAGTTATGACCATGAGATGACAGAATTTAAAAATATAAAAGTAAGAAAAGTAGCAAAGTAAAGACCCTGGTTTTGCAGATGGTGGACTTTGGCTTGTTCAGTGATCTGATTCAGAAGGATAAATCAGGACCTGATTAGTGCTGATAATATCATTTGGCCCTTCAAGAAGGGATCTCAAAACTCTCTCCAGCTTCCTTATCTGAAGGTATATGTCCTTGAGACACCTTTTGTCTCTTACATTAAATAATGACCTTTATAGAGTTCTGTAATTTGTGAACTTCAGTTGGTTTAGCACATCTCTTGCTAAAATGTCATTTTAAATTAGTATGTGCACCATAAGAGCAGCCTCAAATCATTAAGAAATTAATATTCAAAATAATTTCAAAGTTGATAGGAGCTGGTACTCCTGGGTTATTATTTCCTACTCCAGCCGAATGTACGTTGGCATTATAAAAACAGATCGTTTCAAATTTCTGTGGGTCATTTCAGACACAAGAGCTTTCCCAAGCACCCAACAATTTTATACTGGGTAGTCGTTCAAGATCTGTCACTTGACTTTGAAGCACGGCAGTCATACACAAGTTTTTTTCCCTTAGACACTTGAGAAGAGTGGGTAGTCATCAGAAAAATTTGGTCCATTTCTGCTTTCCCCATGAGTAAGTTTAACATGTGTTTTGCCTTTTCTGACAAGACTTTTGTTTAGGTTCCTGTGAGATGCAATTGCACGTCAGCTCCTCCCCTTAAAACAAAAAGGTTCTGCTTTTTCAAAACCAGGTGGGTTGAATCTTAACTGGTCATGCCTAGAAAGAAACAGTACTGTCATATCAGTTAAACATTGATTTCTTTCTTCCCAGGAGCACTGTGCTATCCAAGATCTGCTATTGCTTTTCCCTCATGGTAAGAAAATGGTTAATGATACCAATTACATGACACAAATGACATGTCAACATTTGTCTCATCTTCTGTTGCAGGTCAGCAAGAATTGCAACTCGAAAACAAAGACATAGCAACTTGAAAAGAGTTTAGGGAGATGATTTTTTTTTTTTTTCCCCAAATGAAAATATGTAAAATTCAAGTCCAGTGAATCAGAAACTGTCATGATGAATGAGTTGGCACGGGGCATTCGTGACTGCTATGCTGTATTTTTGTGGTGAGACTGCTCAGCCAGGGCTGTGAAATGAAATGGAGTTTACCCACTGCCTTCAGTACTTACAATTGCTAGACACAACAAAGTAAATAAGGAAGAGTGGCAGCTGTCAATTAATTCTGATTTCTTTTCAATTATTTTTATTTTCATACTTAATTAGTTTTATAATTCCCTTAATATGCTTGAAAATTACATTTCTCTTTTCAGCCATGCTTAAATAAAATCTGAACCTTTTTTCTATTGAAAGCTAAACTCCTTTATTTCTAGTGGATGAGAAGCAAATTTGACTTCTATGACAGACTCCTCCACTTTCCTGAGCAATAAATGTACTTGTTTAGTCACACAACCAAGAACTTGTATTTCATTTTTATAACATAGGTAGACAACTGAGCTAAATTTCTTGTTTTTCCAGTATGACTTTACCTTTTACATGTAAATTATTAGTTTCCAAACATATTTCATTTCCTAGCATTCTCCTCCAAAGTTTGAATAATGCTGGATCATTCTCTTTAGCACCAACTGAATTTGTTGAGAAGAGATTAGTCAGTCATTAAGAGCCAAATGCAGAATAAATTTTGAGTTATTTTCAGTCTTACATATGTGTTGCTTGGGGTGAAAAATTACTAGTACATGAAAATAGAGATATAATTTAATTCATATAAACATATGCAGAGAATCCAGAGAAGGCCACCAAATTGATCAGAGGGATGAAGCTCCTCTCCTATGAGGAAAGGCTGAGAGAATTGGAATTGCTCAGCCTAGAAATGCAAAGGCTCCAGGGTGACCTAATAGCTACCTTCTAGTACCTGAGAGGAGACCACAAGACAGATGAAGAGAGACTATTTACAAGGGCCTGGAGTGACAGGACAAGGGGGAATGAGTTCAAATTCAGAGTGAGTAGGTCCAGATATTAGGAAGAAATTCTTTCCTGTGAGAGTGGTGAGACTGGAACAGATTTCCCAGAGAAGCTGTGGATGCACCATCCCTGGAATGGTTCAAGGCCAGGCTGGATGGGGCTCTGAGCAACCTGGTCCAGGGGAAGGTGTCCCTGTCCATGGTAGGGAGCTGGAACGAGCTGATCTTTAAGATCCCTTCCGACCCAAGCCATTCTATGATGTAGTTAAATAACAATGTGAGTTTAAATTTTGATTTAAACTAATGCCCTGTATTCATAATGCTGTAACCCTACAGTCAGGTCAGGAGTTCTCCCATTACTTCTAACTTCAGGATTTACCTCTGTCATTGTTTTCTGAGGCACATAGAAGTGAAACATTAGTGACAGTCTTCAGAAATAATGTTATATATAGCCTGTCATCAGAATGTGCTGGAGATATGGACATGTTCTACCCATTTCGTCTTCATTGGGATAGACTAAAAGAAAAAAAAACAAATTTAGCTTGCTTGCTAGTTACAAACACACATGGAGAGCAGACGTTTCCTTTGTATTCCCTGTACTAATTTGTCTAGGAGTGCAAAAATCCGAGTTCGTTTGTAACGGAGGAAACAAAAAGTTCCACCAAGCTTTAACAGATTATAAAACATACAAAAAGATAGTGAAAATCATGGCAAAAATAGACAACCACAAGAAATACTAGTGAAGTGTAATGCACTCATAATATGAGTGGAATTTAGGATACTTAGAAAATGTTCTTGTTGCAGTAACTACAATTAGAGCACTAAGGATTAGTAGGTTAGCCTGAAATTACTCTGTCTAACCAGGGAAAGAAAATTTCTCTGCAAGGAGAATTAGAGATTTCTTAAACCACAATGATTCTTTAGATTTCAAATAACTTCACAATTTTTTCTCAGCATGCTGAATCATCACATTGCATTAAATTTCAAGCAAATCTCAGTAATCTGCTGGCAACTTGTGAAAAGAACATACTCCCTCTGGCCATGCCCTGGACAGAATCCCAACAACTGCTGGACCAGTGGGAACACATTTTTGCTGTCTGTGAAGCAAAGCACAAATCACATTCACCACTAGTTCAGAGCCAGCATAAATACCCTGTTCTTTTTGCTACATGGTCATCAGAAAAACACATTCACTTCAGTCACTCTTGTATTTGCAGTCACTGAACATCTTCCTGTACTGCCCCATAGTTCCCTGGAAGAATAGGGAGGTGAGGATCAGAGATAGGTGCATGAGTAGATTTCTTTATGGTTCAATAACCAGAAACCACCAGAAGTGGTATGATGGTCAGATACACTGCACATATCTACTCATCACATTGTTTATTTATGGCCAGAAAAGGGTTTTCTCCTTTCCATTCATGCCGGATCTTCAGTGCTGAATAACAAGCTGTTCAACTATGCCCCGTAGTCAGCTTTCAGTTGATGATTCCATGCACTGCTTATCAGGGGAGAGTCCAGATCCTGCTGAGAAAACAGGCAGACTAAACCCATACATCACCTTTTGTTCTGAGTACAGGACAGCTGCTTGTTACACATAGACAGAATTTACAGGTCAGTGGTACTGGGGTCGGTTCGTTTCTTACACTAATAGGAACTCTCTGAGCCTTATCTAGGCTAAGCACTCCCAGATCTCTCAGCCTTTCCTCCTATGAGAGATGCTCCAGTCCCTTAATCTTCTTAGCCCCTTTCTGGATTCCCTCCAGCACATCCATCTCTTCCTTGTAGTATGGAGCTCAGAACTGAACATGGTATATAGGTGGGAACCACTATAAGCTTAAAAAAACCTTAGTGTTTTTTAATATTGGAAAGTTGGACATTTTAACCCAGTGAGGGATATTCTACACTTCATATTGCAATACTCACTTCCAGCATCACTGCAAAACAAGAATTTTGAGACTTTTGTTCTTACACACAAACTAATTTGATTGAAACATACTGATTGAGACTTAGAGCAGTCAAAGGGGACACTGCCACTGACTTAGTTGGGAATGGGATACAGCTGACTAGGAAAATAAAAACAGTAGAAAGAAAGGAGGAAAATCAATCTGATTTGTCACATCTTTATTATACTTACAAGAAATCACACATGTAAAACTTGAGAGGCCTTAAAGATCATTCCTAGTTCCGACTTCCCAACCACGTTGTCCCCTACCATGCTCTCCACTGCTATCAACTGCTTTAGTACACACAGGCCATTACTCCCATCCTGTGCCCTTACACTGAACCAAATGGACTCCACTGACCCAAATATTGCCAAGTAACAATAGTTCTGGTAGCCATAATGCTTATTTGAATAACAACATTGAATCAGTTTGAGATTTAACTAATTTTCCATCTGAGGATGGAACAGAGATGCACCAGAGCGTATCTGATTACCCAAGTCAAGCAGCGAGGCTAAAGAGGTAAAGCACAGCAGGACTGAAGCTGCTGCTGTCAGAATTTGTTTACGCTGTCTGATCATTCAGTCAAATGTGGCACTCACAGAGTTCAGTTCACGATTCAAATACATATAAGTAAAATAGTGTAGGTTTAATTCACTCAAGCACATCTGTCATACCATCACATTTCTGCTGCTCTTACGGTCTCCTTAGGCCAGTGTGACACTTTTGGATGATTCTGTAAATAATTCCTTAGAACATGAGCTAGACATTTTATTTGCTGAGTACTTTCAAACACAATTAGGGATCACAACTGGCTAGAGTTAGCCAAAAGCTCAGGCATATCCACAGAGGAAAAGGCAGATTTAATGACCCCTTAATGCCCTCCTTCACCAGCTGTCTACATCACTATATCAAACTGTGACCAAAAAAAAAAAAAAATTGAGACAAATGAAGCCCCCATCCCTATTTAATCCACTAATGTGTAAGCAATCCCATCCTTTAGAAGGGATTTTTCTGCTTGTATGACTTAGTGCACTGAAGAGGATGGTATTGAAAACTTCACTTCCTTTGTCATTTATTCCAATCACAGTCAGAATGGTGACGAAATTTCAAATTCAGTTCAACATTGTGTGCTTGAATATTCACAGGAGACCTGATGTTTTAGAAATCTTAACTTTTTTTTTTTCAGTTATTTTTCTAGGGAAACAGGGCCATGAATTTGAAGCAACTGTGAGCCCCTCAGCCCCCAACAGTCACTCGAGTGTTCAGGGGCTTTAAAGCAGTAATAGAAACCAAAGGATATGAAGCAGGAAGCTGTCAGCCATTTGATGATCATGGAGTTTTTGTCCCTCCTTTACTTATAAAAATTACACATTTCTCTATATGGGTTTCACAATTAGTGATTTTGAAGACCCTCTATCAGTCATCATTTTTTATGTAGTCCAATTATCATATCATACACATTCCTTTACATTCAATTAATACCTTATGCACTGTTCAACAACTCCAGAAAGTAACAGATTTCCATGTTAAATAAACTGGCAAACTAACCACTCCGGAGTCTTGTAGACTCAGGAAACCCCCACCCATGGTAAACTCTTCCCATGCCCCATGTTTACAACTTCACATGGTCCTGGAAAAGCATAAGCGAAAGAACTTACAGAGAGTACTCAGCCACCTCAGCTACTCAGCAGTAGTTCCGGCAGCAACAGAGAGGCTAGATGTTTGTTTTTGATCCCTGAGGTAAGTACGTGGTGTCTATGAAAGTATGAACTCATTTGAATGCCTGGTTTTGCACCTCTATCATGGTGCAAAACACAGATCAAGATCACAAACATTGTGTTTTACGCTCAGTGACAACTCTCTTTCATCAAAGCTCCGGAAGAAAATGAAAGAGCAAAACACTTTTCTGGTAAGATTTGTGAGCAACAGAAAACAGCTGGTTTGTTTTCACAGAGAAGCTATTTGAAATAAAGTCTGCCTAAGCACAGCTAAGTTATGCTATGACAGAAACAGAATATGAAGGAAAATATTTAAGAATGAGGAAAATGTTCCAGGAAATCATGTCTCTGGAGGTCCAAATGGACATGTAATTCACCAAGTTTATAGTGAGATGCTGTGGTTAAAAAATGAAGATGGGAGTGCTTAGATGTACATTTAAGAATAGTAAGAAAAATAAAGTGATTTAATCTCACAGGTGGGACATCATGAAGTTTATGGTTTTAAGAATCAAAACAGACAAAATGACAACACAGGCAACACAACACAACAACCTCTGCAGGAAGAAAGTGAACTTCAGACAACAGACTTCAGCTTTTACTGAGAACAGGAATGGATGGCCAGAAATGGTGATTAGGCAATATAAAATTAAGTCTTAACAATGCTGGGTATTTGATGTGGCAAGTCATCAGGAAGAGGTGGTCCTGCTCCTATGGATACTTTCAGATTAAGTCTGATACACCTTTATGAGCTCCTTACATCACATTCCGCTGAACTCTCCAGCTCCCGAGCAAAAAAAAGTTTTTCCATGCCTTTAGACCAGCATTCCTTTATAGTTAAGATGCAGAAAACAGTACAATGACCTTTTATCCAGATTGAAGAACAAATAGATGGGTCTCCGTCTGTCTGATTAAATCCTGATCTATCAAGCAAGGCTAGTTTGGTATTCATGAAGCACTTAGCACCTTGCATATTTGAAGCCTGGGAAAATATTCCACAACACTGAGTCATTAATTGTACATTGTGTTGGCCACAGAGGAAAATATTAAAACAATATACTGTTTTCCCCTAGAAGAATTATATGTTACAGAAAATCTCTCCACTATATATACCTTCCCTCTTAAAATGGATTTTAGCTGTGGTTTGACTTGTTTATTCCAAAGATTCAGTAATCATACATTTTGATTGCTATAATTTGCATACACTTAAGCACTAGCTAACTCTGCAGGAGAAAAATTGCACCAACTCATCAACACAGAAAAGAACTCACTCCTCATCCACATTATACAGCACAATAGGAAACTTATCCTTTTCTTTCCCCCCAAATAAAATATAAAACCACTTAAAAAAATTTCAGAAATTACCAGGTTTATCCTGCATTTTCTTCCATTCCTTAAAGACATCTTTCTCCTATTTATTCTACTACTTTTGGATATATTTAGTCCCCATTTAGCAAACCAGCCTAATGCCACCAAATCTGTAGCTCAGTCAGTGGCCTCAGCTGGTAAAGCACCTTCACAAAAAGCTGCTCTAAGATGTCAGACAGGCAGGTATCTTGTAATTTTAAAAAGGGCCAAAACTCAATGAGGATGAAATGAGTAAATTTTCATATCTAATAATTCCATTACTCAACGTAGGAAATCAGGGACCTGAGACACAAAGTGAAGGAGGATTCCAACAGAATTGCAACCTTTGTCTATCTTGCAGGGATGGACAGATGAGAACACACTTAGGATATATGAAAAGAACAGCAAAGAAAAGTAGATCTAAAACTGGGTGATGAAAGACACCCAGTTACAGGTAGAAGCAATATAGGCCACAAATAAACCTACAGTGTTTGAAAGGGAAAGAATGCAAAGGCATATCCTGGTCAACCACTACTGTAAAGAATGGCAAAAAAAGAAAGAAATTTGAGTTATACTTAAATTGAATGAGCTACAAGAGGAGTAATTAATGTAATAATATTTGTAAATAAAAATAGAGAGTCTTTTAGTAAAAATTTCAAAACACAAGTAGAACTCTCCACTTCTCAACCTTAGTGGTGAACCAAAAAACATCCACATGACCTGTGTAGATAGATAGAAACCCTGTTGAACAGTGTACAACTGGGATAATTGAGGTGCAATTGAGTACTAAAGAAAAGGCAACTGGAAAAATAATACAACCGGCAAGATAGGAGATGAACTGGAAAGAAATGTTGAGTACTTAGGTGAATAAACTTGAAGTGCTTATGTACTATATCAACTCCTTCAGAATTTTGTGACTTTAGGGAAGAGAACACTTTTCAGTTACTATCTAAGTAACAAAAGCAATGACCACAGCAAAAGAAAGAACTGGCTGATTGCAGTAATGAGCTTGTGTAGTCTGAAATATTTTTGAAGCTGGGATGTGCTATTAATTCTGACCCATGTAAAGGGGCTGTTTGAAGGATTTCAGGCACCACAGTTTGACAAAATTTCAAGGGCTCTGGAAAGAAGTCCACTTGAAAAAAAGAGTGAGCATTTGAAGGCAAAGATAGTTAATGGCTGCAGGACCTGCAGCTTCATAATGGAAACACCCTTCCTAAATTCCAAGCAGAGACTAGACAAGGAGGGAGCAAATGCCTTCTGTACTGGAAGCCTGAGGAAACAGATCCCAGAAGACAATATGGTGATGTGAGAAACAGGACATCTTTCTAAAATTGCCTCATCTATCCAAGTCCTGCAGCTTGCTATTCAACAAGGACCTGTGAGCAGAATTCTTCCAAGCAGAATCTAGTCAATTGGGTTTCATGGCTATGATGAAGTCTCTGATGCTGTAGAACTTTTACACCTCACATGAATCAGTCTTAGTCTTTACAATAGAACCTTAGTGAACAATTATTAAAGCTGTTATTGAAAAGAACTATTTCTAAGGTTCAGATCGCCCTAAAAATCCTTTGGAGAGGATTTTTACCTTATTTGTAATTATTACTACCCCTGATGCACAAATGCATTAAATATAAATGTCAGACAAAAAAAAAAAAAAAAAAAAAAAAAAAANNAAAGAAATAAAAAAAAAAATAAAAAAAAAAAAAAAAAAAAAAAACAAAAACAAAAAACAAAAAAAACCCTAAATCTGAAAGACAGGTAAAGGAGTAGCATTCCTGCGCCTGAAAGCTGAGTATGGGTAGATGATAAATATTTTAATTCTTGGTTGGTCTCTTTACTAAGCTGATTCTACATATTTCTCAACTGTGCTTGATTTTCTTTGAATTTTTGCGAGTCTTGTGTATGTCATACTGACAGTGTCTGAGCATTAACAGCACTAACGAGAAACCTCAATATAGAAACTGATTGAGGAGTTCCTTATAAAAAATATACATTTAACACAATTTTTTTTATTATATGCCCTAATTTGAAGCAACTGACATTGTCAGAAATAGAGCAAAATACAGGGAATACTGTGGCAATTTTAAAATTATCATCCAGATCTTGGAAGAACAGTCTTCATTGGCTTAACAAAGAGAGCTGGTTACCCAGTAACCAGTAAGTGAGAAACTATGATGAGAAGAAATACAAAAATGCTTTAAAGTTCACAGGAAAATAGATCAAATTTTCTGGTTTATTTACTTTGCCTTTTTACTGAAACTAGGCAGAATACTTCACAGTAAAAAAAATAGGTTACTTCATCTTCATTAGTCTACTAAAAATTCTATGATAAAATAACACAAAAATATTTGCAACTCATTAATTCATGGAAGTGTTAATTACTGCTTTATTGACCATAAATCTATTTAAACTGCTCTATTTCCTAAGAAACACATCTAGGCCAACACTTCCAAGAAAAAAAGTTGAAGAAAAATACTATCAAAGCAATGAAACATTTCTTAATTTTTGTTCTGTTTTTTCCATTTTACCCACACCTATAAAATTCAACACTCAAAATGCAACTAAGCAAAGAAGAAAAGTCAGAGCTGAAAATATATTTTGAGAGATATAACACAAACCTTTAAATATTTGCATAAAGGATTATGTATACCAACAGTCCCTGGAGGGCATACTGTGAATTCAGAAATTACTTTCAATGTCTTCTACATTCTGTAGGATATTAGAATTCACATAAAACAGCAGTTTTGCTAGGCTTGAAAACTTTACATTAACATTTCTTCACTTTTTATGTGTTGTATGAACAGCAGCAAAGAAAAAACAAACAGCAAAAACAACATAAAAAGTATTGAACAATCATTAAACAACTGAGAAAGATTGCGTGTAGACTGTTTTCAAACAATGCTTTACTATTTCTCTTTTTAATATGTCTTGTTCTTACTTCAGGTTTAAGAATTAAAAATGAGCTTTATCAAAATCTTCAACAATTCAACACAATTAGTGAGACAAAACTATGAGAAAAATGAATTAGTTATAAAATTATGTTATGCAAAGGGTAAAAGTAAAACAAAATTGCAATTCACTTCTCTTTTAGGTGTTCTTAGAATGATGACAAAATTCTCCAGTCACCACTCAACATTTATGGAGTTTGTATGTTTAAATAAGAAGAATTTTCAACTCCTCACAACTTGTTTCCCAGGCACTAAAACCACTACTCTTTATCTTTGACTACTTTGACTATTCAACAACCATGAACAATAATATTCATTAAAAAACCCTCAAAATCTGTAGGTTCTAATGTCAGTTGTAGCAAGAGTTTATCTGAATAGAAACTGATCAGACTGTCATTTTCCAGGAGCAAGAACAATGCAATCCAAATATATAAAATGCACATTGAAAAAATTATTTGAAAAATCTAAGATGAAATTTATATCCCTGAATTTCATTCCAACTAATTGTTCATGATTTCCCTCCCTGCTGAATGTACATCAGTTTAAGACACAAACTTATTTCTGATGGATATTTTGGCATTCACAAGAATTACCACATCACTAGAGAGCCAAACCTGAACACATGCATAAGTGGCTTTATTCTTTCACATATTAAATCAGGTTGGCAATACATGTATGAAGTTGGAATTCTGTGTATCAAGTTCAGCTCCCCCTCTTTTTCCTTAAAGACAAAAAAGAAAGGCTATGCAAATTACTTGATACATTTAAATATATGGAAGGCAAAAGTGCGTAAAGCAAACTACACAATTTAGAGGATCTAGAAAGCTTAGTATAAAAAGATCTCGGCAGTCATGGAAGACAAAGGAAAATCAAAAAGGAAAAAAAAAAGGAAAAGTATACAAGATCCTGAAGGGCAAAATATGTCTAAATCTAACAGTTTTAGTACAACATTCTACTTCTCAGTAAAGGAGAATGCAATATTCAGAGAACTCTTCCTTTGAAACCAATGTCAAAAAGAGCTTCATATGAAGTAAAGAAACTCCACTTTTTTCTTCCTCCTGCAACACACCATAACAAACGGAATCCTCAGGACTCTAACAGTTACTAGGAATTGTTTGCCTTTCCAGGTCCTACTCTGAAAAGGTGACCAAACCCTCTGGGTTGTACTGGTTATGTTATTCTTTGCCTCAGTGCTCCCCAGGACAAATCGTTCTGTTTAGCCTTGATGTGCATACCTAGGTCCAATTAAGTTTTCTTACCTTATACACAGAGAACCTTGACTTGAGCAATGTGGTTTTCACATGATTTTGTTCTCACAGAACATCCTGCTGCCTTTGGTAGCTGCATGATTAGGGATCACTGACCTTGAAATGCTCCTTGGCCAGCAGCTTGGTTCCTTTCAAGGATCTTAGCTGATGCCTGGTACTCCGTAAGGCCCCTCTTGCTCATGAAGTCAAAATAGCTTTTAGAAAGTGGCCGGCTGGTTTTCCACTACTTTAGAATCATAACTGATTTTTGCTTGAAGTTTTTCCTTCAGTATCTCTATGACCTATGAGCATCACAGAAATGGCATACCTATTTCAAAACTGAAATACAAGCACTCCAAAATCTCATCTGAACTTGAATTTTACACCTGTAAAACACAAATCAGTCTAAAACAAGTACAAAACATATTAAAAGATGAAATACAATATTTGTAACAGATGGAAAATTATCTTTATATATTTTCTTTAAGAAGTAACAGTTCTCTTGACTTTTTTCAGCTTAACATCCCTTCAGAGCAGTTCAGGGCTTTAGAAGAGAGTAGTATTTTCAGATTTTTCCTCCAGAAAAAGATCAGTGCTTCATTAACTGAAAAGATTAAACTACACATCCCATCAATGATTAGTTATTTGGCAATGACCAATTAATCAGGAATCAGCTCAATGGCATTAATTGACATTGGGAATTATCTGCTTCTATAGCAATGTTAATGCTTCTATAGCATCGATCTAATTAAAAAATAAAATGTGGGTATGTTTACAAAAGAATCCTCCCTATCCTCATTAGATACACCATTAGATACATCTAATCACACCATACTCTAGTTATACTGGTGGAATGCTAGAACTGAAAAATAGAGTTGAAAAATGTTCAAAGGCACACTAGATAATCTTTTTATTTAAGAGTGGAGGCATTAATTTTTTCTTCAAGATAATGTCTATCCAGTCCAGGGGACACGCCTCTGTGTTTCCCACTGATTCATGTAACTAGATTGGAAAGCTGTGCCCTTTGCTCCCTTGTTCAAGACTTCTGTTTCAACTAATACAGGGTCACAATGTCTATTCAGCGTATGGAAAATTCTCTCGACCATCTGAAATTATTCAGTGACCCCCATGACATTCAGCTAATCAACACTGCACTTTAAATTCTGTGTAATCTTCATTAATTACAGAGGCCAGTCTTTCTGCTGAAATGACCAAGGTACTGTTTCTTGTGTCTTCAAGAACAAATTCAATGAGAGACAACAGTGACAATACAGACTTCTATATGCAAATACTACAAAATCAAAAGAAACAAAAATAAATTAACAAACTTTCCTGTGTTTAGCTGACAGAGAAAGAAAGATGCAAGGTCTGTGTTAAAAAGTGTATTTTATTAGTGTGTTATGTGCTTAGCATAAACTTCAGTTCTTTCTTGTTTGTTGTTTTGGGGGGGGTGTATGTTTTTTACATATCTCATAGCATCGGTATAGTTAAAACAGTCAAAGTCAAGGCAGTAGCTTCCTGCTTCGCACATTCCTGTACAGACTTTAATAAAAGGTATGCATATCCCCGTGACACCCACAAGACAAGAAACTGAGAAGGCATGCCCAAGAAGTGGAAAAAAAGGAAAGACTGTGTTTCTGAGCAGTGGTGTTAGAACCACTTTCTCAAAAACCCTCAAGACCTATGACTGCCACCCTACTGAAATATTTTCAGGTGATTCTCTGTGTGGTGTCCTGTCCACTAATGCTTTGCCAAGGAAAAATCTCATAATACTGAGGAAATGACAGAGACCTGAGAAACCAGGGATTCTGGAGAAAACAGCTGGAGAAAGCACAGCTTAGAAACCCTTCTGCAGACACTATTACTAAATACCATATATGTGATTCCAACCCAAAGCATAGAAAAAGATTACCCAAAAGCCCAAAATAAATTTCTCCCAGTGGTGCAGCCAAGAGATACTGTCCAGTTTGATTGACCTCGTGCACAACACCACAGCTACCACAATGGGTAGAAGTTTGCAATGTACTTCTGGGAATGTTAACATTGGAGGAATGTGGAGATGCTCCCACCACGCAATACATGCTCATGCATCTGTTTCACTCTGTTGAAAACCACCACACATATTGTTTCTATTTAGAATCACAGAATCATTTAGGTTAGAAAAGATCTCTAAGATCATTGAGTCCAACAGTTAACCCAGCGCTGACAAGTTTAAGGTCTTAATCCAATGATGTTTTGGTTAACAATCCTTAGTGCTATACCTTTTCTCCCTCTGGGGAAACTCTACTAGGGATGCAGCCAGTTCTGCTTCAGGAATTCTACTTTCCCTTCAGAGAATAGTTAGCAAAAAACTAAAACTCAAGGTATATTTCAGCCTTTTCTGCCCTGATATGGGGGAAAGTGTGTAGTTATAGCTGAAGAGGTAAACAAAAATACTAATCTGCTAACTTAAAAGAGACTTTATCTTCAATATCAAAACCAAAATTCACATATGGGCTATAAAATTTTTAATAAAACTCCCAGCAGAATCAACATGCTCAAAGCAAATCAATTGTTTTTCATTAGTGTAGGTACAGCTGGGAAATCAGGCCAAGACTCAGAGGAAGGGGTGAGAAAAGAACACCTTTTTAAGATGCTTTTTTAGATTATCCCTGTATTCCTTTAGGATTCTCCTTAACTGCTGTTAGAGGATGCTCAGAGAAACCAGCATTGTCACATGATCTTGACGTCCCCATTGTGATTTCAGCCCTTCCAAAACACTATATAAATGCAGGAGAGGGAAGAGGACAGGATATTACTATGCCTTATTCTTCACTGGAACAACCTGGATAATGAATCTGCCCAAGCACCTGCTGTGTGAAACAAGCATGTAAAAATCTTTCTTTCATGACTTACGGCATTTCAGCTGTCTGCTTTTTTACTTATCTCCAACAGTCTGACACATTTGCTTGGAATTTATTATTTGTTTCCACTTCACAGTAGTTATTTAGTAGTCTACAGAATACAAATAGACCAGGGGAGATTTGAGGTTCACTGGTAAACAGGAAAGTACATGCATGAAGATGTTAAAATCAGCATGGACTGCACAATCACAAGAGACATTCACAGGCTGACTGGCAGCCAGAAGGAATTGAAGCATTTTTTCCTAATTTCTTATTAGGATAACACTTTAAATGTTGGTAATTGGAATCCAGGAATGTACAAAGAATAAACCAAACCCAAACTGCAGAGGTACAACCTGGGAAGTGCAATGTCTGACTCTAGCAACACACAAAACCAATAAGTTCTTTCATTGAGTCAAAAAGCAGGAATCTGCTGTCTACTTAAGTTGTTGGATATTTGTTTCCAAAGATTTATCCTTAAATCTTCTAGTATTTAAAAAAAAAAATTGTTTACAATTAAACAATACTTTCAGTGTCTTTTGTTCTTTAATCGTTGGGTAGAACATGGAATTAATATTATTTGGGTCCATGCTACACTTCAATTTCATATTGTACATCACTACTCTCATAAATTATGATATAAGCAAATATTTTTAAGCGTTAGGTAGAACCTCATCTTGAGCTTTGAGTTGAGCTTTGAGCAAACTTCAAAACTGAAGCTGGACATGGAAATACAATCCTTGGAATTCCAAAGGCCTATAATTGTGTATTATGTTTATTCAAGCACTACACTATTTTTAATGAACTATAAAGCCAAGAGACAAGTTCCTCATATGTCACATTTCATTTGCAGAATTGTAGCTATTTATATGCTGATCTTCTCTTTTTATGTGTAGTTACTTGTATCTCACATGTTGAAAAATACACCTATTAGAGAAAAGGTTCATATTTGATTGATCTAAATAAATAGAAATAAAATACAGAAAAGGTCACCACATATCATATTCGAATAGTCTGGGCAAACTGCACCTGTAATTGAACCAGAAAACCTCCTGGAAACCCAGTCATCCCATAAGTTAAACTTAAGGCAGCCACAGGCTGTTGGTGATCACGGAAGAGTGTTGCTAGGAATCTGAAACCTACGGAGTCTGGTTCATGTCACTTCTGTAACCATTCCCACCACACTAAGATTCAAAGCACATTCCATGTGCATTTGACATCATGACATTTCTAATTCCTCTCCTAAATATTTGGGCAATTTCAAAGTAACTTTGTGAATGATAACACAGAAAAGCATGTAATTAAGAAAAACATGTACTCCATAAACCAAATTGAACTGACCCTGGAGGGCAGAACAAAACTTCGCTCCCAGTAGATTTTATTCAAATAATTTCATCCTTCTTGCATGCTTTGATCAGCAATATGATAAAAATAGTTATTAAATTATCATCAGTCACTGCATACCAAGCATTCATTTTACAAGCAATGGTGGAGAAGAATAGTAATTACAAAGCAAGCATATCAGACCATCTGCAAAGTTATGCAGATGGCTTTTTTACAGTAGTAGAGAAAACATACTTATTTATACTTAGCTATTTTTAAGCACTTGAAAAGGAAAGGCACTCCATTAATACTTACCAGCATGAATGCTGACCCAAAAGGATTCATAAATATTAAGTTTTCCTTCTGGCACTTGAACAACCACACTGATTCCAAATATCATGTCCTAATCCACTAGCTTCTCTGTTTCTGATCCTGTATAATGCTCTGTAGACTTAACATCCTTTAACATTTCACAGTTAACTTCTTGAAAATTAATGGGAAGAGCAGAGTGAAGTAGGATGAGAGCTAACATCAACAAAAGGATATTTAATTTTCAAATCAGAGCAAAGTGGCAGTGCTCCATTTTCAAATATTTTTAGCCCTCAGTGTTTAATATTATAGAAGTGATTGACCATATATTTTAAATACAAACTATCTTTAATAAGATACACTTTTGTAGGACACTTTTATATAAATAGGATCACATGCAGCCTTACCCAATTCAGAATGAGAAATTAACAGTTATACTAACTCATAAACTGGAATCAGACCAGCTTCTCTGTAATATTGCTATAAATAAGACCATCAGGCCCAATATTTCTCTAGTTTTCAGCTGAAAAGCAGAACAGTGCAGGAAGAATACAATATTCTTCAATATAAACATTCACGGTGATTTTTTTTTTCCCTGACAATCATCAGAAACACCTGTTTGATATATTTGTAAAGACACAATGAGTAGAGACATATTGCCATTTAAATCAACTATTAAAATTCTTGCACTGACAGAGCAACAAGGTACCTCATTACATCAGCCCTGCCCATATTTCTAGGGAATTTGACAGGAGTGGTTACTCAAGCCCATCATGCTCAGCAAAAGATGCAAGATCTGTTGTGACTTAGGATGTACAGATATAGGAGCACAGATTCAGAGAAGACATGCACTATAATGATTTAGGGCAAGGCTTACTGTTGTTTGCCACCTGGAATAACAAAAGAACACTTTGAGAAAAGCTGTGTGTTCTGACATTCCTATTTATGGTAGGCAATGCTTTATGTCTTGAGGGTTCAAAAGAAATTCTGAAATATTATTTGTACTTAAAGCAGTATTCCAAACACACACTGGCCCACAGTGCTCCGGGCTTTGACTGACAGGAAGTATACAACTCTTAGCCCGGATCAATGCAAGGATAAATGAACTCACTGTACCAGATTTAATATTATGGAGCTGGCCTGTGCCTGTGACCTTTCCTTCCTCAGAAGTTCCCACACAGTACAAGACTGTAGCTGAATACTCCTGAGTGCAGGGCACAGGGGAACACACACGAGCTGTTTCGCAGCACCACAACTGCCACTTGCTACATTACCCCAGTTCCCAAAGCAGACAAAGGTCTTATTGCACACGGGCTCCAGCTACTGAACCAAGAACAGCCAAAGCCTCCTTCCCTTCCTTTCACTTTTGGAAGAAAGACATTAGTAAAATAGTTTGTGTTCTCATTCCTCCATGCCAGAAGGGAATTCAGATACACTGCCTACACAATAAGTAGCCTTCAGTGACCAGATAGCCTTGCTCTGGTGGAACCATGCCTGATTTATTTTCAAAGTTATGTATCAATTTAGTGATGGGCTCCTCTTATTTTAATGTTCTTTTTCAAACAGGTTATTTCACATGTCTTCTCCAAAAGCAATTTATTTTACCCTTTCATCCCCAGTAAGAAAAAGGTCTTGATTTGAGGTTACCATGATTTTGTACTTATTACTAAACATACATTTGTGAGGTTTAGATGTAATGCATGTAACAGCATCACAGCTTGATGCAAATTAGGTTCAAGAGTCTTCTTGTGAGAAAGAAATTGAAAATACACTGCAGCACTGTTCTCCCCCTCAGTATCATCTGAAACTGCAGTAAGTCACTCTACATCATCATCCAGATCTCTAATAAACATAGGACAAAACAGAACCAAAGAAAGTCCATCACAGAACTTTGCTTGATATACTCTTTCAGTCAGAGAGTACTCCAAATTAATTTTTTATGTAATATTTTTCTCATCTTGCATGAGTTTTAGAACAGAGTATTCATGCTGAACTCTACATATGTAGCATGTATTGGGGATGGGGTTGTTTTGTTTTCAAAGCTTACACATGGTCTGAAATGACCGTCTTCAACAGTTTCTATTTTCCGATGTTATTCTCACTATGCTCTTGGACTAAAGCTCAGTTTTGTGATTGTTTCTTCTGGTAATTTACTGGATATTTTAGAGAACGATTTATAGCACCCTATTTTCTATCCTTTCTTCTCTGTGTAGAAAAATACTTTCCTTCCGTCCACCATTTGGTATTTTATTTGTCCTTTGCAAAGTCTTGACCACAAGTGCCAACACCTTTGAGATTTCACAAGTTTGTTAAATGGCTGGGAATGATATTCAACAGGCTCATCCAACTTACAAACCTCTAACTCACCTAAGCATTTTCTAAATCCTTTTTTTTTTTAGTTCAGGTTGGCTTATTGCCAGCATTTGTTCTAATACACACCAGTAGTAACCTCATTAGTGCAGATCAGAGAAGAACAGCATTAAACACATCAGCCTTCCCTCTCTCATTATCCATGAGCAGAAGTCACATTCTTCACTCCCACACTCTGGCAGTGCCTAATGCTTTGTGATTAATCATCTTACTACTGACATGCTTTTGGAGCAAATGTGTTGTTTACTTGAGTATGGTTCCTAATTCCATTCTGTGATTTGATCTTCCAGATGTTGACCTTGAAATTACAGAAATCAGCAAAGGAGAAGAAAGGGATGATTCACTGTTCCTCATTTACCTTTCTCTCTTGAAAACTTTCTTTCACATGTAAACAGTGAATAAAATTTTAGCGGTGAGATCCCCAATCCTTTTGGCTTAGAGGGATATACTCATCTGCTGAAAACAGTTTTTATACCTTTGCTGTGCTGAAATACATCAATATTTGGCAACCATTTATTTGTAGAGAGCAGTGACACTGCAGCAGGGAAGTGCCAGATCCCTCTTGAGTTAACACATCTCAAGTAATGCTGAACACTAAACTTGGTCAGAGTCAACACTGACAAAGCAAATTTTTGAGGATACAAATTTAAATTAGCCTTTTTGGTGGAAAGAGAGGAATAGTTCTGAGTTTATATTATCAATTGCCTGCAGTGTGACTTCCGACACCCATTCTTTTACAGCATTTTGTTGCTTCAGACACAACCGTTGTGTCTAACAAATTATTACAATTCCCTGCACCCACTATTTAGCACAGATCTCCTCTGCCTGAGCACTAGAATTAGGCCTCTACTGCCAATGTGACACAGTCTACCAGCCATGCCAGATACTCTGATAACCCAATTTGCACCTTCTCCGTTAGCCTGCATTTTGCATGGAGGTGCACTCTTCATAAAATCCTGGAACAGTCTGCGTGGGACTTACACATGTGGCACCACAGCTGGTTATTACCCTAATTATCTGCATGACCCTATGCTCACTCACACTCCTCTAAGTGTCCTTTCCAGAAACCTTTGGTCTGCAGACAGTCTATAAAAGTCTGTTCCTTTCATACCATTATTCCTCTCGATCATCAGAAGCTATGTATGCCTCCTAAAAAGTAGAGATTTTTATTCCAAACCTCCACACTTGACTCTGTTTAGTCTCTTTATATACAAATCCTGGGAGGCTGAGCACAACACACAACCCATGGTGCAGTTTAGGTGGGAGTGTTGGATTGGAATTCTCTGCAACACAGGGTGAGACATGGAACCTTCTGCAACAGTGGCTGGAGGAGACAGACAAACAGCCTGTTATGAACTTGTTCCCAGAATGGCGCAAATTAGTACAGTGCTAATGAGGTACCATCCCTGGGATAGATTCCGAATAACACTCATGACAAATATGAGTAGATGAATTACATTTATAATACAACAATTAATTTACAGCAGTACAGCTTTGCAGACTGCACAATGACTCTTAAGGTGTATTTGCTCAGAGGCATAGACAAGGATAAACTTTACCCTGAGCATTTTTTCTCTCAGTAAGTTATAACCCAAAGCTTTTCACAATTTACCTGTATCGCTAGGTCTGATTTTTAAAGCTTTAAATTTCAGAATAACTGGAAAAATTCATTAAAATGATTAATATCCAGAAACAATGGAATTGTTAATTCAACTGCTCTGTTGGAGGTCACAGTTACTTACAATTTCTGTTTATATTAAGACAACCACCTACTATAACCTTCCAGTTTCATTAACACTTAATGACATTTTCTTACAGGAATGAGCAACCATTTAAAATGTATGTTGCCAATGTATTACTGTTTGTTGCTTACAGAGCTCCAGTATTCTAATTTAGAAACAAACCCCCATGAATTAAGCACGCAATCACACAGCATTGACAGCAGAGTAAATCTCAAAACCTCATTTCCCTCCCCCCAAATCTTCAATAAACTCTTGCAAAACTTATATTTATATATAGATATAGATACAGATATATATAGATATATATAGATATATATATATATAGATAGATATATGTATGTATTTGTGCATAGGTAGATGCTAGCATTTTGTTATGAAATAGGAAGGGGAAAACATACAAAAATTCTTTCAGATATTGTTCAGATCTTTCAATCTTTTTAGTACCTGTATAATTGGTGGGTTGTAGTATTAACTCTGTCCTTAACTCATCAACATATCTGACTGTTTACCTTATTTTTGCAGTTGACCTAAAGCCCCCCACCCCTCTCAGCCTCAAACTTAACATTTTTGCTGAATTACCACTTTTTAGAGGAGTATGATGTGTACAGTATATAAAGCTTTTTCAGAAAAGTTTTCTGAAGATATAACCATAACATGCATCAAAGGTTCAAACAGGCCATTGATGGGATGCTCCATACAACTATGTTGTGTTAAATCATCTTCTTCCATTTTGTCACTCTCAAATTTTTAAAAATTGCCAGACGTTTGAAATGTATCCACTAAAAACTACCTAAAAATCAATACATCAAAAATCTCGAACAACATTAATTACATTAAATACCGCATTTGTTTCTTATGCACAGTGAGAATTGCAGAAAAGTCCTACTCCTGGTAATGGAGATACACTGCTGACTGGCTCAGACCCAGCTACAAGAGCAGCAGATAAACATCAAACCCACACATTTCTCTTAGTCAGCAGACAGCTATTCTTTCAGATAATACTGGTACCAGACTTTCTGTGTCATCTCAATGCTATTCACATCATTTCCCCTGCCTAGAGCACAGTATGGGAAAGATGCTGGTACGTAATGAAACTGATCTGTCCATTACAAGGCTGAACCTCACAGAATGCTAAAGCAGCAACAGTTTCCACTTGATTTCAGTTTGGGAAAGATAAGGTAATATGGTGTCATTGTCAGAAAAAAACCCACCAATGGTTTGGCTTTCCTTATTTTCAAATTTGACTTCGAGTTGTTAAAAAAGTAGAAATTAATCCCTTATTATCTTGACAAGGTGTAATATCTCTTATAAAATTGCTTTTCTCTTCAGTATCATTATGTTTTATCGTAGAATCATAATCATTGAATTGTAGAATGGCCTGGTTTGGAAGGTACCTTAAAGATCATCTCGTTCCAACCCCTTGCTATGGACAGGGACACCTTTCAATAGACCAGGTTGCTCAGAGTGCCATCCAACCTGGCCTTGAACATTTCCAGGGATGGGGCATCCACAGCTTCTCTCGGAAGCCTGTGCCAGGGTCTGAATACTCTCACAGTAAAGAACTTTCTCATAATCGATAATCTAAACCAACTCTCTGCAGAGAAGGTTTGTACCAGTTTGAAGCCATTCCCCCTTGTCCTTGTCACTCCAAGCTCTTGTAAACAGTCTCCCTCCATCTTTCCTGTAGCCCCCTTCAGGTACTGGAAGGCCCCAGTTAGGTCACCCCAAAGCTTCTTTTTTCGAGGCTGAACAATCCCAGTTCTGTCAGCCTTTCCTAATAGAAGAGGTGCTCCGTCCCTCTAATCAATTTGGTGGCCTTCTGTCTTCCCTGCTCCGACAGCTCCATGTCCTTCCTGTGCTGGGACCCCAAAGCTTGACAGAGTACTTTGTTGGAGTTCAGAAAACATGAAAAGAGCTCTATATTTATTATTTCTAACTCTAGTTAGAGGATACTATCCTCATGATAATACTGCCTGCAGTTTGAGCTACTGTACTTGCAACAGAACCTGCAGCCTTTAGCGTTTCATCCAGTTCCTGTGTGTGGTACTCTGCACTTCTGCATTATGCAAGGGAAATATCTAAGAGCCCTCTGTATACAGTAACTGCTCATGCACGCTAAAAATGGGGCTCTACTAAAACAACTCAACAATCAAAACTTTTACATACCTACTCCTTAATCAATACTCAGCATCAGAGAATGCTGATGTGGTAAACAAGCCATTTGCAATTGTATTAAGTAATAAGTGCCTTTGGCTACATTTTTTAAGGTATATTTTTCTGTCCCTTTCACTTTTAAGTATTTGCTGAAATGACCTAAGGGAGGGCTTCTCTTCAAACATTTTTACAAGACTGAAATTATATACTAGGTTTTTGTAGATTAATAAAGGTAAAGTATAGCTTTATGAAAAATAAAATTTATTGCGAGCATGACAACAGCTACTATTCAAGCTTTTATTATTCTAATATATCACCCATAAGATACACCTTGCTGGACAAAGGAATGTAATCATTAATGTTCACAGAAATTATGTGGAGCAGGTTTAATATTTTATATCTTAGGTATTTTACAATTTGATCATAAATGGAATTTGGAATATAGAGACTATTTAGAAATTCAAGATTGCTTTGTGGTTTCTTTAAATATTTTCACCCAAGTACTCAATTTAAAATAAATTAAGCTGTAAAACCACACAGAAGAATAGTGCAGTTTTGAATATCAGCAAATAAAAGTTGACTATGTTCTATAAAACAACAATTGAACTCCTTGCTCTGGATATATTCTTGTTCAATAATTTTGTCATAAATCACCCCCTGCTACATGTGCTTGGCAAAAGGCATTACTTGGCTCTAGCAGCTGTACTTTTCATCCTTTTGAGTCATAGGAACTTCTGGAGTTTATTTCAACAAACTGTGATAGTGCAAGCACATTTTATAGGTAAAATCTCTTCTGGAACAAACCAGTGGGAAAAGAAGATGACTCAGAGGGATGATATTTAATTAGTATTATCTATGGTAATAAGCCATTCCAGGACGAAGCTAGTCATGACAAAGAAAACAGCTGCTCAATCTTAACAAGACTTCAGCGTTTAGCTTTAAATAGAGACTTACCACTGAAAGTTTTGGCAAATGCAAATGCAGTGCTGCAAATATATCCTGAGCTGTCCATATAATTCACAGATTTAAATACAATGATTTATTTAATCCACTACTGCCTAGTAAATGGATGATAATATTTTATTATAATCTGCCTGTGCACTGGTTTATATCTACAAACTAGGGCAACTGTATTACCCAGATAGTAGGTAGGCACAGGATTGTTTACTGCTGTTCTGAAAAAGGAATGGCTGGAACCACTTTTCTGTCAAATACATTTTTTGCATCTATATAGAGCAGTTTGCCGTATTTAAAGTACACTGGAATCCATGAAGTGCACATCTGCCTCTAAGAGAGGAGGGGAGGAAAATATTCCAGTCAAGATCAGCACAAAAGTTTTACGTCACTTCATCACCAGGCCTGTAAGAAAGACCTAGTGATGGGAACTGTTTTCGATTGATGTCTACAATCTAAACTATATGCCAGCTCCATGCCACTGGTAAAGTTTTAGGGTGAAGGTGGGAGATCAGGTCTTTTACTTTCTACTGTTCATATCAAATCCACAGAATTATGTTCGTTTCATGATTATGGCTGCACTACACAAACCACTCCCTTCTTTTACATTACTGGATGCAAGATGTAAAGAGTAAACAAAGCTTTCAGAGTTAGAAAACCTAAGTGTTTGCTAAGTATCAAGTTCTTATCTCTAAAGGAAATTGTCATGAGAGAAGCGTAGAATTGTCATCTTTCTTTTCACACTGCAGCTGTATCCAGCCAGGCTGGTACTCCAGACTACTCCTACAGTCAAGGAATAGACACAACTTCATCGTACTCAAAGAAACAAGGAATGTCCAGACTGTGTAGCACTGACTGCCTGGATGTCTCAGGCTACCCAGGCCAAAAGAAACACCTCCATCCCTTTAATGTAATGCCATGCTGAAGCATGCAAAAAAACATGCAAAAGCAGTATACAAAATCTACCCCAAATCCATTTGTGGAATTAAGTTTTCATTCCCTAGGGCTTTGACTGTAAATTGTTAGAAGTAAATTGAGCTAAAAGAATTTCTGAAAAGAACAGTCAGAAGCATATTAAAACATTGCAGAATAATTTATGGGTGGCAACTGTAATGATGTGATATATCTTTCGTGAATATAACCATTTTTTTCATTAGCTTTTTAGAGTTAATTTCAGCAAATGAATTCATATTTAAAGCTCACTGTACTGTACAAAATTGAGCCCTACATCTATGAAGAATATTTGACAACAGTAAAAGAGTTTCTGGGTTTAGTTGACATTTTATGGCTTAAGGTGAAAGAATTAAACAAATGGGAGTTATGCTTGTTTGACATTTTAGATATCCTTCAGTTTATATGCTAAAGCTGTCCTAATTTTTCAGCAATAGAACTGTGCTGCTCTAAAGGCTGCTCTCAGAACTGCCTGCCTCTGAGTGGCTTTAGAGCACAGCCACAGTTTTGAATTGTGGGTAGCTATGTTCTCACTTATATTCTCTGATTTTAATTAGAAAACAGTAATGGGAATATTTTCAGCTGAATACAAACTTCACTGACTATTTTGCTGAAATTAAAGTAACTGATAGTTCCAAATGTGATACAAAAATAAGGAACCTGGAGTGATTATCTTCTGAAGTAGCTCAATCTCCACAGCACATTTCACTGACCCTTTCGCCTGACAAGGCAAATACTTTCTAAAGAATATTAGAAACCACAGGAGCTTTTTGCAAAAACCAAAATTCAACTCAAAAGCATAAATATGTTTTACCTTTAATTTTCCAATAAACTGCGTTCTTCTAGACTAGAGGACTACATGCTGATAGGATTAAATTAATAGAAAATAGCACAATAAATGCATTGAATTTGAAAATGTCTAGATTGAACCCTTGAATGTGACACACCTCTTGTGTTGCAACAATATGTAAACAGGCATGTATTAAATGGAGTTTCATTTAATTTCTCCAGGTGGTCATTTTCCAATAATAAAGCAGGAATAATTATTGTTCCTCTATTTTACCATGACTCATGGCATAACATTATAAAATACTCGGAACAAAAGAGATTTTTGAGAATTTGGTAGTAAAATGGATACTCCAATCTAGTCCAAATGATAAACCATGAAAATCCTAAGAAGGCCAAATCTGTAGAAAGCGAATGCTAAGACAGCTTCCTGATTCTCTGAAACACTTTTCCTAAGATTTCCTCAACTAAAAACTCTAATCATACTTGAAGAATGTTCATGGTATAGGGATTTCAATTACACACAGATGCATCTGACCCAAACACAGCCAAATTCAAAACCATTATGGACTAAATGCTTAAAATGATAAATTTTATCATGATAATTTTTATTTAAGTTACAACCAGGAAGACTCATGAAAATCTTGATTCTGAAGGTTGCAATGGGAAAGCTCACCCCAGAGAAAATAAAGAGCCTACTTCTAATATAGCATGTAATGCGTCCTGAGCTATCCATTTTAAAACCTTGGAAGAATTATTGTGGCAAATATCTTACCTAAAGTGACAGGATGTTCTTTTGATTGTTTTTCTGTGTGGGTTTGTTGGCTTTTTTTTCATTTTTTTAAAGAGACATACTTTGGTGGCAAGAGACTCCTCAGTTAAACTGCAGTTGCCTACTCTAAATTTGTTGAGCTTGATGAGAGCAAACACAAGGTCTGTTCTGCCCTTGGCACCATCAATCAAAGTGTTGGGTCGTATCGCATCTTAAACGTCTTGATTGAGAATTCTTTTCCTGCTTACTTGCTGAGATGTGCAATGCATGTTAATGCACCTGTAGATGAGGAAAAATAGTGTGATAAACTACGATTTATTTTTCCTGATATCAACAAAATATCAAAAACTGTGACAAATGAGAGATCTAGTGGGACTCAGAAACATTTTATTAGAAAATCAAAGACCTGTTTACCCTACCTTCTATAATTTATCACTCTTGTCTCTCAAGATTTCACATCTTTGCAAGGCAACTTCAGAGGTCTAAAAAATTTTTGTAAATTGGTCCATTGAAGCTGAAATGGCACTTATAACACATGTGAGGTTATTTCAGAATCAAGAGAAGTGTGTGCAAATGAAAAATTATTGAGTTGAAAAGCTTCTTTTTCCTTAGAGGAAATCAACTATCAGAAATACCTTTTACTTATATGACACCTTTATGCACAGCTATATAAGCAATCGGAATTTTTTATGTATCTTCAATAGTATTCTGGGGTGCATCAGGGACGGCATTGCCAGCAGGTCAGGGAGTGATCCTGCCCCTCTCTTCAGTCCCAGTGAGGCACATCGAGAGTGCTGTGTCCAGTTCTGGGCTCCTCAGGATAAGAGAGACATGGAGCTCCTGGAGCAGTTCCAGTGGAGGTTACAGAGCTGATGAAGGGCTGGAGCATCTCTCTTATGAGGAAAGGCTGAGGGAGCTGGGGCTGTTCAGCCTTGAGAAGAGATGACTGAGAGGGACCTCTTCCATGTCTGTCAGTGTCTGCAGGGAGGGGTCAGAGCATGGACCAGGCTCTGCTCGGTGGTGCCCAGCAATGGGACAAGAGTCAATGGGAGAAACTGATGCCCAGGAAGTTCCACCTGAGCATGAGGAAGAACTTCTTCCCTGTGCAGTGACCGAGCACTGGAACAGATCATCCAGAGAGGGTGCGGAGTCTCCCTCACTGGAGATATTCCAGAACCATCTGGATGCAATCCTGTGCCATGTGCTCTGGGATGACCCTGCTTGAGAAGGGAGGTGGAACCAGATGATGCATTGTGATCTCTTCCAACCTGACCCATTCAGGGATTCTGTGAATTTGGGTTTTATTTATATAACTATCATATCACTCAGTAAATATATTTAGTATTATGGAAACTGAAAAAGCATCAACATGATCTGGTGGACATGAGTGCAGTGTGAATGCAAGAGCTGAAGACATTCCTTGAAGAGGAAAATCCAGCAAGAATTCAATTATGATTACTAAGCATAAGAACTTACTCAATGTACTGGATAGATTTTTTTGCTACTCTAGTAGAAAGCTGCACAGACTGAAAAATAGTAATAAAAAAGACAGAATTCCCTGGCCCCCAAAATTTGGGTGATTATATTTTCGCTGTCAGAATGCTGACTGTACTAGACTGGACAGCATGACAGCGTTACTTCCCTGCCATGAAGGTATTTATTGTCCTAAGTAAAAGACAGTTATTTGGGATCTTGACTGAACTCCTGTGAAACTCATGTTACCCATGTATCTTTTAAAGATATAGTTGTGTGACACAAAAAAGTAAAAATCATAAATATTTTCATTTTTCAAACTGCAGTATGGAAAGACATAAAAGTTAGCTGTCTCTGTTGGAATCTGAAAGCAGAGACTGTTGAAGTTCCCGTTTGTCTCCTGAATTCCTGGCAAAGATGCTAAAACTCTCCCCCATCTGGGGAGGCATTAATTAAAGCACAGAATGTGTCAGTCTCTATCTTAAATTACAAAACCATCAAGAGTGTTGTCTCCTACAAAAAGGCTTGAAATTATTACTGGTATTCCCAAAATAATTTATTTTAATTGATGGGAAAAAAATGGCCAGACCCATAAAACGTACTTTTTCTCTCAAAACAGCACAGTATTTGAGCAAGGAGAATGACTAATATTGTATGGTGGGGGTGCAGAATTATTCAAATTAAATGCACCATTTTTGAGCTATTAGCCTAGAAAATAAATCCAAGAAATAATCATGTGTAATTTCTAAAAAGACAGTGCAGAACTAATTAGCATGAAAAACTGTATGCAGGTTCTTCCCTCTCACTTTACTCCACAGATAACATTGATTTCTACAAAACAACTTCTGAAATAATACTTTTCTTTTGAAAAGTAAATGAACCTTCTCCTGAGAACATTGTATTATTATATGTTAGTTATGCATTTTGAATTTATAAGACGTCAGAGACTACATCCACATATTTTCAGTGATCAAGCTACCAACATGAGTCTATTTAAACTGAACTTTTCTTTAGATCACCTTGTTTTCCATGCTGCTGTTACTTTCCACATTGCTGTATTATCAGACTGTAATTTTATAAACATATTCACACCCATTAACTGTGCACAGCTACAGAATTTTAAGTGACCAGGTTAGGTTACAGGAGTGCATCAGTGCCACAGGACATGCTCAGAAGCCTTGAAGCACAACAAAATATGTCTTTGCCCATGGTTTCAGCACAAATAAAAGTAAGATGGACTACCACTGTAAAACTCTGAGAAGCCTAATTGGAGACAGTTCAGTAGCTGTAAAAGTATTTACATCTATTCTTTTCAGAAATAAACTGGACATCACAGAATATCCTGATTTTTCATCTCTTATGTACTTATGGCCATGGACAGAATTTTTTTTTTTTTTGAAGTTTGCTAATAAAGCCCCTCTCCCCTTTACCAATCAATTCATATTCTGCACTGTTAGCATCTCATTTCTTAAATAATTTCATTTTTTTTCTGCCCAAGTTCTGTTGATATAGAAACATAGACTCAAACATACTGTTGCCACTCAGAGTAAATACAGCTATCCAGAAAACAGATAAAAACACACATCTTAATACAAATGAGAAACCAGCATACTGTGTATCTGCACTGGTTGACTGTAAAGTATTATGTAAAGGGAATATTCCTGCAGTATTACACAGCTAATATGTTTTAACTGTATTTCTAAGCTGTGTTATGTTCCTGTTTTTTCTCCAAAGTCTTCTGGGGGAAGCATTAGCATTATTTTTCTAGCATGCTTTAAAGTTTCTACTCCAGACAGTAAGACAAAACCAAAGACATATTTATTATTTAAAGAACATTCATCCCAGACTACAACAGTAAAAGACATTAGTAGCCATACTTAAATATCTGAAACAAACCATTTAGGACCTAAAAAGGAGTGCAAGTACACAAGAACATGAGTAGATTCTTCCCCAAAAACAGAGTAGAAAAAAAAAATGATGTTCAGAATGTAAGACTTCCTCCCATTAACTGAATGACAGAACATATTGTCACAGAGGAAAATCTTCATTCTTTACTATGCTAAAAACCTGCAATACAAGATAATGCAGTTCCAAGATTCTGCCTAATGCCTATTAAAACACATCGAAATGAGACACCTCTGTAGCTTTTAGCACAGCTGATAAAGTACATGACCTCTTTCAGGCCACACAACAGCCTGACAAAAAGGGAGAGTTTGTTGGAGAGTTCTGCCTCCCTGCACAAACATATGAAGCAACCTATTAAAAGCTAATCATGAAGACTAAGGCCAGTGAAATATTCATTATCACTTAAAAATACACATTCAGTCATAAAAAATCATTATACTACAATTCATTGGTTTTTATATTTCAAAAACAGTACTTACAAGTTCTGCCATTGAAAACATAGAACCAACACAGCACTAATTACAAGCCTCAGTAATGCCCATGGGAAGCAATTTCAGATTTTCCCAAAGACAAAAGGATAAGAATATGCATCTCGGTAACACTATCCAAATTAATGCAGAAAGATTTCTACAATCTGACAGAAAAAAAATGAAAGAGCATTTTCAGAAATTTCAATTACAAGAGCCAAACAATTACTCTGCTATCTGGTTTATATCTCCTAAAGTAATTTTCTTTCAACTGATGGTAAAAACAAACTTAATGCAAATGTATTTACATCCAGCTCTTAGCCATGTACCGAATCTGAAATTAAAATACAGTGTAAAGAATTTTTCTGCTGACAAATACACAGAAAATAAATTAAGAGACTTTTATGTATGTGCATATATTGTACCATAACCATTGGTGTTGGTTTCTAAAACTACCAGCACAGTTTTACCCCAGTAGATTTTCTTTGCTTTGCTATCAATAATACACAGTACTCTAGCTTCCCCCAGAAAGATATGCACTCAGATCTGTATGTTTTCACAATACTACAGAGTGAACGATTTTTCTTGTTACTTACTGCGTTAAAAAAGAAATTCAAGGTTCAACACCAGCTATGCTCAATGAAACAGTCAGACTGCTTAACAAGCTGTTGGAACAGCAGTTTTATCTCATCAGCTTCTACTCAGAATTCCCAGAAGCTTAAGAGGAAGTCTGAATTTCTCACACAGAGTCATAAAGTCAAAGGTTAGAAATTATTAAATTTAATCCAGGTAGAACTCTAGTCTCTTATGAGAAGGAAAACATGTGTGGTTCTAAAGTAGGACTATTCCATGGAAACCTTGCATTGGTTCACACATACCTTTGACATTGCTTTCTCTTTACAGGTTATTTTATTTGCTACGTCAGTTCACCATCAGTTTGTTTATTCTAAATTTTTCTTCTTGAAACTCTGTTTAAGTACACGTATTTAAAAATGAAGTGCAAGAACTTTGGAAGAAAAAGAAAAACCTTCCCAAAACACTCCTCATTTTAAAAGGTTGTAACTTTCCATTCTTTTATCTCATTTTAGTTTCATGTGCATAAATGCAGCCTGTGAGTTGCTTAATAAAGAATCTTGTGAAGCTGGATTACAGTATGCTACACCTGCTAACAGCAGTTATACCAGACAGGAGTTATAGGAACACAGTGTGCTCAGAATTAGAAGCATTTACTGTTGGAATATATGGAAAATAATAAGTTATGCATGATGCCATTTGGGTCAGCTCATTTTCAGCAGAGCTCTTGCAAGTTACAGTAGAGTATGTTTGCATGCTTAACTAAGTGCATTAACATTTTGGGTTAGATTGGGAACACACTTTTGAACCAAACATCTCTTATCACCTCTCACATGGCCTTGGTTTGCATTGCAGAATAGTCTCAGAGGACAAAATTGCATCCCTTTTGAATTAAGGTAAACTGACATTGTACTTCAGAAGGACTTAAATCTTCAGCTGCTGTTGACAGGACCAGGGCAGAGACAGGTTGAGGTAAATCCCTTGAAACATGCATAAATACATAAATATGCAAATTTTGAGTCTTTAACCGCACACTGGTTTGTTGGAAGTTCTCTCCTATTGTACTACACTACTGGCTAATGCAGACGCAAGCTTTTCACAGTGGCAGCAGTCCTGCTATCCTCAGTGGATTTGCTGGCGGTGCCAGTACCCTGAGGGAGCAGACTTTGAGGCAACAACTGTGCATATGTTGGCCAGCCATCATCAATTAGAGAACCTCTCTTCCTCTCTAACCTTAGGAGCTTGCACCTTGATTATGGAGAAGTGTCCTGACAGGTCCAGCCACTCCAGGAGAACAGGTCACCTTCTCCCCTATACAGGCTGGTGTCTCAGCTATCAGAAGTGCAGTCAGAGCAAAGGAAAGGGACGTGTGGGTTCCATGTGCCATCATGGGGTTCTGCCTGCATTACCACAGGGAGGGCATAAGGAAGAGGGGTGTTGCACCTATATGTGCTTCAAGGTTGGAGGCAAGTGAATTGGGAGGAATAGCAGTGTCCTAAAAACATACATTCAGGAAGATTACTCCTCCAGATGCAGCAGAATGTCTGAGGACATTTCCGCTTCTGATCCTGATGAAGGAACTTCAGGTTTGCAGTTACAGGAATTGGGTGATGAATGCTCTGCTCAGTGACAGAGGGGCTCTGTCTCCAGCCAGGCAAAGGGACAGCTAGGCTTACTGGACTGTATGGAACAGATTTCCTGGCACATCAGACCCATGGGAGAATAATGCTTTGGTGGACACTGGTGCACAGTGCAACTTAATGGCATCAGAGTCCATGGGGGCAGAACCCAGCTGGATTTCTGGAGTGACAGGGGATCCCAGCTGGTGAAGTGACCCTAACAGGGAGCAAGGGGCAGAAGTACCCTACTGTGGACTAGTCCAGATTCTCTGGGTGTCCTTGTCAGAGACTACCTCAGAAGAGGACACGTCAAGGACCTCAAAATGTGCCAGGGGGTATACTTTTGCTCTAGACACCATGAAGATTAAACAGCTGTTTACCTTGCCCAGCCTCTCAGATGATGTGTCTGTAGTGGGCTTGCTGCATGCCAAGGAACAGCAGGTGCCAGTTGCTACCATGATGGTGGTCCAGTGGCAATACTCCACAATCCAGGTGCCTCTGGTTCCCTTCCATGAGCTTATTCATCGATGGAGAATAAAGAAGTCATCAGCAAGACTTAATCACACTTGACAGTCCCATACAGCCACTGCAAAAGTCTGATGGAGAGTGCAGACTTCCAGTAAACTATTGTGACCTGCACGAACCACTTCACACAGAGTGCAGCCATACTGGACACGTTAGAACTCCAGTACAAGCTGGAGTTAAAGGCAGGTGAGAAGTAGGCCACACCTGATGTGATCAATGCTGCTTTCTCTATTTCTTTGGCAGACTGTGGGCCACAGTTTGCTTCCAGGCCGAGGATTGCCCATTACCTGGAACTGGCTGTCCCACAAATGGAAGTACAGTCCTACCATTTGCCATGGATTGATATAGACTGCAGTGGAAGAGGGTGAAGCTGCCCAACTCTGATGACAAAATAATGTGGGACAACAGAATGAAAGAAGTGTTTGAGAACGGGTTATTTGGACCCCACCTGCAGTGCTGGCTGCATCCAGGTCTGGGGTCCCAGCAGAGAAAGGACATAGACTTCTCGGAGCCAGTCCAGAGAATGCCACCAAGATGATGAGAGGAGTGGAGCAGCTCTACTATGAGGAATGGCTGGGAGAATTGGGATTGCTCAGCCTGGAAAAGAGAAGGCTTTGGGGTGACCTAATTGTGGCCTTCCAGTACCTGAAGGGAGCCCACAGGAAAGACGGAGAGGGATTATTTACAGGGGTCTGGACTGGCAGGGCAAGGGGAATGGCTTCAAACTGACAGAGAGTAGGGTTAGACTAGATGTTAGGAAGAATTTCTTTTCTTGTGGGTGTGGTAAGGTGCATGTACAGATTTCCCAGAGAAGCTATGGCTGCCCTATCCCTGGAAATGTTCAAGGCCAGGTTGAATGGAGCTCTGAGCAACTTGGTCTAGTGCAAGGTGTCCCTGTCCTAGTAGGGTTGGAACTAGATGATCTTTGAGGTCCTTTCCAACCCAGGCCATACTATGATTAATATTTTCCTTTAAACTGACTTTGCCCAAAACAGAGAAAGGTCAAAAGACCTGCATGAGGGACTTAATTTTAGGAAATAAAATTTCATATAGATATTGGCACATCTTCATGCATGTGATTAATACAGTAGCAGCCATGTTCCCACCAGCTAACAAAAAGAAAGGAGGCATGCTGAGTTTCTGGACAGTGCATATCCTTGGTTGCAGTCAGACTGGGAGCTCTCTCCATTGAGTAACACAGGAAGTATTTTGACCCGTTCCCTGAGCAGCAACAAACCTTTCAAGAGATCAAACATGAAACTGACCATGCAGTAGCCCTTAGACCATCTGGACAGAACCAGAATGTCAGAAGGATGGCCTACACCATAGCCAGGAAATGTTGCTGCAGCCAGACCCTCTGCCGGAGAGCACCTGGAGAGACCCAAGGTCAGCCTTTGGAGTTTTGGAGCTGGGGCACAGAGGATCTGAGTCCCACTTCACCCTAACTGAAAAAGACATACTGGTAAAACACAAAGCGGTTCAGGTTGCCTCAGAAGTACTTATTACAGAAGCACAGCTCTTCTTGGCACCGCAAATATCCATGCTGTCCTGAATGATCAAATGAAGGATCCCTCTGTGCATCATGCAGCTGACGCTACATGGATCACAGTTGCATGAACACGCCAAAGTAAACATCACATGCTTTCTGTGATGGAGATGGCTACTGGATGTTCAGAAACCTACCCTGTAACCTGTATTGCCACCCAAAATAACCTGAACTTTGGGAAACAAGTTTTATGATGACAAAACACCCCAGAAAGAACTGAATTGGACAATGTGAGCCAGTTATGAAACTACTTTGTAGGCATCCAGGCCAAGAAACACATTCCTTGACTGGGAATATGACATTCCCTGTCATGCATCAGCCACCAGGAAGACAGAACAAGGCAATTTATTATTAAAAATTATACTGTAAGCAATGAGTGCTGAGACATTTAAGCACTGTGATGCACATGAACTAGAAGTCACATGTCTAGCAAACACTAGAGGATCTTCTTGCCCAAATGAAAACCCTGCATACTGTAGAAGGAACTACAGCTCCCATGACACATAAAGGGAACTGGATCAGAAATTGTGGGTTACGCCTTCTTTGGGAAAATGCAAAGACTTCAAGGGATAGATTTTTTTCCCCAAGGACACAAGCGTATTTGCTGGTTAATGCAGGCAGATGTAATAATCCGATGTGTACCTTCAGGATGCCTAACCTTAGAGGAAAAATAAGCCCTGATTTGAGTTTCGATCATAGCTGTACTCCACTGGAAAGCACCACATCGAGAGCCAGTAAAAGCAAAACTAGTAAAAAGACAAGCCTTGTAAGGAACCAAGATGCACTGATCCAACCTGAGTTGGCTTCTGCACCCAACAATTCAATACACAACATCATCTCTCCCCTCTCAAATCACCACCACAACAGACAGACCCCACGTCACAGATTTCTTTCTTCCCCATCCCACTGGAATTTTTGGGCAGTGGCAGCATGAACAAGAGACTGGTGACTGCTTAGTTGCTGTCTCATTCAACCCCCAGTAGCTACTTGTTTGGTTTGTGGGGTTTTTTTCAAGACAGATTCCTGATATCTTCATTTAGAGTTTATCTGGACAGAGGATGCTGGAATGATTTTTCTCTGTTCTGGAAATCATGATTTTGGCCAAAGAGAAAGTGGCATGTATTTAAATACCCGTTATTTTGTGCATTTACCCTTTAGTGCTAACTTACCTTTAAGTCTCATATATATTTACATCCATATATAATTTTCATGTAATCAAACAGGTTTTGGTTCTTATAGCTCACATCTTCCTTTCTGAATTCAACAAATGAGAGTAAAAGTCAGATATAAAAGTCTTATTGCTACCAATACCACTGAATCCTAATTTAATCTTAAATTCCCCTGTAAACATCTGCTCCTAATGAAACATCCACCCTTTAAGCAACTGTAAGATTACCAGAGAGCAAATAAACATCTAAATAATCTTTATTTCATTTCGTCTCCCACTGGAGGTCTCTGGGACATATATTTCCTTCTCTCTTTCTCATCTTTTCTACCCCCTTCTTTCTCTTCCAAATTGGTTCTATCCCGAATGTAAGCCTCAAAAAAATGAGCTGTTTGCCTGAAAACATGCCCTAACTTCAAAACTTGACCGAAGTTATAACAGTTTTTTCTGTAAGCCTGCATCAAGCAACCCTGTAATTAATCATCTCTTTCCTTGAGGGCTGCTGTCAGTTCTGCTGTCATTCTCAGCATAAATCAGAGAATGTGTTTTCTTCTCGTTAAAGCAAACATTTAATTTTCTCCTTATGAAAAAGCCTCAAACACTTGGGATTCTTTTTTTTTTTCTTATGAAAGGAAACATTTGGACTCCCCATTAGTTTGGGAGTCCAAATTAAGGACTTTGAAGGCACCATATTTTCACCTTCATAGCTGAACTTCCCTGAACAACTTTTGTTTTGCTAAATTGATATTTAAAGGTCTGGTTTTTAGTAAGTACATATTCCTGTGATAATACAGCTTTTTAGAAGACTGTAATTTTTGTAGGGGAAAATTGCACTGGACAGTAAATATTTGGAGGTTCTTTTGCTTTTTCTCAGAACAAAAGCTGAAACATTTTTCCCTGATGGAGAAGATTTTTCTCTCCCCACAAAGTTTTTGCCCTGGCTCTTGAAACCTGACTCATTTTCTGCAAGGATGAAAGCTTCCCTGGTTTTGAGGATAGTTAGCATTTGCTGGACCCCAAGCATTGAAAGGGCTACGGGATTTACCAGCATGTCTTCAAGCTAGCTGGGAGAAAATTAGTTTGGTTACCTATAAATAATTCTCTTTCCTTCAAGCAGTTTGTACCTTATTCTTTCAGGAGCTCTGCTGACTTTTACTGTGTAATTGGTTCTGACTTGAATAGAGAACAGATATATATAGACTAAACTTTAGCCAAATTAAAGTAGCCTAATCCATTATCCTGGAGATGCAGCAGCAGTTGCAGATTCACATGTGGTAAGATTTTTCCAATGAGGTTTTAAAAGAAGAATCAGGTAATGCAAAAAGTGTTACACATAAAATTCAAAAGAATTTTGTTAAACCACAACAAACTGATGCCAAGAGAAGCCTAAAAGAGCCTATGCCAAATTAAAATGATAACCCCATCATATTATCCAGGGAAACGTCCTACATACTTAATCTGCTAGTGTTTGATAGCACACTGACACCCTATTCCAATACCTAGGAGAAATGAAATTACTTGTGAGTCTCACTCTAAACTTCAGTTTCCCACATCTTACATCCATCTCACAGTTGTCCTGGTGAGGACACACCTCAAAGCACAAGTTTGTCAAGGACTGAAATGTCACAAGTGCACTGACAGAAATATATGGAGAAATGAGCACACACCTATGATGGTTTTAGGCAGAACTAAAACGCATAGGCCTGAGAAGCCTTATGTGCTCACTCAGCAGCACATCTGGAGAAAAGGAGGCTCAGGGGGGACCTTATCACTCTCTACAACTGCCTGAAGGGAGGTTGTAGCCAGGTGGTGGTTGGTCTCTTCTCCCAGGCAACCAGCGACAGGACCAGAGGAAATGGCCTCAGGCTGCAGCAGGGGACATTCAGTGTGGACATCAGGAAGAATTTCCTCCTGGTTGTCAAGCACTGGAATGGGCTGCCCAGGGAAACAGTGGAGTCACCATCCCTGGTTCAAGAAATGACTGGACACGGCAATCAGTACTCTGGTCTGGTTGACATGGTGGTGATTGGTCACAGGTTGGACTTGATGATCGTGGAAGTATTTTCTGAGATTCTTTCAGCACAGCCTGGAGCTATCTATATTTACATAATTCTGTCTCAAAGAAGGAACTTCCCGCATTTTTTAGAATTTTCACTCCTGAGAAGAACATAACCCTTAAGAAAAGACATGTCAACACACTAGGAAGACAAAGCAGAGAAAACTCTGTGTTTTCTTTTCAGTGCAGGATTCGGAGCTTCATGGATCAATGAAAGGGGCTGCATGGCATGGCAGCTACAACTGGAAGTAACATGTGGAAAAGCCCTTCCATGTCATCCCAGCCCAATTAGATTTCAAATTGGTAGGCAGCTCTCCAAGTAGACGTGGCAATAGGCAAAGAATAGTGCAGATACTAAATATCCAGTATTATCTCAAACTACAGATATTTGGCTTCTGATATTGAACAAACAAGAAAAATAGGCAAAGTCTTGAACAAATAAATATCCCCAATTTTTACACTAATCTTTAGGAATGAATTCAGTAATACATATGATTTACATTCTGTCGTGGTTTAGCACAGCTTGGGTTTTAGTTAAGGAGGAATCCACCAGCCACGGAAGTGATTCTTATGCAAGGGGGTGCTTACAGCTTCCTCCAGGCCCGACAGAGCCAATCAACTGGCTAGTTTGAATATTGACAGCTCTGTTAAGCCACTTAAGAAGCTTGACACGCCTCTATGAATACCACATTTAAGAACGAACAAAGTCCGGGAAAGCTCTCTTGCCTCCAGCATCTGCAGAGGCAGCTGGGCCCTGCCCGCGCAGCCCGGCGGGGCTGGCCATGGCCCCGCTCCGTGCAGGCGGCCCCGCGGCGCGGCTCGGCCAGGCCGGCCCNTGACCAACAGCAAGAGGCGAACTCCTGATGCAAGGCCCGGGTGAGATTAATTATTTTCGTGCTGTAAGATTCCTCAGAACAGATGAAGCCTGCAGACATTAAACCTCTCCTTATTCAGAGGAAAAGAAAAGGTGAAGGCACGTGAAGAAAACACCATAGAAACACCAAAGTCAGTGGAGAAGGAAGAGCTGAAACCCCGAGAGAGGAGAAAGAGGAGATGCTTCAAGTCTAGAAGCTGAAATTCTGTTGTAAGGCTCGGGTGATGGACTGTGATACATCAGAGTACCCATTGTAATTTCATGAAAGCGTGGGGGGTGGAGCATTCAAATGGCAACCATGAGCATAAGTACCTGTGCTGAAACAAGCAAATGTTGAAGTAGCTGTGATCTGGTGAGAAGCTTGAACAGAGAGAGACATGAAAGTGATGAAGACCCTTGCTCCCAGGGAAGACGAAGACCTCTGTTCCTAGAGATGGAAATGAACCCAGAGATAGATGAAGAGAACCTTTGCTTCTGAACAGCTCATCCTTAAAATGGATCCATTAGGTAAAGACTGAACCCTTGAAAACAGTTGTGGGGAAAGCTGTAAGTCGAGGGAAGGGACTTTCACATGAAAGCAGAGAACCATCCTGGGCGGCTGTCTTGCTGTGATGTTGAAGCCACGAGAGAACTGTTTCTTGTGGAGACGTCTCCATGGCATGAGCAAGAGAGACTCCTCTCCCTAAGTGAACTGAAGAAAGACTAGTATAGAGGTGGTAAACTAACTGGAAAAATCCCAAGTTTTGTCTCTACGTTGTCAGTGGGAGAAGAGAGGAGAGGTGGGGGGAGGAGAAGTGTTCTGAAGGTTTATTCTGACTTCTTTTTTTTTTTTAGTTCTGTTAATAAACTTCTTTATATTTTTTAAAGTTTTGTGCCTGCTTTGCTTTCTCCTAATTCTTATCTCACAGAAGAAAAAATAAGTAGGTAATGGATTTCAAACTAAACCACTACACATTCCATAGTCCCTATTTATGTAACAAAGTTTAGTCAGCAAGATCTGTTCACAATAAAGTGACTTCTTATTCTCTATTTCATGTTTATTTTGCCAGATGATCAGAAAACAATAAATGCAGGTAATTCAACTTTGCTTCCCAGAATTTTAAATTCTCACCATAGCCGATCAGCCCTCCTAAGTTATAAAAATCACATCTGTTTTCAACTTAGGATTTTGTAAGAAAAAACACAGTTTGAAGCACAGAAATTTTGAATCTAATAATTCACGCTTAAATTACCACATTTTACTAAACAAAGATCTATGTACAGTAACATTCCATTTATTTGCTATAACCAAGAAAAAACATCATTAAACCAAGAATTCCTGGGGCAAGATATTAACAAAAGATTGTGTGACTCTTTTGAAGAAATAGCTCTTCTTCTACAATCAACAGTTATAGTAACATATGTTCAACTTCAATCCAAGTAATTGCAGCATAAGCAACAAAACTACTTGCATACTTATATCAGACCTGCGTATGTAGTTACATATTCAGTTGTGTAAATATCTAAACCAGGACTCTGTTAAAATTCAATTCTCTATTTCTGGTTTGAGTTAGTTGGGGTTTATGTTTGTTTGGTTTTGCTGTGTTTTAATTTTTTTACAAGAGTTCTGCTTTTATTTTATCACTCATAAGCACCCAGTTTCACCAGGGATTAGTTTTTCTCCTCAAACACCAATCAGGAAACACCCGAGCAACGGCACATACTTCTCCCCCTCTCTCCAGTACAGAGAAGCTCAGGGCACGAATTGTGAAAAGCCCAGATCTTTCCACCTGTTGAAATGTTTTAGAGGAATTACCCTCCTCAACCAGTTTAGCTGGACCTCAAATGTTGCACAACAAAAAGCTGCTGCGTGCTTAGCAGCTGAATGCATTTGAGTCACTGCAGAGAAAGACCACACAGATACTATGCTGAAAATAAAGTGCACCTGTTCAGAGTGCCCCTACATGGTAACTTTGCTCTTATCCACAGAGGGAGTCATAGATTTCCTAAGAACCTGACAATTGCACTGCCTGGAGCAGCCACCAGTGGCATGTCAACAACAACAGTCCCACTGCAGCTATTAAGTGTCATGATTACAGCAAATTATGGTGAAGTGAGGAAAAACAGTAAGGGACCACTGCAGGCTGTAAAGGTTCTTAAAAGAAGTTCAAATATTATAGTGATTAAAATTACTCTCAATTAAGGGAATATATTTTCTGTACAACATGAATAACTATTCTACTATGTTCTAATTATCACAGAATCATAGAATGGTGTAGGTTTGAAGGGACCTTAAAGATCAACTAGTTCCAACTCTCCTGCCATTGGCAGGGACACCTTCCACTGGATGAGGTTGTTCAGAGCTCACTCCAACTTGAACATTTCCAGGGATGGGGCAGCCACGACTTCTCTGGGCAACCTATTCCAGGGCCTCACTACTCTCACAGGAAGTAACTTTTTCCTAATACGTAATCTAAGCTTTCTTTCTGTCGGTTTGAAGTCACTCCCCCTTGTCCTGTCTCTCCAGGCCCTTGTAAATAATCTTGTCCCATCTTTCTTGTGGCTCCCTTCAGCACTGGAAGGCCACAATTAGTTCACCCCAAAGCCTTCCCTTTTCCAGGCTGAACAATCCCAGTTCTCTCAGCCCTTCCTCAGAGGAAAGAGGTGCTCCACCCCTCTGATCACCTTGGTGTTCTCCTCTGGCCTGGCTCCAACAGGTCCCTGTCCTTGCTGTGCTGGGACCCCAGAGCTGGATGCAGCACTGCAGGTGGGGTCTCAGCAGAGCGGGGCAGAGGGGCAGAATCCCCTCCCTGCCCTGCTGCCCACGGGGCTTTGGGTGCTGCCCAGCACATGGGGGGTTTCTGGGCTCCCAGTGTACATTCCTGGCTGATATCCAGCCTCTTGTGATTTGTATTACGGGCTTTATGTCAGAAATAATAAAATTTATACATCACAAAAAATCACTAGTAAATATGTAGTATACATTTTCAGTATATCAAAGCAACTATTTTGTTTTCAAATTTGCAACTGAGATGTGTTGGGAGAGTGTGCATGACTAGAAAGCTGTGATGGACAGACCTCAACTCTGCCAGAGAGAAGGGCTAGGGAGACCAGGGAAGGGAGTTGCCATCTGTGCACAAGAGCAGTACAGATTCAGAGAGATTTTCAATAGGATGGGACACAATCTTTTTGAGAGCTCATGGGTTAGGATCAGGTAAGAAGCTATAGAGGGTGACATCCTGGTGAAAATCTGTCACAGACTCCCTGATCAAGGTGAGGTAGCAGGTAAAACCTGTAAAGAACTTGCTGAAATATCTGTGTCACAGACCCTTGTTCACATGAGAAGCTTTGTTCTCCCTGATATTTGCTGGGAATGCCACATGACAGGACACAAGAAGCCACGAAGGAGGATGTCAGGGGGTAACTGTCACATCCCAGGGATACAGGAAAAAGCCAAAGATGATACAAACTTGGATCTGCTACTCACTAAACAAGAAAGAAAAAAGTAGGGGATGTGGCAATTAGGGGTAATCTCAGTAGTACCGTAGCAACCCATGGCTGACGGCACACAGCAGAGCACAAAACCTTGACTTCAACAGAACAGTTACCACTTTTCTGAGAGAGTGGGAAAATGGGATCCATGTACAGCTTCAAACAGCGAAAGAACTCAAGAAAGCTGGCTAATCTTTGAAGACCTCCAAGCACAAGGAACAGTTCATCCTCATGCTGGAGAAAACAAGTAGAAAATTTAGGAGACCAATATGGCTAAAGCAGGAAATTCATGACAGACACATGGCATAAAAAAGTGCTGTTATGCAGATAGAATTCAGGAATGCCACTCAGACATTTAGTGAACTGGTTAGCAAAATTAAAACTCTTCTGTGTGGGGGTCAGTGATGCCTTTGGTTAGGGGCAAACAGAAGCATCCCCTAGGATGCTTTGTTTCCTTGGTATGGTCTGTCCCGGTTTGAACCTCCCGGTTGGCTGTAAGCCTCGTCCCTCCCCTGGCATTCTCCCATTGGTCCCCATTCCCCAATCCCACCTTTCTCCCTGGCCCCGGGTAAAACGGGGACCCTCGGGATTGGGTTTCAGATTTGCTTTGGAGTTCGGCTGTACAACATGGAATAAACCATCTAGCAGGATGATAAGCGAATCTCCTTCCTGCCTCTTTGCCACCTGACTGTAATACTGAATATGCCCCAGGTTCTGTGGGCTTGCGGGAACCCACAGAGCCGGGCAAAAATTACGGTAATACTTCTGCAGCTGAGGTTCACAATGTACATTAAGGGCCACAAGAAGTGCATCTACTGCTACTGAAGTATTAAAAGTCTGAGCAAGGAAAGTGTGGGCCCATTGCCATGTGGGGCAAATGATTTAGTAGGAGACAGATTAAGGAATAGGGACTTCATGCATTTTTTGCCTCAGTCCTCAACAGTAAGGTCTCATAAGCCTCTATGTTTAGTGAAAGTTTAGGGAAAGACAGTACCAGGAATGGATGGGAATTGACTCAGGGATCATTTGAGAAATATTGGCCACTAGCAACCCATGGATTCAGATGAGGCATGTTCAAGCATGTTAGAGGTCACCACTGTCCTCAAGAATTGACTCTATCTTCTTTCAAAGATTGTGGACATTAGCGAAGATCCTGGTCTAGTGATATAAAGCTAAGTGATAGTGATACAAATAATTCAGCTTCTAAACTATTATATTTGGTGCAGTGAGGGCAAAGTCTCCATAATCACCTAAGGAAGTCTGGCCTTTTGCAGATGTTGGAACACAAGAACACATTAAGACTGACAAAACCAGTGAAATAACCATTATTGTAGGAATTGTACCTTCTGTTTACCATAGTGACAGCTGAGAAAATCAGGACAATAAAACAAATGCTAATACAGTGTTTTAAAATTCCTTTGGCATTTAATGAGTTTTTTTACAGTTTGAAGCAAAAGCTCTTAGTCTTGAACTAGTCTTCCACATCTAATTCACTATTAACTTTCAATTTCAATTTAAACACAAGCAGCTAGTGTATCAATAATGCAATGAAAAATGGAAGTGACAAACTGCTATTAACGGAATGTACAGGCTTAAAACAATAATGATAAATTAATCCAGTCTCTTCTGCAGACCATACATTTCCAGATTCACGGCTGAAGAATCCCACATGGTTTCCATAAATGAAATATTAATATTTAGAATAAGACAATAAACTTAGATGTAAGTGTGCATTTAAGTTTACAGTATTCACATTTCAGAGTATGAAGTAATAAATGCAGCTTTAAAGGAAAATTATTGATAGAAATACTTTCAGTGCTACCTTGCAAATGGAAGGTTTAAGGTAAATTTTATGGAACTGCAAAGAGGCAGAAGTTGACTGTAAAACATCTCACTGTAGGGTATTTAAACATTTCAAGCAAGAAAGTTTCTCTCTTTCCCAGAGCTAAATGTAGAAGGCTGACTTTTAGAAAGGTTAATAACACCCAATGGCATGCCTTTATCCTTATATATTAAATATGAGGATGACCAGTTGTGATGGAAAGAACAAACATCAGCAGCCATCCTTTAAGGACACAGACCCTTCAGGACTCTCCCACCGCTGTGATGAGATCTGCTTTTAAATCTGTCTCAAAGGAAAGCTGACAGGGTGCACACGTGCCAATGTGTGCTACAAACCCTGGCAAAGGCACTGAGTGTTAAGAGAAGCTGCTGACAAATTAATCTCATTTGATAACCGTAGGTTTTTGAGGTGATGGAGCTGGTACTTTCCTGCACTAATCACCTTAAAGGTCTCAAGATACTTACTTATATCCTTAAGTTCACGTTCTCTCAAGAATTATTCTTCCACTAGCTGGCATCCTTCTACATCCCTTCTGAAACCTTTAAGTAAATGAGCTTTTATGGATTTCATATTAAAGTATCACATTTTATCACAAATCACAGCCCACAGAAGTTCCACAGTATGTAACAGTATAAAAGGCATCAGAGATTTCACCAAGTTTTCTTTTAACTTCACTCTTCTCATTTAGTCTTCTACTCTGCTAAACAAGGGAGTGGAGACACATTGAGGTAACCAAATAGAGCAGAACTTAGCACTTTATTCATACACCATCTGTTTTAATCAATCTTAGAGTGTAAAACACAGGCTAAATGACAGCCCAAAAAAAAAAATCAGATTAATTATTCGCTAAAGAGTTTCCACAAAGCAGTCTTTTTATACTCTACTGTGGTAAGTCAAAATACGTCCAGCTTGTATCTGTTGTATGTAAACAGCGACTGCAATACAAGTAGCAATAATTACTCCTACAACAGGATGGGTTTCTTTCCTCCTAAAAATTGCCTGGATTCTAGATTTAGTCAAAATGCTGCTCTAAAGCAAGGATAGTCCTGACCCAACATTTGAAAATGACCCAGCATGTTCATATCATCAACAGGACATGCGCCACATATTTCAGCGAACAGAAGGACGACAATATCTTTGAACTGATAACCAGGCTGAAGACTGGACATGCCTGGACCTCACACTGGTGACAGGTTTGTATAAAAGAATTTATAGCCAAGGTTGACAATGTACTCCACCCACAAGGAAAAAAATAACAACTAAATCCTTCTTAACTACTTCCAATTTGTAGGCATTTAACTTGGCCTTACCTTATCAAAGGAAAAGGAGGTATACTGAACAAAATGTAATACAAACAAGCTCTGAAATTATTTGGTTTATTTGTCCTCCTCTACTGGTGATATATGCAAGACCACAGGCTAGCTCAAAGTGCCCTAACTCTCATTATTATGTCCTTCTTTAAAATGGGGAACAGGGTTTCAGGGTCTCTCAATTTCAAAGATCAGCTGCTCACTAAACAGAAGTGCTTAGGTGTCGCTGTTGTACCAGGGACGGAGAGAAATCACGACACACAGTTCAAGTTCGGGGAGAATAGAGTGCCCTTTATTAATTAAAGACTGGTTTATATAACTCGGTTCGCAAGGATGGCAGGAGGCCATTGGTCCTTGACCAACCACCCCTTTTATGATTGGTTAAGGCTCTACAACATCCATTCCAAAATATTTTTCCAATGTACCATAACAAAACTTGGACAACAAGCTTGCAGGTGTTAAATAGAGAATTCATTTACAAAACCGTCTCACTGTTTTTCATAAGCTTGCGTGAGAAAAGCAGGGCTCTCACAGAATGCTGCAGAAAGCTGGCAAATTTCTCTGCTGAAAGCTTTTCAGTATCCACACTTAGGGGCTTTGGCTCTCTCCCTTGACAAATTTCCTTTCCAAAAATCTGGAGCAGGACTATCAACTTAGAGCAGCTCTCACCCTTGTTTTCTATAAAAAGATAAGCTGAAATTAAATGAAGGCTGGAAGTCTCATGTCTGTATCTGTCTAATTTGGTGTCATAATTCTTTCTACATGTATCTTTGCTGCTGCCACTTCCTGATATGCACCCTTTCCTTACTTTGGAAAACTGTCCCTCTATCACTATTGTCAATACTGGAGAAATCAAGAGCACTGACAAACAAAAAAAAATTAATACCATGTCTGATTGCATTGCATTTTTAAGTTTTGTGATTAAAAGAACTATTTTACCACAGTCTTGAAACACTGTAGCATCTTGTTAAATACTTTGAAAAAAAAAAATGCTCTTCTATTTATAGTACATATTAACCAATTAGAAAATCTGTGTTCTGGGAGTGGATGTATTTTTTTCTGCTGTGATGTGATGTGATTTCAGGTTCCAATTTCTTAGGTGACATAATACTTCATAATCTCCAGAGAGTGTTGAGCAGACATGCTTTAAAAAACAGAACCACTACAGATTTTTAATGTCTATTTATTTTTTTAAAGGTAGACCATAGCCATTATTGCTGGCTCTGCTATCAATGTGCTCTGACACATTCTTACACAATTTTTATAGGCTTGTTTCCTGACTTTCCAATTTGCAAAAATTAGTCTTGTAGTATTTAGCTTCTTCATATGGTGGTATGAAAATTAATAAGTGTTTGACAAGCTATTGCTATTTATTTTTGTTGTGCTTCTTTACAGCCTAATGCACACAAGAACCTATCAGGCACATGTATTTGCTCACTATTGCTATTTACCATAGGGAAAATATATTACTGGCAAGCACAGATGTCACTCTGAGGCACAGGTGATATGAAAAATTTAGTGGCAGTCATTACAGCTGTCATAGGACACAAAATATCTTCCTATCAATTCATTAAATGACACAGAATTACTCTGAAATATTATTCACTTACCAAACAAATTTGATCAGTAAAATTTCAATTTCTCAATAATTTTTATGCAGAGATGCCCTTGTGGTCATGTAGAATTTTCTGCATGACAGCAATGGAGGCAGCATACTTAAGTACACACAATTTCCTCATCTCAAGCTACATGCAAGAAATGCTTACGTTTCTCACAGTATATCTGTGTATTTTGATTTTTCAGCTGAGAAAGACAAGGTCTTAAGGAAGGAAATTTGTGGTTAAGATCTTGAGGTCTGAGCTGCTCCAGCAATTCCCAAATATCAGTTCTCTTCACTGCAGAACTGTAAACCCCTTTTTCCCCCGCAAAGGTTGAAAACAAGTAATTTTCATAGTATATAATTTACTTTTTCTGCTGCAGTAGAGGTGCACTGCTACCTGGTGGGTTTGGGCGTTTGTTTGTTTTTGTTTAATACTAAAATTAAATATATTTAAACTGAATCATTTATCCTTTTGTTTTTCTTCTATGACCAAAAATAGGAACTGCACATGCAGTGCAGGGGAAGCTCCATTTCCAGTTTCATTTCTAACCTATGACATTTCCCCAATTACTGTTTCAATTAAATATGGTGTACTCAAGTTGGGCATTCAAATAAATGGAATATAATGAAATGGTGGGTTACTCATTATGTTAACCTCATTAGAATGAGGTTAATGTAGTGATAAATAGATTGAGTTGTCTTTAACTGATGACAAACTAAAAATGGAGTACTAATGAACTCCCACCACTAATTTAAATAATAAACCAATTTCTGTTTTCTAATGAATTTAATATGATATGAATGCTGTATCTTGCCTTCAGTTAATCTTAACTGTATCTCTCTTAACTAATTTTAAATACAATTATATGTTTTCTTATCATCAGGTGAACGCAGTTATGTTTACCTTTTATCTAATCATTAGTCTCCTTGTTTTCTATATAAACTACACACAATGAGTCAGTTGTCTAAAATAAGGAGGTTTATTATTCACAGCCTCACAGACAGAAGAGAAACCTGTAATGCTGATCAACAAAGACTAGAAAAGGGGAAAGACTCCGGCAATCAAGAGACAAAGAGAGTTCATGATGAAATCCACATATGTTCTTCTAAATCCAATGATAAATACCTCAGTTCAATAATAATATACACTAAAACACTGGCTGGCACTAACAGTAAAACAGATGGGGTTCTTCTACGGAGCCAGGGATGCAGACTGCTAGAGGCAGACCACAAATACAAGACCCTTTCCTTAAGGTAAATTCCCCAAGTAGATACCTTCTAGTATGGAATACATTTGACCATCAGTGTTTAATGTGTTACTCCCATTGCATTCTTCTTGCACATCATCAGTAGTTTTGGTTTCACTGTTTATTTATTAATTTTTATACATTTTCCTGCCTCTAGTTCTATAAAGATCTGTTCCTATTTATAGTGTGAGATTGTTAAGTGCTTCAAAGCAAATAATGAAATAAACATCTACTGCATGTGATTAGAAGGCTTGTTTGGAAGATTTGTGGAAGATCAGAAGATTTGTGGAAGTGAGGTAACCCTTAGATATACAAATAAATCACTACTAATCACCAATGAAGCTGCAATGTAAGGCTATAAAGATGTTCCCTTTTCTCCTCAAACTTACGTAGATCAGCTTGGTGCTTATGACAACTCCCCTGCTTGTACAAGGCTTGTCTTCACATTTTGAGTTGGCCCCAAGATGCCACTTCCAGCACTCCAAGTGGCAAGGTCAGATGTCCTAATTATTAATTCCATTAAATCCTATCAAGTTCATTCAAGAGAACTGGATTCTTGCCAATAATGCCATCTGCAACTTCAGTCCCATAAGTTCCCAAAGTAAAAGCAGAGTTGGACTGAGTCTACATCATCAATCAAAAGGCATTATTTTTCATTTTGAAATCATTATAGCCCTTACATTTAAAGGCCAAATCTGAGACTGAGAACACTATTGATTCTGCCACTTATGTGCATGAACAACAAAAATCCAAACTCCTTCATAGGTCTAAAGTTTTCTTTAAAGATTTCTGAAGTATGAATTGGGGGGAAAAGGGGATAACAGCAACAACAAAAAAGCTACTATAATTAAATGTTTCTATTAAACACTATAAATTGCAAATTGAAAAAACATATAGCCACAGGTGTGTCTATTTAACTGAAATGACAGAAATCCTCCTTTTCATAATATTGCATGCTAATCCCAGAGCTGAGATATCAAATTGCTACATAAAAAAAGACAGTCTTAAATTCACTGCAAAGACTAAATCAATTGATATCAATTTGCACAGAATTGGAAGAGTGGAAAATAATTAAATGGCTGACAATGTAAATTTAATCAGTGTCAGTTAAGCAGCCCCATGGCAATGGAGTCTTCAAAGTCCAACTGGATGTAGTGTCTGACCCACAAGGATTTAATTGATTAGTCATGATTAAGACTGACTTGACAATTCTGAATATAGCCACAGGCGATCATGTTTTTCTGTTGGGAAAATTTCAGAGAGATTTAGGGGTTTTATCAGGACCATAAAAACCAAACCCAAACTCAAAACAATCCACAAATTCTTCACCTGTGGTGCTGGTTGCAGAGGAAGTTACAGTTTCATGAAGGTGGCTGTCTTGTTTTGAGACAAATTTAGGAGGAAACACCCTGGAAGGAAAGTCTCCTCCACAGAAGGCAGGTTTCAGCACTCCCTTCCCCACCAATATGAAAGGAATTTCTTGGATGAAAGTGAAAAAAACTATTTATTTAACAAGCAGAGTGCTGGCAAGGCACAGGAAACAAATGAGTAATGTTAGATAATAAACCTCCTCGATGTGGAGAAAGGTGGTGGATTCAAAGTTCTTTTCTGTAGCTGGCTCGGTCCCTCCCAAGGTCTGAGGCCGGGATGCGCCCTCCCCACAGCCTCCCTGCCGGTCCACGGGGTCCGATGATCTGGTTCTCGGGTCACAGCTAAGCCGAACAGTTCCAGAAGAAGAAGAAGAAGAAGTTCAGAGGATTGCAGTATGCAGTCCAGGGAAAATGTCTTGCCTCAGCCAACAGGCTGGCTAAAAGCAGGAAGCTGCTCCCTCAGCTCTGCAGCGGTGAGAACCCGGGGGAGTGTGAGTCATTGAATACAAACCATGCTGAAGAATTCTCCTGGCTTCTCTCCCCCCTCTCCAGGACCCAGCTTAAAGCTATGGGACCCATTTCTGGGCATAAAGCAGTCAATAGGGAAATATAGTATTATCATAAAATCACTCCAAGACAGTGGCTAAACAAGAATAAGGTTACCTTGTCTTATCAGAGGAAACAAAGGACTCCTGCTGGAGTCAGTGGGAAGAATTATACACTTGTTTTCCCCAGTGACAAAAAACAGTGATGGAATTAGAGCTTGGTTAATAATTCTACTAGCCTTGCATTTGCTACATGTATATAACTCATGAAAATAAAGTCTGCATGGCTTCAGATGTCAGGAAAGTAGTCATTTTCATAGTTGGACGCATTTTTTTGATGTCTGAACATTTCCATGAAGCCTGTGCACCAAATCTGAACTGCTGAGTGCATGATGCACTTGCTCTTTTATGCCAGATCTGATTTTAAGCCTCCATAAAAGTGCTACCACATGCTTCGTGGAACAGCAAAGTACATTACCAACAGCAACTAAAAGGGCTAAGTGCTATTTATATCTGACTTCTGTTCCCCATCGATAAGATAGCTGCCAGAAAACAGCAAGAGCAGTCTAAATACGAGTGTTATAGCTATATATGTGTATGGCATTTGTAAAGGATTTTACTGTTACGATGTTTCTAAACCATGATAATAGTAACTCATGATTCCATATTACAGTGAAGGAAATATTTTCCTGGCCTCAGGTAGTATATTACATGTAGGAGTTGAAGTGTGCTGAAGAGGAGGAGGAAAAAAGTACCTAGCTATATATATCCATACGGAAGAAGCTTTCCTGTTCATCCACTGAAAAAGAGTGACCACAAATCAGAGCAGAAATTCTTCAGATGTATAAAACATGCTCTTAGCTGACACTGAGAAATTCTGCATGTAACTATAAGACCTGAAACTTTGTCACTTTTAATTATTATTCTGTTTTCCTGTATTATTTTGGAGGACAGGATCATTTTTTATGATAAAATTATCTCGATAATACTGCATGACCATGGAATGCTGATATATTGACAAAGTAAAAATTCTAAACCAGACTCTAATAATCTGACCACAGAGCTCCACAGAGATTAGACTTCGGATGTTTTTTCCCTGTCCTTTCTTCGAGTTCCCATGTAAAGCTTAAACTGTATCTTTCTCTGAATCCTTGTTTTCAATTATCGAAATTTTAATTAGCCAGACTGAATAATTCTAATTATAATGAATCATTGAAAATGAGTTATCAAATGGTCTTCTGCCCCTGTAGGGCAAAACAGGATGCCACACTCAAGAGCCACAGAATGAATACTGCAACTGTACTTCTAATAAATACTGCAACTGTACTTCTCTGACTACAGCAATTGTAGCCAGACAGGTAAGTTTTCACTTTTGGTTCAATTATAGATTCATAAAGGTTGGAAAAGACCTCCAAGATCAAGTGCAATCTTTGAACAACACCACTACGGCAACTAAACCATAGCACTAAGGGCCATGCCAAGTAATTTCTTGAGCCCTTCCAGGGATGCTGAATCTGACACTTCCCTGGCCAGCCTGTTCCAGTGCTTAACCACCTTTTTCAGTGAAGGAATTCTTCCTAATATCCAATCTAAACCTCCCTGGCACAAGAGAATGCAGATATAAACCACATTTATATAACAACAGATATAAGACTTTAAGAAGAACATAGAAGCACAAGAGCCCCTCTCCTACAAAATGCAATAGAACTTGGACTGCTGCCCCAAATTTTATTCATTTGTAAGTTCACCCCCTAACATGAAACAGGGTTTGTGACTGGGCCTAAGGGAGCACTTACACACACAGGTAGTGGTACCATCCTCAGCAAAAATTCCTAATTCCACTTGTCAGTAATAACTAACAGAAGAAAATACTGGTCATTCCTTAAATTATTAACTATAATTTAAGCAATAACACTATAATAAACACACTCATTAATATCTACCTGACTTGCTTCCACAATTCTCATTCCAGCATCCTTACAAAACTCAACTCAACCAGGGAACCTCAAAGTCACACAAAAAATTTCTGTAAAATCTACACATTCCTTTCTCAGAGATTTCATACTCTGACAAAGAAATTGAAACTCCTCTCTAATTTATCCAATCTCATTATTAAAACGTGAAAGTCAATTAAATTAGAACTATTAAAAATTTCTCATTTAAAATTCCCCTTGTTTGACTTTCTTTTCTCAAATTTTCTATAAACTAACACCATTTTTATAGGATTCCTGCTATTTGCAGAAATTTAAGTACCTGAAAGATACTCCTACTCCATAACTTTGCTTTACTCCTTTCCTACAGTGCTTCTGAACAACCAAAGTAGTACATTTTGTAGTGATAAATCAGAATAAGAGCGACCTTTACAATGCCCTTGTTCTCACAGACTACCCTCCTGGGCACATGGAAACCTGAAGAAAAAGGCCACTACATAGAGAGTAGAAATTTGAAAACAGAATTAAAATAAATGTTGCTATGCTGGATTATATGGTCTTTACTCACATAACGCCTTTAAAAAAAACTAAATTCCAGTCTTTTTTAGATGCTGGGATAAATACGGGACATTTTTTTAAGCACCTGATTCTACTTAGCACTGCATTAAAATCAAAATACAAAACCAGAACAGCCAGTCATGCTTCACTAAAATGCACATATTTAATATTCATATTCTTCCTTGAATAGAGATAAAACAGTCTGGCAAATAACTAAAAGACATCAAATTTAATTACATCTAAATTATTTTGAAGTAAAATTTCTACACTTAATGGATTCATTTAGGCTAACCAAGGCGGGGGGAGGGGGAGGCATTTTCAGGGACTGCTGAAGAACTGGTTAAAGCTAGTTGGAACAAGCTTGTGTGACTCCATTGTACAATCATTGTACAAAGTGCATAACTTTGTGTAAATGGGATTGATAAAATCCCCTCAAGTAGCTGTAGACCAGTAATTTCCCCTTGGAAGACTTTACTCAAGGACAATACAATCATCAAAACTGCTCGCAGCTATTCACAGCCCCAGCCCAACCACTCTGAAAGAGAGGGACTGGAAGAACCCAAGGTAATAGCATTGATATTTCCCTTTTCCAATGCCAGTACTTTGTGCACTTTTTGGGTTGTCCATTGATTTTCAGACTATAAAGGAGCAACATCTCACTACGGGTGCAACTTATCCTTTGTGACTATCCCTCTGTTAGGGGGAAACCAGCACTTCGCAGACCTTGCTGTCTGTACAGTGAACTGCCCAACACCATCTGCACCTTGGACAGCCAAGCGTTGACATTCCTGGCACCTAATCTGGGCTTCGACAGTAAATAGCTATCCATAGTCCTGTTATTAAAAATAGATATCCACTTAACTTTCTGCCATTTGGATAGCCAAATAAATTCTTCCACCTGGGGAAACAATGTTCCACTATGAATTTGTCATAGAGTGATGGGTGGAAAATCCTCATGATAATATTTTCTGCTTCTGGAAACAGATTTTTTACTCTAACACTATACTAATACACCATGTCATTTTTAGGAAAGAAGAAATGTTTGCAATTAATCACTGATGATGAGACTATATGAATTATTATTTGGACAGCTTGACTCCAGACCTCATTAGGTAGGTACCACACAGGAATTGTACTACTTCTACATAAATATTTGCATGAGTTTTTGCAACTCTTTCCTAATTCTGGCTGATGAGAAAGTTATGTTTATAGCCCTTCTGTTGTTTTCCTGCTTTCCAAACTGCATATTCTGTATATCATGGCTATGTTTTGGTATCTGTTTAGTCTTCAAATTGCATAGGGTTTTTTACGTGCTCACTGCTGAATACTGTCATAAATCACCAGATCTCAGCTTGTTAAGAACTTCCTACTAATATGTTGTAATAACTAAAACTAATGTTTTTGAAATTCTTGCTAGGTGAAACCAACATTAAAATACTGAGCATTTTGGGGGCACAATTCTAAGACTGTTTAGAACACTGATTGTCATTAAAAATCCCCAGCTGATAAACTGAAACTTCTTATCACCATACCTTTCTGGATTCTCAGGAAAAAACATCTGTCATGTTCTTAATGCTGCTTTTATCGCTAATGTGAAAGCAATTAATATTTGTATCTTTCTGTCTTCATCCTCAGAGAACAGCCTGGTAAGCTGAAAGAACTGCACTGGCACCGATTTAGGAGTATCTGCTCTATCTCCCAAATGTATCAATACATTTCTACTTTCACACATTTCATAAGCAAACAGTAGGTTCAGTTAAAAGCCCTTCAGGCTCTTCAGCCTTGTTTCTAGGTAACTCTTAAAAAAAGGAAAAGTACTGCAGTGTGACAGTTATGTCAATGAGAGTAAATTAATGCAATACAGCCATATGAGTCAGGAGCGAATGTGTTGTTTGCAAAGGTTTGAGGGCACTGTTTGCCTATATAACTCCAAATGTTAAAGAAAGAGTACACTGGGGCACAGAAGTACTGCAAGAATTAGTTATAATTAAAGAAATTTATTCAATCATCATTTAGAATCCCCCAAATAAGTCTTGATCCTCAGGCATTATTTCAAATATTCGGTTTGTACTTGGAGTAACTGTTCTTAAAGCCCATTCATTCCACCCCCTTACAACACAACTGCCTCATAAAAATTAGTTTGATTTGTATACACTCTTATATTTACGCTGGAATTCTGAAACAACCATTAAAGAAAATTAATTCTGGTCCAGTCTGAGTCTGAGATAGCTTATATAAACACATATTAGCAAACTTGAGGAAAAATATTTTCAGATTGTTCTTAAGCAAAAGCCGTAGCACACTTAACATGCCCATTCTCTATGCCCAGACAGTAATCAGGGGCTACCCCACCAGATTTACACCTGATGTGAGGGGTAGTTTTCCAGAAATTAAAAGAAAGAAAAAATAATTTAAAAAATGGAAAAAAATCCCTGCAGCTGTAAAAGGCAGCAAAGCAAATCCAGAGTTTTCCCTTTTTTTAGTTCTAGTCTAACCACACAGCTGCCAGAATCAATCTTTTTGAAGACTTGGTTGTAGAAAATTATGCACATTTCAAATAAAACAATGTATTTTACCCAAGCACTGGTGCTTCTGAGTACACAACACAGTGGGAATGAAGATGCTGAAGAAGGGTTGGTGGCTGAAGAAACAGAAAGATAAGCAGACTGTTTTCCAGGTACTTATAGTCAGATGGTTCTGCTGGAAGTGACCAGAGGTGCATCATTTTCTTACCTGTATCTGGACACACGTCAGTAAAGAGTATTTGGGTCTGGACATGCAATTCTTGTTTTCAGTGGAGGACAGTGAACCAGGCCTTCCTGAAAGGGTGTTGTTTTGTTTTTTCATATATATATGTCTTAAAATTATAAGACTTGTAAAGTCTAGCTACCTATCCTCACAAAGTTGTAACATCAGCAATCAAATTTAACTTTTGTTTCTAAATTTATTGCTCTCTCTTTTTAGGATGCCAAATATTTTAGGAGTTCAGAAAGATAAACTCATCACAGGGCCACTTCTTAAAGTGGGTTTGTTTAATCAAACCTAATTTCAAAGACATCTTTTATTTTATTTTATTCATACTCTTGCATAATTTCTTTAAGAGGTCTAACTTTTACCATCTAATTTACTGAGTAACACTCAAGGTGCTTCATTTAATCCTCCTCATGTTTTAATATATTTTAATATCCCTTATTCCTCAACATCAAAATCTTTGTCAGAAGATGAGAGAACAGTAAATTTTCTCTTTTCTTTTTAACATATTGAAACATGAAATACTTGCAATAAAAAGAACATTTTATATTAGCAGTGGTTTTCAGGGTATATTTTCAACACATTCTCTTTTTTTTTTTAAGGTAAAGCCCATAATCATAAATCATCTACATTCTACACAGAGCAGATTTATCACTTTGATTCCAGGCTCAAAGAAAAAAAAAAAACCAACAAAAGAAAAGTGAGTACGGCTGTGATTCTCTCTTATAAATATTTGATGATTTTTGTTTGTTTGTTTATTTCAATAAAATATCACTCATTCACAAATTTTTAAGATTCCAATTAATGTATATGACTCCGCCAAGAAATTTACGGACTGAATTACACTTAACTTCATGATAATAACCCCAAATTAGACAGCGATACTTAACGATTGACAAGATATTGTCAAAAATGTAAATACAGAAATTAATTATTTGCCTGACCAAGTGACCTTCTGTGTTGGAGTGACTACATCAATAAGAGAAGAGGTACAGACAGCATCTGTCTGGAGTTCTGTAATGACTGTGAGATAGCTCCCCACAACATTCTTACCTTTAAATTTGAGAAATATGGGTTTGATGGGTGGAGTGATAGATGTGTAAGGAATTGGCAGGATGAGCAAGTGCAGAGTGCATCGAGCCAATGGCTTGATGTCCAAGTGGAAACCATGATCCGTGTCCCTCAAGGGTCACTACTGGGATTATCCATTGTTATACAAGCCCTTGGTACTACCAAATTATGTATCTCTAGTCACCAGGTCACCATCATGATTGCCAGTACTTAACTTTTGAGTCAGTAGCTGAATCCATCTGTGGGCTTTTGTACCATCTTTCTTGGATGGCCAAAGCCTCATCTTCCTACCTACACCCATTAGGGTTTATATAATTTTTGCCTGAGGGGCCCGAAGAAACTTTTCAGTTCTTTTTTATTTAAATGTATCCAAAACTATGCTCCTGCATACTGAAAACTCTATTTTGCTTCATATTTTGTCTCTTGTTATCTTGGCCTTGAAGGATAGCACATTTAATAACTTTGAAGCAGCAGGATATCAGAAATACCAGCATTAGAAATATTTAAATTACACATTTGATATGCAATTCTTCACTTCCCATCAAATGTTTTCAAGCTTTTGTTGCCTACTTCAGCAAACAGGGTTATTCTAGTCACATTTTGAGGTGTTTTCTTTGATGTGCAAATAAACGAAAAAGTTCAGATAAGAAAATCCAATATATTTTGTGTACTTCACGTCAGCAAATCAAATAGATGAAGTGAGCTTATTTTGTACTGAAGGCAGAAAATGTCAGAAGGCATATTTAAAATTAAATGTAGTAATTGCAGGAAAATGTGTGTTAATACACTATTATAATAACAACAGGAGACCACAGATGAAAGGGTAGAAATAAATTTAAAATATCTCTGCTAGTTACAACCAAGCACAGCACAGCAAAGCAATATACTTTTTATAGGTGCAGAACTGCTAGCCATACTTTAAGCAATTTCATGTTTTTCTTGAGATTTTAGGTACTAAAAAAATGAAGCAATTCTGTCTAACTCACAATGTCTGTAAAGATAATGATGTCTACTTACAATGATTAATTAGTAGAAGACTTGCACTTTACGCTGCCTAAATTAGCTTAAAAATAAAAATTTCTGACCTATAAAAGTTACTTTTTTTGTCTACAGTTCATCTATTCAGTTGGGCTATATTTAAGTTACAGAAACTCCTTACAGATATTCTCAGTTCCTAACAAGGTCACAAAATTGCTGTGGAGATGAAGAAGTGCCAAAAACCAAGTGGGTAAACCATAGAAACAGCATGCCAGAATCATGAGATGCTGCAGGCCAGACCCTATTTGTTTAAGCAGGTTTGTGAAACGAGCAGTTTAAAAACAAAAGTCTCAGCACTACAGGTAATGTTTTCCCTTATAACCTTTTCAGGCTACAGGTGATGCCTTTTCCTGGTCTTAAAATCAAGAGTCAAACACGGTTAGAAGGGAAAAAGGGATTTTACCTTGGTATTTATTTTAGGTATCCTTAGGTGCAGTATGTCCAGGTCGAATGCACCTCAATGCACATGGCAATGCACCCCGCAAAAGATCTGGTATAACATTGTAGGTCTTACTAATTAGCATATCTATCAAAGATTCCCCAACGAGAGGCTCGAGTGAGCCCCCTCCCCAAGGAACGTTCCCCTGGATGGGTCTATCTTAGTTTACCAAATGGAAACTAAGGAGGACCTTGGGGTCTGAGGCATATTGCTCCGTAACTACGAAACCTCTAAAATGTTTCATCTCCTAGCTTAACAAACAAATCCAAGAAGGTAGGCTAAAGCACTAAGAATACAGAAGTTGTAAAAAGGCATAGCAGGGGTTTAAAAGGAAAGGCAAGAAATCATCATGGCATCACAGGATTGAGCTCAGCTTGGAGCCTGTGGTATTCTAGAGAAGGCTGTACAATCTCTATAAAGCCATCCATGCAAATCCTGAGAAGAACTGGGAATCATGTGCTGGTGTTTCTCCAATCCACCCTCTTAATTGTGTCAACATCACGCACCACCTTTTTTTTCCTTTTCCTTTTTGCTTTTGAAGCTGATGATAGGAAGCAGCACAGCTACACAGAAGGTTGAAGCACGCACATGTCCTGCAGCTGTGTGTGCCCACAGTCCTAGAAAAAGGTACATGTTTGGAACCCACACCACTTGGGGAACTAATCCTTGCCTGGAAATGCAAGGATTAGTTGCAAAAGGATATTTTGAATATGTAAAAATTATTAATGGTTTAGAAGTCTTTAGTATTCTGTTTCATCTGTTGTATTAGTCATATTGATCCCAAATGTGTATTTCACTGATTGCTGGCTAATTATGTATCATTAATAAATCACTAAATTAATTAAACTCCTTTGATCCTGATTTGGTTAAACTACATTAGCCCATGACAGGTGCCAGCTCAGCAAATGTAGAAGCAATTCCTAGAAATCAAAATTCATGCCAGTAAATTTCATTTTCTCCTTGTGTTCATTTGTATGCAGTCGGAGCTTGAATGTACAGCTGCCACAGGAGACCAACTACTTAATTTAGTGTCCTGGCCATTCTCCGGTTGGACAGAATTTCTAAAGGGAAAAAAGCTTTCCTTTCTGGTTCTTAAATATAAAAAGAATTAAAGATAACACAGTACAACATCATTTTAAACAAAATAAGGTTAAATAAACCTTTTTTTCAACTGCTCCAAGACAGTTACCTGAATTAGGATTTACCTGAATTTTCCAACAAGGTGAGACACAGACAAGTAGATACCTGCTATATTCTGAATATCAGGCGAAAGTTATCACAGATCAGGTAGTGTAAGTTAGAAATCCTGACTACATCAAAAAAACCCAGATAAATATATTTCCACAAGTGTCTCACACAGGACTTCCATACAGCTACAGTGAAGCTGTACAGTTCTACTCCTGCATATGTGGAGGTTTCTCAGACTCCACTGCCTTGAGTCTTACTGTAAGTAAACAGTTGCCCTTTAGAAAAATTATCTCGATTTTTCTCCTCACTGCTGAGATGAGAAAGTGATTAAAAAACTTGTATAAGGGGAAATTGACATTGATCCATTGGATTTGTGTTTTTGTAAAATTTCATACGAGCTCATAGCTCTTATTGTGATTCTACACAGATTCTATGTAGAATGTCTATTTGCAACATTTAGGAGCAGAAAGTGAAACATCAATTTCCCAGAAAACATTATGTCTCTGTCTAAATTCCTTCAGGCATAGAAGCAACTTCTTAAAGATGTAAAAATCAACATCTGTCTCACAAAGTTGCATGGAGGACCCTGAAGATAAAACGTCCTAAATAATGCTCAAGACAAATGTTTGTTCACAGGATTACTGATCTGAATTTCCTGTATTTACCCTTAGAGGGCAGTTAATCAAGACTTTTATAAAAAGGGGGAAAAAAAAGCAGGTAGAAGAAAGCTAGAATCTAACTGCAAAAAATGCAGTTTAAGCTTTTTTTAAACTAAACCCAAAATTGCTTCCCAAAATAAAGTATGTTAAAAGCTGTCCATGAAAATCAGTCAAACTATGACAAAGATTTTATACCATCAACTGGGTTTAATAACTTATCTTCTTTTCATCCCTTAGGCTGAAATTGCATTTTCTGACTCTCCTAGATGTCCTGAGGGGTTGTTTTGTCTAATGGTCCTTATAGTGCTCATTTATTTCTTCCAGAGCTTCTGCTTTAGGGAAGAAAAATGCCAGAAAAATTCCAGAGGCTTGCTAATTTTTGTCTAGACTGGAATCTATGGTACTTCAAAGTCACCAGGCATGTTTATATTGCTCTTGGCAAACAGCAGTGATCCAGAGTGTGGAGCAGCTTCCAGAGGTTCAATACTTACAGCTGTATATCTCTCTCCTGGCCTTACTCAGAGGGTCATAAAATATCTTGAGTTGGAAGGGACCCACTAGGATCACCGAAGTCACCTTCCTGGTCATTCCCAAGAGTCTCACCATGTGCCTGAGAGCACTGTCCAAACCCTTCTTGAACTCTGTCAGGCTTGGTGCTGTGACCACTTCCCTGGGAGACTGTTCCAGTGCCCAACCACACTCTGGGTGAAGAACCTTTTCCTGATATCCAACCAAAACCTCCCCTGACACAGCTTCAGACCATTCCCTCAAGTCCTGTCACTGTATTGAGATAAACATTTCCCCACAGTATTTTGGTATGAAACAGCATTAACTTAATTTACTGATAGACCAATTTTTAATGGCAACACAACAGTTAAAAGGAAACTTTAAGATGTTTTAAATACTTCAAAATCAGAGAGATGGGATCTGTCAGGACTACATGTGACAAAAACATAGAAGGCACACTCAGAAATGTTAAGGACATAAGAGAAGTTGTCTTTACTCCAGTTCAAGATTTCCAATGCATTCATTGAGGAAGGCAGAGAAGAGGAACTAGATCAATTTCCAGTCCTTTCATAAGGAAAATAAATTATTAAATCAAAATGATAAATTAGATGTGGAATAACAGCACTCACGCAGGAGGTCTGAAGGAACTCGTGGCAGTTGTAAGAACACAGACTAATGTGTGTAAGCTGTTGCTGTGCCAGGAGACCACCAGGCTTGCCAGGGTAACCTTTGTCTACCAAAAGAGATTTTCAGGGTATTACAGGAACTACTGGCTGATGCGTCTGATTTTCATCTCAAGATGGATATCGAGATGGAGAGTCTACAGGAAAACGTACAGTCGCTGAGCCCAAACATAAACAGACTGTTTGGAAGGATACAGTCTGGCTTTCTGTGAAGAAAAATCCTGGCCCAGCAGCCTGAAAGAGTTTTGAAGGGGATCAATAACCACATCCAGCAGACATAACATATCTGAATTTTCAAGACACTTTTAACAAGGTTTCTCAACACAAATTGCTACAGAAACTGAACTGCCATATGACTGGGAATGCTTTCATAAAAGACAGATGAAAAGAAAAAGAAGAGCTTAATGCTCCCTTCTCAGGACAAAGAAGAGCAAGTCCTGTGGCCCTCCAGGCATCAGTGCTGTGATGGACTCATTTTATTTACCGTTCATGACAGAAAAGGAAGTGCACTGTCAGATCTCTAAGTCTGCTGACAATAGTAAGCTTTTCCAGTTAGACAGATGCCACAACAGTGGTGAGTACCTCACTAAGCTGAGTGTGTGAGCATCAGATGGCAGATGAGCTTCAGGGTAAACAGGTGCAAGTTTGTAAACAAAAAGCAAAAATGATCTGAAGCATGCTGAACTCTGAACCAGCAGACAGCTCTGGATCCTGGAGTCACCACCAGCAGTTCCCTGAAATCTTTCAGTCAGGGTATAGTAACAGGCAAAAAAGCCAACAACCCTTTGGGCATCACTAGAAAGGATACAGGGAAAACAAAACAGAAGGCCACATTTCAAGCAGTTCTGATATCCATGTCAAAATGCAGCTTGAGCAACTGCCTCATGAAGAAAAGCTAGAAAGGTCTGTAACCTTTCATTTCAAAGACCACAAAGATGAAGGGGATATGATCATTTCTCAAAATCATGAAGATGCTGTATAGTGCAAATGCAAAATTTTTACAACCAAGTCCTGCAAGACTGGAAGTAAAGGGTATTTAATACCAGATTTAAGAAGTATTACACAGCAGGCTTTGAACTTCTGGGAATTTCTTCTGTCAGGTTGCTAAATTAGGCTCTGGCTGTGGGTTCAAAAGGAGTTTGGACAAATTCAAGGACCACAGATTCATTAATGGATATTAATGACAAGTTTCTTCTAGAAGGCCTGGGTCTGCTGTTGTTAGATAGGGAACAGTGATTTGCGTTATCAAACTTGGCATTAAACATTAAGTTACTACTCAAAACCCAAAAAGGCATTTAAATTATTTAAATTCCTAGGTATAAGACCAAGTAGCTTGTTGGCTGAAAATGCCTACTCAGCAGTCTCAGACAAGTAAAAAAAAACATCAAATGATTTATAGGATTCTTACCTCTGGGGACTGAATGGGAAGAAAAAAAACAGGAAAAAAAACCCAGCTGCTTTATAAAAAAAACAGGCCAATCCATGGAAGTGAATAAATATAATTTGTTCAAACAGTTTGTGGGCATGTGTCAAGCTGACAAAATTTTAACACATGCTCCTTTCAGCATGGTAAACACATCCCACTTCCTTACAAAAAGCTGGCAATTGTTGCATGGTTGTTTCTAGTGTTTTTTGGGTTTTTTTTTATAGTGACAATACTTTTATAAATGTAATAGTTTATATTGCTCTCTTTCTCATATGCTACCACTTTACTGAAGACATGTATGCTTGATATTCTCAGGCTTTTCCTATTTGCTTGTCAAAGACCCAGTAGTCTCCTCCTGAACCCAAGCTGTTGTTAGACCTCTGTTTCGTTCCTTCACTAGGTGACATACCTAAAAATATTAGTCCCATAGGAATGAAAACAACAAAACTAGGTGTAGTCTTAAAAGAAAGTCTGTATGTCAAGAAGTCAAAAAATAATCAGGCAGGTGATAACAGCAGGAGTAACTGTCACCACTCTTGACCATTTACACCATCCTTAAACACCTTTCAGTGACAAAAATTTTCAAATTCTCTTTGGATATTAAATTACCAAAGAAGTCTTAAGTAACAATGATACTAGCAAATATTCTTCAGAATTAAATTAGTTATTTAACTATAATCTAAATACTGACCTATGTGAAGATTAATGTTTTTCTATCGAGTCATTCACCTGTGGCTTCCTCTCCTTTTGCAGAGACATTTTACTTCTGAATTGCTAAGGCTAATCAGCTCTCCTTTGATACTTTCAAGTTCCCAGAAGCTCTTCCTTTTTCCACTGATTGGAAAATGTATCAGCCATAATAAAGAAAGCCATTTTTTTCCTTTCATTAGGAGGAGTGAAAAAACCAGTACACAACTGATTGTCTGTGGTCAGCATTAAATGAAAACTTGTGTCAGTGATGAAGATCACCAATACTCATTTATGGCTTGTAAATAATCAGTGCTCAAAAGCAAGCAAGTAAAACCAGCAAAGTTTCTTTAAGATGCAACATGCATCACACCAATAAAAGTAATATTATATGAAGACTTGTGGATCCATAATGTCATCTGCCTACTTTCATTGTTTTTCATCTCTTGTTTTTCTTTATGGGCATAAGTTCTTCAGAAAAGGTCAGATATGTAAAGCATGAGAAAAATGCAGAGATCACCACCTAGGTGCTTTTGAAAATTCTTGCATATTCAGCAAAACAAGATGTCATTAAGTCAGCTGAACATCCTTAACTCTCCCAATTTCAGGGACAACTGCTGCACAGCTGCAGAGAAGCATCTGCCACAACAGTCTTCAGCAAATAAAACTCAGAAGAACGTAAGCTGGCAACAGAACTGTCCAATACTTTTGTGAAATATTTTCTGACTCAACATCAGGGACAGGAAGACTAAGAACAGAGGTGAGTTACTAATCTTGTTAATGCTATGTATATAGTGTATTTGCAGTGAAAAAATTGGTTTGAATAGTGCCTTGGAAACCAAGTAGGAATCTCTGAAACTATTGCCACAAGGTGTAGGATTTAGCCAAAATGCTAATTAAAGTCCTTCAGAAAGCAGAAGGCTAACACATCTCTGGCCACATACGTAAAGTGCATTTATTCACAGTGGTTTTTTCATAACTTCTCCATTTTCCATTCAGAGAAGGCATAAGGGAAATGTGAATTAGCAGCCTGTAATGGCTTGTAAACCACAATAAATGAGGAGATTTAATTATAATTATTTTTAATATAACGTTACTATTATCTGCAAATATTTAAAAATGAAACCCTCAATGGGATGAAAGATTTGATAATGTTATATTTTTATATGAAATGTTTCTAGTATCTCCAGACCCATATTTTACCATTGTCAAAGAGGCAAATATGCCACCATATAAGCATAGAATGAAGGGAACAGGAGGCTGTAGCTTTTTTTGCCTTATGTGTGCCTGTCTCCTGTTTTACTCTCTCTTCCAGCATTAGGAAATGCTATAAATGAAGTCAAAACAATGTATGTCACAAGAGATGAGAGATTTAGCTGTCTCCAATGATGCATCTGACAGCTCTTATTACTGCAGAAAAGGACATGGAGCTAGGCAATGGAATCTCACAAGGGACTCCAACTGGTGAAGAAAATTTTTCACACTTTGAACTGTAACTCCACATGGGAAAACTTTAAAAGTTCAGGATGCAAGTTTTCTGAAACTTTCACTTCTTTTTAATGTTCCTCCATAATTAAAGATCATGTAAGGGAACTGAGTTTCAGTACCTGACTGAAAGTTTTGACGTAGAAATTACATAGATATCCTAAGACACGTTTTTCAAAGACACATTTCTATTTAGACCTGTCACATTCTTTCCTGGTGCAAAGAAAACTAGCACATGGGTAACCAAAATTAGTCTTTCAGAAACATTTGAGGCTGTTCCAGGGGAGGTTTAGGTTTCATATTGTCGTGGGGTGACTTTATAATGTGTATCCCCTATCGCTACCCTATGCCCACCAATCTTGTCTGTGTCTTTAAACTGAGCCTGAGAAGGACAGAAAACAAAAAACTTTTCAAAGCAGGTGTTTCAAGGACACGGAGATATGCTCCTCTGTTTCTGCAGTACCCTTGGGTTTTTTTTGTTTTTTTTTGTTTGTGTTTTTTTTTTTCCTCTTTTTTTTTTTCGGCTCTTTTTCTCCCAGCGAGAGACGGAGGGTTGAATTTCGTTTTCCTAGGATTTTTGGGTTTTTTTGTTCTTTTCTTCTCTTCTGGACTGTTTCAACAACATCTGAACACATCAGGAGAATTTTCCCAGAGGCCCGGGGGGGTGGCCCCTCGCCGACCAGCTCCGAGGAGGAGAGAGACCGCACCTACAGAGGACCTCTGAAATCTTCTCAGGTTTTCTCTCCACAGAGAGATCGATCTCATTATTTAGCATTACTATTCCCCACCTGTGTGTTTGTTAAATAAATAGCTTGTTATCTCTTTCACTTTCCTTTGAGGAATTTTTTTCCCGAACCTGGGGGGAGGGGTGGTTGCGACCTGACTTCTATCAGAGGATATTCTCCTCCAAATTTGTCCAAACTAGGACACATATCAGGAAAGGCTCTTCGCCCAGAGGGTGATTGGGCACTGGAACCGGCTCCCCAGGGAAATGGTCACAGCCCCAAACCTGACAGAGCTCTAGAAGTGTTCAGACAATGTTTTCAGGCACAGGGTGGGATTCTTGGGGTGTTCTGTGCAGGGCCAGGAGTTGGACTTCTATGATTCTTGTGGGTCCCTTCCAACTCTTGATATCCTATGATTCTGTGATTTCATAGTAAGGAAATAAATTATGACCCAATAGTGCATTAATAAGTAAAGGCCTACCAAAATACTATTTGTGTATTGAGAAACTCTTTTGGCCTTCAGCCATTACAAACTATCAAACTGTGTGTGTATCCTCTGAAATGTGGGCAAGCAAAAAAAATTTAAATACACAAGCAAGACAAAAATTAATATTTCATATAAAAGGAAAGGACTACAGTCTTATACTTTCAATTAGCCTGTACCCTATTAAGCAAAAAGAATTTTTAACATCAATCCAGGGAGCTATTTCACCAGCTTGAGAGCATTAGAGAAGCATTTTTCTTTCAAAAGAAGGCATTACAGAAGGTATTCCCAACATCCATGGCAGTTCTTAACATCAAAAATGAACTGCGGGAACTCCTTAGTCTTCACAGGTCTGAATCCAAGCAGTGGAGCAAGACTTCAAATTATCACCATCTGATTGGTGTTTAGTCACACATAGTTTGTAAAATGCTTTAGTGAAGTCTGATGAACATAAACAACAACAAGCAACTCATTAGCATTTCACTCTATATTCAAAACTTATTGTGTGCAGCCATGCAAGCACTTAAAAAGGTTAGCTAAAAAATAAGTATACACTTATTTTAAGGTACTCATATCTTAAGGTACACATAAACCAAGTTTTAGTACATCCTCTCATAAATAAAAACTTGGAGATTATCTTATTTGTGGTCTTATTTATGGTGGTGTTGAAGTACACTGAAAGAAATTTTCTATTTTAGAAAATCCAAGCACAAGTAAGAAGCTGCCTTTCCTTAAAAAACCAAAAAAACACACAACAAACAAGAAAAACCTAAACACACTACTGCAACAAAGACGACTTCTAGAAAAGATTAAATACAGCACTTGGAAATCTCAGTGACTAAAACCTGGGAGCCCAGACTGTCACAGTCCAGTTGGTGCTGATCTTGTTTTTAGGCAAAATTCAATGAAGCACTCACCACTTACAGTTTCAGTAGAAATGTGGTATTATGAATACACAGTTTAGCAGTAACTTCTGAACCTGAAGTCAGACTAATCTCTAAGTTCCCACCTTCTACTTTTACTCACATACTTACCATTCTTTCCATGGTAAAGATCTCCATTCTATTCCACATCATTTCACCAGAAAGAAATCTGTTTGCATTGCCAAGTTTTCTCTCTCCATGTGACTAAGTTCAACATCACTTTACAGCAACTCTCATATGACAGGATACCAGGGCTTGTTTTTTTTACATTTTCATATGTAGATCTACATTTAAACATGTAAAAATATCTGATATATTACATATTGTCCTTATTAAGAGTGGGATATAGGTGTTACCTTACTGTAGTAAGCAAATACATGGATTGTATGTTCCATATTAACAGACTGATGATGAAAGAACCTTTTCCTTCTGGAGCAGCTTCAGGTAAAAGCTTTATCTTCCACTATTTCCTAATAACATTTTGGCAAGCTGAAACAAAACTCTCAATGCATTTGAATTCTCTTGATGAATAAAAATCTAAAGCCAACTACTATGTTGGAGCACAATTGCTCATAATAACTAAGATTATTAACTTTGGCAACAGAAAAAAGAAAAAGAAAGAGAAAAGTAATTCTGATTTCTACCTGAACGTGCACTTCACAAGGAAGTCTGTCATGCTTCAAGTGTTCAGTTTTGGTGAGTTTTTTGACAGCACATTAGTGATGACACAATCTGACAACTATAGACTGTCCACTGCTGCTAGTAATTTTTAGCAGTCAGCCTTTTATATAAAAAGTAGGTCAGACTGACCCATTGAATTCTGCTAGGAGGTTTTTGGTGGAAAGATGTAGAACACCAGTGCAAAATTGCACACTAATATATTCTATAATTCAGTCATATTAGCTGTGTACAAGCAGCAGAACAATCTTTGATGGAAAAAGGCTTAACTGTATTTAAAATACAATCAGGTGTAAGAAAGAAATGCTACGAAAGTTTGAGCCTGTTACCAATTTTTCTAGAAAATTTCACTGAATAAAAGACTAACCACAACTTGCAGAGTGACACATAGACTCACAAACTGAATATAGATTAATCTTTAAAATAGTTCTATCCTTGGAAAGCTTAATGACCAGTTTCAAACCAATCTAGTCAGAAAAGTGTCAGGTGAAAAGAGAGCATCCTTTTGCTTTTAGCTTACAAAAATGACATGTATGCAACATGTAGCATTATAGTTAACATTAGTGTTTACAATGACCTACTGTTCTTTACAGATGTTTATATTTACTTGTTCCTGGTACATGTACATTAAAAGAATGTGGTAGTCAAAGCATTATCCAGCATTTGAGGATGAAAAACTAATCATAGAATCATAGAATGATTTGGACTGACAGGAACCTTAAAGCTCATCCATTCCACAGCCTCCTTCCATAGGTAGGGACAGGTTCCACTAGACCAGGCTGCTCAAATTCCCATCGAACCTGGCCTTGAACACTTCCAGGGATGCGGCATCCACAGCTTCTCTGAACAACCTGTGCTAGTGCTGCATCACCCTCACTCTAAAGAAATTTTTCCTAATATCTAATCTAAACCTATTCTCAGTTTGAGACCATTCCCTCAACGCTGCCATTTGGAGACAGAGGAAAGCAGACATATTAAATGTACATTTAATATGAAAAGAAAATCCAAAACCAACCCGATAAAACAATTTTTCTGCTCTCTGAAGACTTCGAGGGTCTATATGTACATGAACAAATACAAGCTGCACAATACATCATGCTATTTCAATTCATATTCAGTATCTTACTTTCAATGAAATTTAACCCATGCCTGTTTTCAAGGGTAAGCACTGGTATTTGCATGGCCATATTTCTTTACTTCAATACACAAATCTCATCAGAAAAGAGGTTTGGTTCTTTTTGGTATTAAGTACCAAAGTACCCTCAAAAAATGAACTACCACTTTTCCAGATTTTTCTAATCCAAGTAAATGTATGGAAACAATTCCAATAAGGTTTTTAATAATTGTCTTGGCACACTTTCCTCGCTCTGAACCTTGGGAGTGTGTTCTACTGCAGTATCCACCACCTACACGAATGTACTCTTCAGCTCTTTATCCACATTAATGATATTTTAAAGAAAATTGCGCTGACATAAGACTTCTCTATTTATTAAATTGACCATGTGATACTTTTAATATCATTTGCAAGAAAGAATGCCATACGCTCTTTCCCAGTTTTGAATATGCAACCTGTAAGCACAAGGTGAAGCCTGTATCTCCCATTTTAAAAGAAAATGGCTTTAGAAACAATGAGTACAGAACATATGGAACTACTTTTCTTCCTGCATTGATTATTTAGGGCAAAATAAATGCAAAGAATAAATTAAATGCATATAAATAGAAAGCACGTGGCACTGCCATGACTGGCTTTTATAGGGTTATATTTTATAAATCATTATGTTTCAGTGATGAACATTTTGTTTCCTGGAACAGATTTTAGAAGTCTTCTAATTCTTACCAAAACATCTGTATGACATTCATTTTTCAAGACATACACTATGGTTCCAGTATTTTGTGTTCAGTTGTAGGATGAAAGTCAGAAAATAGACTCTTTAAGGCACAGTCATCCCAAGTAATCTCTAGGATATAGATAATTATTGGAACTACATGAAAGTAATCAGTCTTCAAGTAATTATTTACACTTAAATTACATGTGACATTAAAACATTGGCAAACTGGTAGATTCTCTAAAACCTCATTTATCTCAATGCAGTTTGGTGTGCCGTTTTGGTTTTTTCCCCAGTTCAGTTATTTGAACTAGTGGTTAGTTTTAAAAAGCAGAAAGCCTCCTTATTAAAAAAAGGAAGACCCTATTTTAATAATTTGTTACAATTTACACATTTTTTGGGGGTGAATACTCACAATTATGATTTTTTCCTCTTTTTCAACTAATGGTAAATCTTCCTGAAGAGTCATGAAAAATGAAGGTTTGAAGTTTAGAATCCACGTAACATATACTATGCCCCTACACAGAGTGTTTCGTTATGGTTTAAAACTGTGTTTCATTCTGTAAAGGAGATTAATCTATAGTACAGGGTGTGTTTTCTTTCATGTCATCAGGCGGGCACTATTTCACAGATATAAATGTTACCCATTATGCAATATTTAAGTAATTTTTTTCCTGCCAGGTGCAAGATTCAGCTTTAAGACTTTTTTCTGCCATTCTGAATTTTTAGGGAGAGTGATTTCAGAACATTTTACATCCAAAATATTTATTGCACGGGTATATAACAGCTGAGGCTCTGCTTAGGAAACAAAGGTCACATTGTGCTAAGTTAAACCTGATCTTATTAATCATAAATAAGAAAGTTAGCTAGAGGTGGCACCTGATCCACAAATGTTGCTAAAGAAACTTTAACTAACATTTACAGGGGTGGAAAGATTCCCATTGCACAGTAGTCAGCAATTAAAAATGCGTTACCTGAGTGCTTAGTTCTGGAGCAACAACACTGAGTGTATCTGGGTACTTCCACACTCCAGTCAGGCTTCCCAAAGACAGCTCACTTGGCCCTAAAATTCTGATGTAAAATACGCAGAAGAGAGCTACTGAGATTATAATACGAAATGTGATTCCTGTGAAACAGTTTCAGCCACTAAAAATGACATCTTAAAACTTTAAAATCATTTTGGTTCCATCAAAGCTTTTTTCTGTTATTGAAACAAAGGCATTCCAACTATTTAACTGATATTAATTTCTCATTTCCTGCCCTACCGACTAATTGATCAATGACAAAGTGTTACCTTAGTAGCACTATGATGGGCTATGATATAGTCCTGTTCTTCAGTAGATTATTCTGTTTTTCTACCTTTTGAACTCATTTAAATACAGCTAAAATATTTAGGTTTTAAGAATTTGGGAACAAAGTTTTCTCAAATCTCTTAATCAAGATCCCATTTTTCAGATGAAGCATTTATCATGACCAACCATCAGGTGATCAGGATTCAGCAATGTAATGTTAAGATTACCTAATGTAAATAAAGTATTTAGTTTAAAGTCAAAACAGATTTTCATCAGCCATGTAATTTAGCCAACACTTAAAAAAGCAATAAGAAGACTAGGAACAACGACCCTGTACTTGGTTCGATATCCTGAGTGAGAACTTCAATGAAGAAATAACCATTTCTGCAAATTCCTGAAAACATTACATTGTTTTTCAGTATAATGAACTCTGTTACATTCCGACAGGTATTTTAGACGTAGAGACTTCCAACCATGCAGGGGAAGGATGTTACAAAGTCAAAATCATATACTGCACAAGTCAGTTCTAGTCCTAGATCTACACTACAAGTCTCTGAACAAAAATAACTGAAAAACACTCTATAAATATGCTGAGAAATTATCAATATCAAAGAAAGAAAGAAAGAAAAAAGGAAAGAAAAATTAGATCCTAAAAGAAAAAAAATCCCTATTTGGTGTATGTCACCAGTCTCTATATGCCCCACCAACTGAGGAATATGTAGGTTATGCTCTACTTCCCAGACTGAGATGGAAAAACATTGGTGTTCATTTTAGAAGGTATTTCATTGATTTAAAACCCTACTGGCAGATCACCATGTAATAGTTAAATTCTTTTTACTATAAGTCCAGATTGGTGAAATTTGTTCTGAGCAATTCTTATTCCCCTATCTAAGCACTTTCTGTAATAATACAAAGCAGCAGGGAACCTATGGAAAGGAAATAAATTCAACATCAACAGAAATACAGCCATGGGAATGTATTATGGAGTCATCTTTGGGATATCAATAAAAAGTAAATGCTGTCATAACATCTGCCGCATGTTTTATGTCTCAGCCAGAAGTGGCCCCTCCAACCAAACAAGCAAGTTGAAACTAAGCATGTATTATCTGTGCATCTTATTTTCCAACTGTCACCTGCTCTCTTGTTTAAATGGATGTTAACAGAGAAAAAATGCTCTGTATTTGTCATTTGTTTGACTGAACAGTTTAGTTTGCCGTGTTTTCACTGTACACTATTGATCAGACAGCTTCTTAGCATCCACAGATACAAACCCACAAAACATTTTAAAACTGGAAGGTGTCTCTGTAGATCACCTAGTCCAGTCCTCTGCTCAGAGAATATGGACATGGGGCAGGGTGCCCAGGACAAGGGCAAGGCAGATTGTAAGCACGTCCATTGGCAAAAATATCTCTTAGGGCAGTCTGTTCATTGCAAGCAATGACTCTCCCTCTTCCCCTCTTACAAGCCCTGAATGTACCTCAGTTTGCTGAATGTAGGCTGGAAAATAGCAGAGTATGTGTAATCTTGTATTAAGCTTTTGAGACTTTAGGAGAAATTAATGAAGCAGATGTGCAATAAAATGCAGGAGACCACATGAAATCCATCAGTGTCATGGATAATGGTGGGAAAATAGACGGTATACATCAAATTTGCAATGGACTGCAAATGAGGAGCAACTTCAAACCAGTTTAACAAGCTGGTATTTTTGACATGCTTCAGAATAGTATAGAGGAGCTGAAGTGCTGATATAGCTTTAAAAAAAAACTTGAATGGATAAAGAAAAAATAATTTTGATATCATTGCCTGCATCACTGCCTACATTAGCTGCCTGCTGCAGCTCCTGAAGAGCTGGTGTCAGTGTTGCTGCATTGAGTTTGCTGCAGCACAGCTGAAACACAGAATTGTTTTTTGTGTAAGAACGTGCCAGTTTTGTCCTGAGCATTCACAGAAACCCCCTGTGAAATACAGTATGTCCTCACGGTCCACAGGTTGTTTGACCACCCCAGTGGATTGCTTGCATGTCTCCTGTTAGAGGCCACATTGTTTGGTAGTATTTATTTATAACTTCTTTCTTGTTAACTTTACTAGACCAGTACATTTTGAGAGCAATAACCAATCAATCAGTGCTACATAAAAAAAAAAAGATGACTCAAACCTGAGGTAAAATTTTATAATCCCTTGTTGTCTCATTATGCTTGGATAGCTGTTCCTCAGATTGTCTGCAATAATTGAATAACCAGTTCTAAGGGTTCAAAGGCTGACAACATGAATTTTTTCATTACTTCATATTCATTATTTCAATATCCTCCAGAGAACAAATACTGAAAGAATTTTAGCAAACTTTAAATTATTGCTGTTAGCTACAAATGATCATCAGTGTGAAGGGTTGGTTTCTGAGAAGCAAGTCAAGGGATGGTCCAACTGTTGACTAACAGCTGTTATATGACTACATATATTCAACTACCTAATTTAAACTATAAACCTAGCAGAATACTTACTGGAGATGCTTTTATCATAGTAGCCAGTATATGGGCCTTTGATTAATAAAAGACTTATTCTTCTGCAGTTTTCTGGAAAATGAGGGGAGAGAAAGGCATGAAAATAAGGACAAAGTCAGAAATGTTTCATGGAAATCAGCAGTTTTAATAAATTGTTCATTTGAAACCCAAACCAGCAATGTATTTGACTTGTTATTTGTTCAATACAGCTATCTAGCAAATAAAGATGTGAGTTTATATTTTTAACTACTTGGAAAAGTCAGATTTCCATGAGGCTCTCTGTTTAACAACGTGGTGGATTAATGTTAGTGCAAACAAAAGCATTCACTGGTGTGTAATTGGGCATGAGGTTTTCATGAAGATTTGCAGCCCAGAGAAACTCACTGTGGGATCCCAAACAGCATTTGAGTGGGATTGTAACAACTGTAAAGATTTTATCATAATAATTAAAGCAAGGTATAGGCAAGGTTGAACTCTGTTCAAGCGTGTACAGAAACTATTGTTCCTGTTCCTCAGATAAAATGTGCAATTTGACTTAGGTAATTGTTTACATGACTCAGAATAAAGCAAGCAGAATGCTGCAGTAATACTTGCATTGATTATTGTTTTGGGAGTCCTGACCTGGGTAAGATAATACTTCTCTTATGCCCATGTAACCCGGAGGATGAAATAGCCATTGATGAATAAAAAGAAAGAAAGCCCTGATCAGTCTCTTACAGAAACTGTTCTGTAACCTTATGCTGCAGTACCATATATCAGGTTTTATAAGGTTTTCTTTTCACGTGCTGTTCTTCCTCTGCTGCATGCAGTATGTTAGCTCTGTCATGGAAGAAATTTTGATAAATAATATTGTACTGAACTTACAGCACAAGTCAAAAAGTGTTCAGTAAACTGAGTTCTTCCTTCTTGCCTTGATGTTTTCCTAGTTATAAAGGTTTTGCTAGTTACTTTTTATTATTTTCCTTTACTTGTTACCTGTGTTCAATAGCACACTGTCATCAGCCAGATCAAGAGGTAACTCTGTAATGGGTACACCTGAAAACTGGTAGCTGCACAGGCAAATCTGAAACCCAGACAACAACCTCACATATATTAAGGAGCAGCTTTTTTTTGCAAAAAGGGGTAATTTTCAAGGTGTTAGTCAGATTTTCAACGGCTTTCCAGGTAACTTTTGAGTTCTGGTAAAGTCTTGTAGACAGTTGTCTCCTTTCTCTGCGAGGGTAGTGTTTCTAGTGTCAGTGTGCTACTGCTTTTGGGTGTGGCAATGTCAGACTGGAAAAGAACCGGTGAACTGTAATTCTTTCTAGCTCTTCACTTGGGAAAACCATTTCTCATTTGTTTATGCAACCTTGATGATACTGAATATTTTCATTGGATTCCTGTGACACCCTTGTACTTTGGAATATATTTTCAAACTATCAATAAATACTAACAAAACCTGACATCTTATACACCAATTTCAAAGTGTCTGTATCTACCATTTCCTGGATGCTATTTTGGACATTTCATTCTTTCTACTTGGAAGCCTTTACACTGGAATACCGAAAGCACTTGTATCTGAATCCCAAAGTTTTGCATTACTTATTCTTACTGTCCTCTATGGTATCAAGTTATAGTCAAGCAGGATTTTTTTTGGTTCATCCTGCTTTATTTCTAGCTTTCTTTACTACACTGTGTATTGTTTGAAATGCTGTGTGAGAAGTAACTTCCACAGGCATGTGTTTGGATACTCACTGGAAGCAGCAACATGGCTGAGTCCTGTAGAGATTAGAGTTCACAGAATGACAGAATGGCTGAGGTGGGAAGGGACCCCTGGAGATCATCTCGGCAGCTCAATTAGGACCACCATGCTCAGGACCATGTCCAGATATCTTTGAACTAACTCAAAAGTGAGAGACTCTGCAACATCCCTGGGTGATTTGATTCCGTTTTCAGTCACCCTCGCAGTGAAAAAAAAAAGTGTTTCTTTATGTTCAGGTGGAACCTCCTTTCAGTTTGGCCATTGCCTCTTGTCCTGTCACTGGGATTCACTGAGAAGAGACAGGGGCTCTTATTTTCTCTACCCTCCCTACAGATATTTGTGTCCATAGCATTTATTTCCCCAGGCTGAAAAGTTTCAGATCTTTCAGCCTTTCCCCATAGGAGAGATGTTCTAGTCCATTAGTCTTCTGAATGCTGGACTCTCTCCAGGATGTCCATGTCTCCCTTGCAGTGGGGAGCCTAGAACCTGACCCAGCACCCATGATGTGGCCTTGCCACCAGTGGCGAGTAGAGGGGAAGAATTACATCCCCTGGTGTCCCCTTGACCTGCTGTTAACACTCCTCCTAATGCAGCCCAGGACATCGTTAACCTTGGGCACGTTCGTACATGGTTCGCTACATGGGCACGTTGCTGGTCAATGCTCAGCTTGGTGCCCCCCAGGATTTCCAAGGCAAAGCCACTTTCCAGCTGGGTTATCAACGTCCATACACTGGCGTTTGGGGTTGTTCTTCCCCAGGGGAAGGACTTTGCACTTGTCCTTTTTGAACTTCCTGAGTTTCCCGTTGGCCCATTTCTCCAGCCTGGCAAGGCCTCTGGAAGCCAGCACAACCATCTGGTGTATCAGCCATTCAAAGTGGGAATGAAGGAGATGGAAATCATTTTAGAACCTGAAGGCAAAACACAAAATACCTTCCTAGAAATCTGTTTGCTATTATAGCAGCTCATCAGAGTGCTTTGGGTAGACCAAGCTCAGAAAGAAATGGGTCGACTTTTTTAAGTATAGGTATCCAAATCCTTTACTCCTACATTAATCACTTATTTTCAAAAATTAAGAAACACAGCTGAAATAATATCTGAAATTTGCTGTTTAAAACAGCAGTGAAAGAACTGCTTTGACTTGCATATTTGCAAACAGTTTTAGGAATTTTGAAGCCCCAGAATGGAAGCAAAAAAATACCTGTCTGCTCATACTTCGTCACAGAATTGTATTTGTGGGCAATTATTACAGATTGTAAACACAATTTGAACTCTGATTTTACTTTTTTTTTATTCTGATAATTATTTACATAACACTGTAATTTGTATGGATCTTTAAAATTATTTGAGTGGAGGAAGACAGGGAAAAAGTGGAAAGTTCTTCAACTTACAGGTAACCTCTAAAGTGCAAAGGAATAGAAGTAAGTTCAATAAAGAACAGATGCAGGATGAATGTTAATACTGAAGGGTTTGTTGTAACAGATGGATTTTGAAGAGAGCAGGGAGTGTGGGGCTACTGGCACATTTTCTTTGGCAGGCAATTTGGAATTAAGGCCTTTATGCTTTCTGGCCAGTACGAGATCGTCCAGGGACATTCACATGAATAAAAACATTGTTTTCTTTTCTGATTTATCCTAGTTGGTCAACGGATAAAAAAAGAAAAACATAATCCCTGTGATTTGAGGTCTGAGAACATAAATTACTTATAGAAAAGACAAGGAAAGAGCAAAATAGCCTGGCCACGTATTTACTCTTTAAGAACACAATTGCTGTATCAGTGAGGGACCTCTTGCTGATTATAAGAAACACTGAATTGAGTCAAGTAACTGATGTGGTGCCCTGTATGTCAAATGCTCCTTTCCTCTTCAGAAACAAGTTCAAAGGATTGGTGGAAACAACTGTATACTGAAATTTAAAATTAAAGTTCTTGGAGCTCCTGCTAAAGATGATTTACAGGTTTGATCATGAGAGTAAAGGGTAACAAAATTTAACTTACTTAACTCTACAAATACAAAGAAGTTGAAAAGATCATGCTTTTTATCTTGGATGTGTTAGTCTGTTGGATTTAATTAACAAAACTGTCCGGAGAGCAAGGTTTGATGTATTTAGGAAAAAATTTTGACAGTGAGGTTTCATAAATTCAGGATTTTTTTCTGTTATTACAGATATTAAAAGTCTAATTTTTTAAAAACTTCATGCAGACCAATTTAAATATCTAATTATGTAAAATTGACCCAGCCATTGTAAAAGTACAGTAAGATATTTATTTCTTGTACATAAGGAACTTGTCTGCACATAAGACTGTAAAGCTCACTGTCTCTGAAAAAAGGAGACATTTTGTGCAATGTAAGAGTTAGAACAAAGTAAATACAATTGAAATTCTGAGCTTATTGATCTAAACGCAGTGAATACTAAATCTCTTTTAAAATCATATTTTAGTATAGTTTTGCCTCACTTCAAACAACCTTCTCTTTGTCCTTAGAGATATGCCATGCACGCTTTACTTTTTAGTATGACTACTACCCTGTTACTCATGGTAGCGCAGTATCTGACAATCTACCGCTGGGGTTGCTTCTTACCATTTGCAAAAATTGACTTTGTGTCTACAGCACTGACTTGTGCTGATTTCTCCCCTTTTCTTTGCTAATCAGAGAGTGAGCATGCAGTTAGAAATGGGAAAGATGGGACCTCTGGCAATACAGCCCTTAGAAATGTATCTTTTTTTCAGGGAAAAGTACCTTCTTCCTCAGGCCTTTGTTGGAGGCATTGTCAGTCACTGTGAAAGCTTTCCTCTCATTGTATGCCTGGTCAGAATGAAGAGAAAGAGCTTATTGCTTGTTGCTCTTGTTCACTGGTGCCTAATCAGAATGCTGTAAGGAATTTTTACTCTGCCTCTTAGGGCTTCTGCTGTTTGCTCTAGGCAATCGCAGGCTCCATGTGGGAATTGAGTGGCAGGTTTTTCCATTAGACTTTTGTGGTTACAGAATATTGCCAAAAATAGCAAGGCATGTGTGTTATGTACTCTCCTTGATGCACAGAAGGACAGTGACGCACTGAAATCCTTGCGGCTAGGATTTGCCAGCTTTCTTTCTCCTATTAATTTGAGGAATCCTGGAAAGACTGATGACTTCTGTTTTCACTCAGTTGAACGCTGTGACACCTCAAAAATCTTCCTCTCCTGCGGTGTTCCAGCCAGGCTGGCATACAGCTGTCACTGTGTCCTAGGCAAGACAAAACACCACTAGCTTTCTTTTTCATCGGCTACCTGCAGATGAATGGGTGTTTTCTTGGATTACCTGAGCTTTGGGAGCTCAGAATCAATATATTCTGCAAGAGCAACCACACTGTATCTTGATTTTTCTCATCAAGAAAGTTGAATGCAGGGCCAGAAAATCTATATCATGTCTAAAGTTCTGCACACTTTACAATGCAATATTGATATAAATGATGCATGGCAATAGATTTCCTGGGCAGACCTGCTAATGGCGGTGGACAAGACCTATAGACAACATTAAATGGGTAACAGAATTACAAAATGAACATAAATTATTGCATTCACTAAAGAAATCCAATTAAAATGCATCATGCAATAACAGTCAGTCCTAATAGCTGAAATTATCTCCTGTTTGAAAAAAAACTTGCAATTTTGGTACTATATTATACATAAGTCTTACTCAGGATATTAACAGAATACCTTTTGTATTCTGAAAGGAAAATACACAATCTTTGATTAGTTGTGGGTTCAATGGTAGAAGAGTCTCTGATTAAGTATCCATTTTTTTTTTCTCTTAGAAGATCAACTTCTTAAGGGACCTGCAACTTCTTTCTAAAAATTATTTCTAACTGAAATTTGATATGTAACCTATTAGACTAGGAGCATGTATAATACATTATGCTTCTATGAAAAAATAAAGGAAAAAGTAAGAGTATTTCTGCTTTATGTTCGTCTTTGCCTTCAAGTAAATACCTTACAACATCAATTTAAAAATTGCTTTGTCAAATAGTTTTTAACAGTTTTGTTGCACATGGAAAATTTGGGGGTTATTTTTGAAGCGTGGAGAGAGAAGGCAATAGATAGTATTTAACTGAGGAAATTCATAGTCACTTTTTAAATCATAGTTCTCTGCAATTTGTAAATGTGGGGTTTCCTGATAGAGTGTGAAAATACATTCTAACAGGGAGTAAAATAGCTCTGGTTAATGATTTATACACACAAATAATATTTTGTATATATTATATATGTTTTACATATAGTTTGTATATAAATATACACAGTTGAAATGATGAACGAACTGAAGGATTTCTGCATGTGTGTATAGAAGTACATGTACACATATTGTGCTATAAACATGTGCACACTTAAGCCAAGACATAGAAAAAGTACATTTTTCAAAATGGATTTTGGTACAAATTGGCTTGAAACAGTAGCATAGAAAATATTTCAGACACACAGTGCTCGTCTGAGGATATAAATATACAAACATTCATTTTGTAAATGCTAGAGCTTTGTATTTCTATATCATAATTATTCTCATCGGAAGAGTATTCTAAGTTGCTGTTCATAAAACGAACAGTCAGTCTTGACTCAGCCCCTCTGCTGTATGTTTTGCTGGGCAGTAGGTTGAATATAGCCTGTTTAACCCTCAACCAATTCTCTTTGCTTACTACATTAAAAATCGTTTTTTTCAGGATTTTTTTTGGTAATTTATTTCTTTGTCCTTCAGTGTTGTACACTGAATGCAAAAAATTCTAATACTTGTACACAGTTGTCCTAATCACGTAACTTAGTTATCGTGTGCGTGGATTTTGAAATATTTAATGGCCTTAAAATCTCTAGGATACAATGTGGAGAGGAGCGTCAGTTCGAAAGTAACTTTACTGACTCTGAAAGGGGTGATGCATCTGTTTTCTCTTCTGTTTGCAAAGTTGTGTTTTAAACCACCATGATGTCTTTTGAAGGCGGCAGCATAGGGGACCATAAGCCATGAAGGAGGTTTCTGGAATGCACTGTTGGCGCTGGTGATGGAGAAGCCCATGGGGGAAGACGACCTGCGAGAGCTGGTATTAAAAACAAAGAAAGACTGCTTGAGGATGTGGGAATTGGGAGCAGTCTTGGTCATGAGATGGTGGAATTCAGGATCCTGAAGAACAGTAGCAAGGGAAATTGTGCCTGATGAATCCGAGAGGTTTCTGTGATGAGGTGACTGACTCGTGGATGAGGAGAGAGCTGTGGATGTTGCTGATTTCAGCTGTCTCACATCACATCATATTTGAAAAAATGATGCAGAGTGGGCTTAATGGGCATTGAAGTGGAACTGAAACTTCTGGGCTGAAAGGGCTGTGATCAGTGGCAAAGTCCGGTCCCTGGCCCTGCCCTCCAGGGTTCAGTGCTGGGCCTAATATTTCTTAATACCCTCAGTACTGAGCCGTATGACAGGACAGAGTGCACCCTCAGCAAGCTTTATAGATAACTCTGACTGGGCTGATGGACCAAAGAGATGGTTGTACAGCCTTCCACGGAGAGGGTGAGCTAGAGAAATGGGTGGCAGGGAATGTTTTGAAGTTCGACAACAGGAAACATGGAGCCCTGTACTTGGGGAGGAATAACCTGTTGCCCAAATACAGGTGAAGGATGGACAGGCTGGAAAGCAATTTGACTAAGAAGGTATGGGAGGGGCATGGGGTGATGGTGGTGACATCCTGGTTGAGACCATGAGCAACCACTGCACCTGTGTGGCAAAGAAGGGTGTTATCATCCTTGAAAATGCTCACAAATTTACTGGCTGTTGTCCTGGGCACCTTGCCTTGTCCACCAGCTCTCTGAGTCAAGGACTGGACTAGGCAAGCCCCAGAGATGCCTCCCACCCTGAGCAATTTTGTGAAAACCCTGAAATCTACAGGCTACAAGCTCAATTTTGGCACTAAGCAGGTCCCCAAATGCTTTCTGATAACTAGAGCCTTGTTGCTGTGCTTTCTGTGTCAAAGATGGAACTATAATTTTTTCTTAGTTTTGAAAGTTTCTTCTGAGGAAAGATACATCCACATCTATAAGTATGCAGATGCTGTAGTAATGGTATCCCCTCAAGTACTTTAAACACAATGGGGATTTGTGCTCTATTTTCTAACAAGTTTTATCTTACTGCATCATGTCAACATAGGTATCAAGTACTTGAAGGAAGAATTTAGTATGAATTATTACCATATGTAATTTGAATATATCATAGTAATTATGTAATTGTTGTACTATATTTTTGTCTTTGCATATTTCAAAATAATTTAATCAATAACACTAACTATAAAGCTTCACTTTTATTTGTGTTGCAATTGTGCTTCATAATCTGTGGTATGCATTGCACTGCTGTTTCTATGATGAATATTTTTTATGTAATCAGGGGTAAACCATGTATTGCGGCTTTGTGTCAGTTAACTTTTCCCTGTTACATTTTCTAGGAAGGGGAGTGCAAGTTTTTTTTCCTTTTGTTCATCAGAGGGAGAGATTAAGCGATTCTGTGTTTCCTAGTTGAGCTCTGTGAAACAGCAAAACTGCCAGGGGGGAATATTGAAGCACAAGGTGCAGAATTACTGGAAAATGAATTATCAAACATGAATTTAGAGATGAAATGGTTGCTACCTCTGTGTAAGTATGTAGTAGTGGCATAGTAGTGGCATAGCTGCTGAAGATACGAAGGTGCTCAGTATTTTGGCCAAATATTTTTAAAGTGCTATCATCCTGTACACAGAAGAACGGAGCCCCACTCACTGTGATAGTGCTCTGTATTTCTATTCATGGTCTGTCACAAAGGGATAAAAGCCACAAAATGCAGGGGCAGGCAGTCTCTGGAAAAGGTAATAAGAGCTGCATGTTTTTCAGGCTCTGTGGAAGGAGATATTTTTAGAGGAAATTCTCACCTGTTTTTTCCAGCTTTACATAATTTTTAATGTTTCAAAGGGTAGTAGATGGAGGAGGAACAGAAAGATTCTCAGTGCCAAATCAGACAGCTGTAAAGCCTGTGTCCTCCAAAAAGTCATATATAATTAGTACTTGTCATTGTGAGGAACAGTAATTAGTTACTGTGTATAGAAGCACAAAGAAAAAACATGTGATATGCTTTTTAAATTTTAGAGTGAGAGAAACTTCGAGCACAATCTAAACTATCCCTTGATTAATGATAATAATGGTAGCCTGGAAGATATTTACACCTTTATTTTAGAGATCAGTGAGACAAAAACCTAATAGCAAATATTTCCCAGGTGCTTCACTAACATCGAAACTTTGTTCAATTTATTTTGACTAAATTCCAGAAATCAGCAGCAGAAGTTGCCGGCTAACTAGTATATTTTCAAACAGAGGTTTGTTTTTCTAATTGAGAATAATAGGCAGATACATTTATCTTCTTTGTTATGTCCTAGTTGTTAAGTGTGAAGGTCTTTATCTGTATATATGAATATTGCATGCATAAATGAACATTTTCAGTAGGTGTTCAATAATAAGCATTTTAACGGTAAATTGAGATAACATACAAGCCTTCACAAAGTAATTTTAAATGGTCCTTTAAAGAATTAACTGAGTGATGGTGTTACTAATTAGTCACCAATAAAACAAATGAGTGACTATCTGCCTGTCAGTATTCCCTAATTAGTCTCCTTTGAAATATTAAATGTGAACTAAATAAAAATTCCCAGGCACTATAAAATATGTTTTAAGAAATACTTTATGTTCTAATCTCCTGTTTGTAAGTACTGAATGAGAGAAGTTTTTTGAAGATGAGTGGTTTGAGTTGTATATAGACACACGTGAATTTTGGAACCTTTGATATGGTATTGTACATGATATTGTAAAACTTCTGTTCCCTGTGGGTACTGTGTTCAGGGCAGGTTTAAGATGGAGGAGCTATAGTGAATGAAATCAAAGGTCTAGAAAATATGTTACCTTTGATGTTGATCAGAAATCTTAGTCTTGAGGAGAACAGATAGAACGTCCCACAGCAAAGTCCAGAGCTGGGCTGACAGGACACAACCACGTCACTTAGTAATTGAGAATCCAAGTGGGATGAGCAAATCAGATAGATAGAGGTGTGCTCTCTTTCCCAGTAAAGACTTCTGGTTTAGTTATAACCGCCATTCAAGGAAAGGGAACATTTATTTGATCTCACCCTGATGAGCATCATCTTCTTATCATTACTTAGCCTTTCCACAGACATATCTGTGTCTTACATATTATGTAATGCTCCACGGCTACATTTCTCTTATTTGGTGATATCAAATCACTTTGAGTAACATAGATTAAGTTTTTGGGGATGCATATGTGTAGTATAAATTGAAATTAGTCTTTAATTTTGGAAGAGGTTTACGAACTTTTAGATTGTGTCGCAGCTTCAGGTGCGTTCAAAAGAAAGAAAGGAAGAGACAAAGATTTAGAAATTGAAGGGAAGAAAATAAAAAATAACATAAGTGATGCCATTTTGATCATATGCAACAATTTATGATTTGGATTATAATTGTAACATATCACCTTAATTTGGAATAACACTGAAATAATGCAGAAAATATGCTGTCTTGTATTTCTCAAGGATTAGTGTGGATATCAACATTTCCTGCAGACAGGAAGACAGCAGATAATTTAAAACTGTTGACAGCTAGAGGTAATATTATGTAAGGCAGAAATGCAGTGGAATGAGGAATAGTGTTGCTACATAAAACCTATGTTTACTGTTTAAACTATTAGTGCTTTAACATGTCACTGAAAGGTCAGTCTTTAAGAGTAATGGAGAAGCTATTGGAATGAAGGCTGGGAAGTAAATTGAAAAGGATGTACTGTGAGTTCATTCCATCTCTACTTTGTTCATAGGTGAGGATAAAGTAGATTTTTTTCATGTTGTTCTCATTGTTTTGTTTTGTTTGGGATTTGGGGGGGCGAGGGGGGTGGTGATTTGGAGGGGTGGGACATGTGTATGGTTTTATTCATTTGGTTGGTTTGGGTTCTGTTTTTTCTTTTTTATAATTGTCCTAGTTTTGGTGGCAGTACAATTAACTTCCTTCCTAGTAGTTGACTGGTTTGGATTTAATATGAGAATGATGCACACTGGTTGTGTGCTTGCTGCCGAGCGGTGCTTACCTAAGTCAAGGACCTTTCAGTGTCTCGCGCTCTGCCAGGGAGCAGGGGCACAAGGAGCTGGGAGGGAGCACGGCCAGGGCTGCTGACCCAAACTGGCCAAAGTGATACTCCGTAACACAGAACACCATGCTCAGGATATAAACTGGGAGAAGCTGTCCAATCACTACCTAGGAATGGGATGGGCCTTAGTCAGTGGGTGGTAAGCAACTGTGTTGTGCACCACTTGTCTTTATTGGGTTTTATTCCTATTTATTATCGCTATTTTCATTGCTATTGTTATTACTATTATTACTATTATTATTGTTTTTTCTATTATTGCTACCATTACTAGTACTACTGTTACTACAACAAAACCTAATAATATAAAATATTAGTAATAATTGAATTTTTAAAACTGTTCTATTCTCAAGCCATGGTTTTTGCCTTTACAGTTCTCCTCCCCATTCCATCAGGAAGGTGTTGGAAGCAAGTAACTGTGTGGTACTTAGTTGCTGGCTGGGTTTAAACCACAGCAATAGTAAGTATGAATTAAGCATTTTCTAGATGTGTAATGGTCTCCAAAACCACTGGTGAGTGTTGGGATTCTTACCTGTCCTTACATGATTTTAATCAACATTTTCCTGCATTTTATAATTTGATTCATTAAAGAAACCAAACTCACTTTAAGAACGGTTCTATTCTTCTGCAGCCAGCAGGGAAGATCTTGGGAAACACCTGCTGAGTGGGTGTTCCCAGTGCATGTCAATACCAGAGTTAAGGAATCTGCCCTCGAACAGGTGCTCAGCATGAAGATGTGTCCTTCTACTTAAGATTTCTTTGCTAGTACACATTTATATACAGTTCCCCCCCACAAGAGTATTTCTGATCTACCCATATGAAGACCTACTGATTTTTCTCCTGCTCATTAAGGTCAGTTATTTTTGACACTATTACATGAGTTTTCAGTTTTTCCACCAGATCTGTGTGTGCTTTTGATTGACCAAACAGAACATACGTCTTCATGGCTGTTGCTGATGTAGTGTCTAGCCTGTCAGCTTTAAGTAATTTGCATTAATGTCTCCAGAGATGTGTTGTGGACACCTTTGCATGAAACTTTGAAAACAGAATCACACAAAATAGTTAGGGTTGCAATAGAGCTTTGGAGATCATCCAGTCCAACACCCTGCCCAGGTAGGGTCACCTCAAACAGGTGACACAGGAACACATGCAGGCGGGTTTGGAATGTCTCCAGAGAGGGGGACTCCATTCCCACTCCAGGCAGCTGTTCCAGTGCTCTGCCACCCTCAGTGGAGAGCAGCTCTTCCTCATGTTCAGGTGGAACTTCTTGTACTTTAATTTGTGGTATGCTACTTATGAAAAGGTGCAAGAAGTACAAGCTTCCAAATTGTTTATCAATTTGTAGTTTAGAAATTAAAAGCTCTCCCAAATGGTGAAGCCAGGTTATCTGGAAGAAACAGAGCCTCTTATATTACCAGGAAACTGAATTTTAAAATAGCATTTAGGGGGAGACGAGTCAATGAAATTTATCTTTTCTAAAGTTATCCAGGAAGTCTCCTCCTATAAAAGCTACAAAAAATGGCGCTTTTTTTTCAGAATTCTCAAACTTCAGACCTCTCTGTTCTTCAGAAACTAACAACAACAACAAAAGAGCCTATTTACAATTAATCAAAAATTCTATAAGCAACAACTAACAAGTAATACATTAAAACAGCGAAATGTGTAATCTATGCAACAGATTCAGAATTTAAGTAACCAAGAAACTGCTCATCAGTAAAAAAAACCCTCTATCATAAAATAATATTTTAAAAAATTTTATATTCAACAATTCACTTCTAAACATACTTATTCATACAAAAAAACCCTTACCTCCAACTATGGAGTGGAAACAAATGCTCTTTGAGAACACAGAAAAGAGGTCACTCCTACTACCACACCTGCCATTACTTTTTTGACAGGTCATTGATGACTTTGTCAATATTACTTGTGACAAAATATTTATTTTTTTAATTTCAAATATTTAAGGATAGGACTATATCTTCCAGAGTTCCAGCTTACCTGAATTGTGTCTATAAAGCACGTTTGGTCTGTCAGAAAAAGTTCAAGAGACTGGGATATTAATGCAATTCAAAGTAGCCCTTCTTTTGCTATAAGTGAAAACAACTTATGTTCCCTAGGAGCCAATGGGACAGCCCAAAAAAACCTGGAGACACTATGCACTGGGCTTGTTTCCTTCAAACTCCATTTCTCTCCAACATTTCAAACAAATGGAGGAAAAATCACAAAACACAGTGCTCTAGGTATAAGGCTGCAAAGGATAGTAGGAGAATTTTCACCTGTCCTCTTCTGATTGTAAAGTCTGAATAGTATCCCTACTTCAATGCAAGAGGGGCTTGAATGCAAAGTAATTGCTCCATTTTATAGCATTACAGGCATTTCCAGACTTAAAGAGGCGGTCACTTCTACTCAGGACTGTAAAACTCATAGCCAGTATTATCACTGTGGCATCGCATGCACGAGACAGGACTATCTCAGCTACTTTACTGAATCACAACATCAAAACATTCCCCAAATGCATGCAAAAAACCCAGGTAAAGAACAAGTCTTAAAGGGAAAAGGGGAAACCATTGTGCAATACAAAAATTAATGCATTTCTATAGAAAGAGGTCTCCAAGCATTCCAGTGTCTGTGCCAGTGCAACACGGTTATTTTCACTGCATGTCTTAAGAAGCATAAATACAATAGATCTGAAATTTACTCAGCACCCTGGAGGCCACATCTGGAGTGCTGTGTCCATTCTGGGCTATCAGCACGTGAGAGCACATGGAACTCCTGGGGTGGGTCCAGTGGGGGTTACAGAGATGACGAAGGGATGGAGCATCTCTCTTATGAGGAAAGGCTGAGGGAGCTGGGGCTGTTCAGCCTCGAGAAGAGATGACTGAGAGGGACCTCTTCCATGTCTGTCAGTGTCTGCAGGGAGGGGTCAGAGCATGGACCAGGCTCTGCTCATTGGTACCCAGCAGTAGGACAAGGGGCAAGGGGCAGAAACGGATGCACAGGAAGTTTCTCCTGAGCATGAGGAAGAACTTTCCTGTGCAGTGACCACACACTGGAACAGATCACCCAGAGAGGGTGTGCAGTCTCCCTCACTGGAGACGTTCCAGAACCATCTGGACAAAATCCTATGCCATCTGCTCTGGGATGACCTTGCTTGAGCAGGGAGGTGGGACCAGATGATGCACTGTGGTCTCTTCCAACCTGACCCACTCTGGGATTTTGTGAATCTATTTATTTAAAATTCTAGCTCAGGCCTAGGTCATGAGATTTTTTTTTTTTATTTCAAGCACAAAGGCACCATTTCTGTTTTCCTGCAAATTTCCAACTCCAGTGGCATACTAAAGGTGTAAGATTAAAAAGTAGTCTTTATAAGGCGCCAAACAAAAATTACTAGCCATATATCTTGTTTGATCAATTCTACTATTTGGGCAGAATTCCTCTCACATAACTTGCCTATGTTTAAATAACGATACAAACCCAGAATGAACCACCTTCAGTTGAAGTTTTCTCTTACTCTTCACTGATCCTGCAGAGCCTCTAGATTAGTCAATCTGGAAACATATACTTGAAAATACATCATGTAACTGAAATGTATCATGCTGTTTTCTCCTCCCAGGAAGGCAGCTCAGAAATACATACTTTAAGCAAACTCACAACCTGCAGAGGACAATTTTCTGCAATATAAATAAAAATTTGTTACCTCAGTTTTTCTTGTGCTTATACTTACTAATTTTTAGTCAGTCTTCCAAAACACATGGAATTGTCTCAAATTAATAAAAAATCAACTTCTCCCTCTAAGACAATTCTTACCCCCTCAGAAAATATACTTGTATAACTAAAAGCCACTTTCTTGTCACAGGACTGATTATGCCTCTGAAAATTCTGAAGCATGTAGTTAGTTTCAGTCTGACGTAGGAGACCACTTAGCTTCAGGTATGTCTCCAAGACACACTGCTATCAAGCACAGTAGCTGATATTTGAAATGTACTCCTTTACTGAAGAAAGGTTGTTGGAAGCCATCCACTCAAACCAAACACATGCTTCTTACATGACCACTGAATACCACTGTTGATCAAAGACTGAGAATACATTAAAAACCAGTCCTGGTATGAAAATGTAGGTAGGTCAATGCCTCTGTAGAGAAATACTCACGATCAATAAAAAGTTAAGTAGAGGAAGAATGAAGCAATAGATTTGTCTAATATGAAAAAAAAAACCCAACAAAGTAAATGATACCATCTATTATCACATTATCTTAGAGAAGTAGTGCTCAGTTTTGATAATGTGTGTTTTTACTAATCCGAATTGCCAAGCAGAATTCCTGCCCAATCAGAATTCCTGCCCACAAATCACTTCTGCCATATAGTCAGAACAAAGATGTTATGTTCTGGAAAACAGGCCTTCCCTGGACTTTCAAACACTCAAATTTAGCAGTATGTTTGAAACAGTCTCCTCAGCTTTCCCCCATTCCCCCAAATAATATGAGCACTCACATGCATAACTCACTGGGCAATGTTTCTGATCCAACACTGGATTTAAGGCTTTTAGGAAGGATGGGCACTTGGTATTTATGCTTTCTCTAATCAATGAAGATATTTAGGATGGGTTCTGGAATCCCACCCTCATTCCCAAGGATCACGAAACTCAGCAGGAGACTCTGAGACAACTTCAGCACCATAAAACACTCTTAATTCTTGAACATACTTAAAACAGACCCTGAAACGTCTTACACATAGGTACATTTGGTATGCTGCCCTAAAAGGCCAGCCACAACCTGAGGTATAAACACTGTGAGATTCTTTCCCCATTTCAAAATTTACAAAATTTGCCTTTTATGTTAAAACCTGTCAGCAGTGAAGTTGCACGTCATACTCAGATGAAACAGCAGCATTTTTTCATTGCCACCACAGCTCCTCTTTGAACACTTCAAGACACATTAATAGCACAAGAAATTAGGTGACTGCTTAACTACATCCACAAATAGCTTTTTCAAATGGGAAGCTGAAAGTAAGAAACATCCTCCTTAGGAGGGCAGCGGGGGCAAGCATGGGACCAGCAGTCAGGAAAAACAAAGTCTGGCTGAATCCTTCTGAGCCTTGTTAGTGATCCAGGTGATGCTAATCTGCCTAAGTTTCCTCATTAGAAGAGCCAGGAAGCTCGAACGCAGCCTGCTTGTGGATCAGCACTTGACATAAAAACTGACAGGGATTAGATTGAAAAGCAATACTGAGGGCCCACAATTACATCACTATGAGCATGTCTTAAAATAAACATGGCAACAACAGTCACAGGCAAAGCAGATTACATAAAAACCACGTTATTTTATAAAAATATCTCCAATATTTTCATTTAAAGGTTATGTATGGCCTCCAATGAAAGGGGATTCTACAAGAGTCAGGAAGGTGCATTTCAATCACTTGTTAGTCAGATCACTTCTGTTTTTCAACAGTGCATCCCTTGACAGGCAGCTCCCCCAACTCTCTTACATAACAGCCACAGATACTCTCATATAATCACTACCATAAAAGGGAAAAATGACAGGAGACTGAAAAAAACCAGATTATTTTTGTTTTCTTCCATGTATATCAAAGGACTGTATAATTTAGTCCATTTCATGGTCATGTCCCATTCCCTCAGGATTTCTATAACCAGAAAGCTCAGGACATTCAGTGATTTCTTTTAAAAATTCTTTTCTACAGTTTCACTTTAACGTGCCATTGTATTTCACTGAACATTGAGGGAGTAAGGATTTTAAGACTGACATTTATTTAAAGAGAACAAGCATCAAAATCGCTCAGAGCACAATGATTTTACTCCTCCTCAAATTGTGCAAGGGTGCTTACAAATGTATTTGTGGTGAGTATTTCCAGGATTACTACACTTCCATCAGAAATTAGTGTGTGATTAGTTTTCATCAATGTCACAGAATCAAAGGTCAGGTTGGAAGGCACCACAATGCATCATCTGGTCCCACCTCCCTGCTCAAGCAGGGTCATCCCAGAGCACATGGCACAGGATTTTTGTCCAGATGATTCTGGAGCGTCTCCAGTGAGGGAGACTGCACACCCTCTCTGGGCAATCTGTTCTAATGTGTATCACTGAACAGTAAAGAAGTTCTTCCTCATGTTTAGGTGCGACTTCCTGTGCATCCATTTCTGCCCATTGCCCCTTGTCTCATTGCTGGGCACCACCGAGCAGAGCCTGGTCCGTGCTCTGACCCCTCCCTGCAGACACTGACAGACATGGAAGAGGTCCCTCTCAGTCATCTCTTCTCAAGGCTGAACACTCCCAGCTCCCTCAGCCTTTCCTCATAAGAGAGATGCTCCATCCCTTCATCACCTCTGTAACCTCCGCTGGAACTGCTCCAGGAGCTCCATGTCTCTCTTGCCCTGAGGAGCCCAGAACTCAACAGGTTGCAATCTCTCTGCTGACTTTGATTCCCAGGTGCCTTCCTAGACACAGGTGTCAGAGACTGAAAATAGTTCATGCCTCAAACATTGATATAAAATTTTGCTCATTATATAAAGAAGCTACCACCAGAGAAGCCTTCCTGAAGATTGGGACTTTGAACTGAAAGTCAAACTGTTGCTTAGATAAAGGGAACCCCATTGTTCAATCATCCCCGGCTGAGTTTGGGGTGGGGGGAGAGCACAGCTCACAGAAGCCAGGTTTACACAGACCACCCCCCCCCAATCGAGGCAGGGGGGCAGGGGGGCAGGGAGGAGGTTTCGGGTACATGGCGTAACCTCTGGTCAGAGGCACTCAACACCCATCCTCGGTTACACAAACCGGCCCAGCTGTGGAAGCCCCGACCCCACAGGCCACATCCACGGGACTTTCACGTGAGAGGCTTTGCACCACAGGACTGCACGTGATGCAACCGGTCCAGAGTCAGCTGTGAAAGACTGCCCCCCTCCCCCAGGGGGACATGCCTGGATATTGCTACCTGGCTCGAGGGTATATAAACCCATCGGATTCTGTGTTTTCCGGGGGAACCTGCACCACCAAGAAGACCAGCGGAGGGGATCAATGGAACATCGTTGGGATACACGGAGTGGTGATATTTTCCTTATTCTGTCCCTGTCACTCTTCCGGTCCCTCCCACCTATTTTCTACTTCTCTCTTTCTCTCTTTCTAGTATTTACCATCAGATAAACCCCTTACTATTTTCACTAGCATAGGGTCTCATTTGCACCTTAATTCAGGCAGAGGCATTTCTAAGAGCCTTAAAAATGTATCACAGCAACAGGCTCTCACCTGTCAAAGATGCACAATGTCTCCACAACCACACCATCTTCACTCCTTGGGCACATAACTGTCCAAAGATCTCTCTTCGAAACATTTTAGACACAGACATCAATAAAAGCAAATAAGCACAGAAATTGGCAGCAAATCCTAAAAAAAGCTTCATGTCAAAAGACCTGCAAAAATACAAATGTATTTCCCTGCCTCAGTTTACATACCAATTCTGATCATCCAGTGCAATTCATGTAAGTTGGAGCCTTGGACCCTGGGCAAAGGTCACTCTATAAAGCACTGGACCTCTCTTCTTAATAAGAGAATTTAGGTAGTCTTTGTAGGCACAACAATGAAGAGAATTAAATGGGTACCAAAAGGATAGGTTAGCACACAACTACGTTGCCAATATCAAAAGAAGTGTCACAAGATTCCATTCACCAGTGCTCAGCAGCAGCTGTCCAGGGATTAAGCAATGTATTCTGACCACTAGCAGCACCAGCTGAAATCTGTCAGTAATGCCCATTGTAACTGTTACCTACATTATGCAAAGTATCATAAAGATAGAACGCATATACACCTAACCACATCTTATTTTCCCTTTAAAAAATGGCCATGAATCTTTCCAGCTGACCTGTCAAAATTCAGGAAAATCTGTAGACAAGAGAGATCACAGCTTCTTGCCTGGTCTGAAATGTTACCTATGCAGGAACTAGACCCATCTTTTTCTCCAAAGGATATTTCTTTTGAATAGACAGTTAAAATTAGACTATCCCCTATTGTTAGCTCTATGCCAGGTACAAGATTTTGTTCTGACAACTCCTGTAAGTTTAGCTCAGTACGAAAACAGAAGACAGACGTGACAGAAAACAAACTGCACAGTCAAAATGCAGTTTGCTGTCTGACACCCATACACAGAACCCCTAACACCAGGAAAGATTCGGTACATAAACACTTTCCCCAGGCTGTTATGATAACACTACAAACTGAAAGGCTTATGCAATGCTTTCTTCAGCTGACATTTAAAGCACTGTCTCATTTAATTTATCCTGCCCCCTCTGTATTTATCCTACTTAGAAGAATCTTTGGGTGGCTCAGAATTGTCAGGACTCAACAGCCCTTGGACAAAGGCAGAACCACAAAAAATTCTGTTTCCAAGGTTTACTGTATATAATTAAGGCTTTAAAATATATGCCCAGCACAAAAGCTATGCAAGCAGCTGACTGACATACAGAGTAAGTGCTTAAATATGTAAAAGCACATTCTACGCATTCACACATAATCTGTAATGTTTCAAGCCCTTATCCAATACTAACTAATTTTATCTATGTCACCTATACTGAATGTGAATCAGTAAGACAGGATATTTCCAAAGATGCTTATCTATTCTGTAAAGGACTGCAAGGGCTAGGCTTGCTTACCACCATTTCAAACTGTTAACAGAAGTAATCCCCCCTGCTCTGTACAAAATCTGAACCACATTCAGGCTCTCCTGTAGGTAGCAGGGACATGCAAGTCAAACATTTCCTGCTCCAGTACTTGATTATAGACCTGAACTGAAGTGTGAAATATGTAAACTTCCAATAACTAGATTGAAATAAGAATGTTCCTCAAGGTAGACTTTTATGTGCCACTTTTATGCTACCTTTGTTGGCAGTGGCTTAACTCCAGCAGACAAGATTTAAAAATCAAGATGCAGATTTCTCCTGATCTTGAACAGATGAACTTCTCAATAACGTCAATGGTGATACTATCTGTACAGTCTTCAGCATCAAGCTCTTCAGCAGCAGCACATATAATTGGATATTTCCTGAGAAGTCCAACATTTTTCCTTCAGCTTATCCCATGCTTGAACTTTTCTTTAGAATCCTTTTGACAATTACTGTGAAGATTCTAGTGTAGGGAGCAAGTGAGGTGGGGTTTATGTATTTCATAGTTTTCGTAATTCATAATTGCACATCATTGGTCATTTTACTTCAATGACATTTGAAGAGTCTTAATTTCTTTTAAAATATACTAGATACTGAAAAATTATTTTTAGTGCTATGGGTTTACCTTCCAGCGCCTGTGCTATGATGAATTATACATACAACTAATCACAGTGTTCACAATACAACTAGTTTTCCAAACTGGCTACTGGGAGGCATTCATGTTATTGCCAAAATAAGATTATTTCTTCTTTACTCGAACTGCTGAAGTGCAATAAAAAATATGGAAATAAACCATAAAATGCAGTTTCCATTTTGTTAGGATTTATTTTTGCTGGAAGGTTGGGGGAATGGGGACACCCATGACTTTTTCCACAAATGTCAGTGTCAAATTGAAGCACTGTCACCAAAAATGACTCTGCTTTTAATTCTGTGCCGCTCACCAAAGTGCTTTGACTGCATAAGTGTATTCTCTGCGTTGCATTATGAATTGTGGTACTAATCTCAGGAGCCCAAGGCAAACAACACAATGCACAATAGTTTTTTGTTACCTAAAAAAAGCTGTTTTCAGCAGTATAGATATAATAGGTAATGTCAGTCTTCAGTAAGCAATACATTTTGGAAATGTATTTAGGTGGCATAAATAAGTCCAGAGTGAAGGTAAACAACTGCAGATATCCCACATTGCTTTGTTATCCTAGAAACCTGGGAAAAATGCTTTATGATTTTGGTTGAGAGCACTGGTCTTGACAGCTCTGCATGTTTTTCCCCTAAAACACACATGATATAAGTCACAAATAAATGCTTTCACTGCAGCAGTTCCTGGATTTTTGTCATTTTCACAAGCATAATACTTATAACCGTCAAATTTTTACTCTTCATCTAGCTGAGCACTGAATTCAGCCCCAGAAATTAAGCAGATTCACCTGTATCAGAAAGGTCTACAAGAGCATCTTACCTTACATAAAAACAGGCTGTCTAGAAGCTCCAAGAATCTCCTAAAAGAGGGATAAGCCTGGGAATGGTTATAAGTCCCTCTCGCTTGCCTACAGATAGCAGTGACTACTGCTTAGGGTTGCTGCCTAAGGGCAAAATCTACACACAACCTAATTCAACCCTCGTAATTGACACTTTCAGTCCTTCACAGGTAAAAAGCTACCAGCAACTGTCTGACTTAAGTCACAGAGATACCACTGAAGTTCAAAGACACTCTGAGGGTTATGATTCAGCGTTTAATACAAACCTGACCTTGAAAGTAATGGTAAGAATTTCCATTAATATCTATGGGAATTACATATGCATGCCATGGAGACCATGAGCCTCTAAATGCTTTTATTGCATGATTTAGAATCCCCTTAAACTGAGTATCATGGTATTTTAGGGCCTAATTCCTCTTGCCTCATCCAGCCAAAACTCACATGAGGAAGAAAGGTCTGGATCCATAAAGCATACTGAATTAAAGCCCATAAAAGAAACCAATTGCTTACCAGAGCGATTAAATTCAGATATGGTTCCATGGGGAAAATAAGAAGCTTCTTTGCAAAAATTCACTGCCAATAGGAGCTAAAATTCCCTTTAGAGAGAGTCACACTTTGCTTGAAATATTTCTAACAGACAGTGAGGGAGTCATGAAACTTAATGCTTTCTTTCCTTTTCATATGTCAACCTCTTCCCTCCTCCCCAGCTTTTCTCACTGTGCTTTTTATTCTTTGAGACAGAGAACACAAACACACACAAAGTATTAGACAGGTCTGTTCTTTGATTTTCATCCTTTTTATAATCTGCTCCTCTTCCCCACAAAAGTCCTTGTCAACAAACATTATTTTCTCTATAATACAGTTCTATTTTGCAGCCAAAGGTTTGACAAAATGAGAGAAGCATCACAATTGTGTTACATTTTCACTGTATTAGTATATGATGGGCCAGTATCGCATACTGCAACACACAGCTGTGAAGGTATCTGAAAGACTGCAATTTTTCCTCACAAAACAGAAAAACTATAGACACTTCTATTTTGGCTTCAAAAGTAAAAAAAAAACAACCTCCAAAATTCATGAGAAAGCATTCATTTTCCTGCAAATAATGTTAAACTATAATTTATAACTGGGCACTTTTATGTCAACCATTAGTATTTTATCTGTTGTTTCTCTTTTGTCCTTTTCAAACATACCTGAGTTGAAAGAAGACCTAATTCATTTTCTCTTAGAAGTGGTACATTTTCATCATCTTTCAACATTTTTTTGGCCTTCAATATTACATTTGAAGGTCCTAGAAAAACCTTTATCCTTTACAACATACCCTGAATGGTTCATTTCCATAGAGTCATATTCCCAACATCAATTTTTGTTATACATACAGCACAAGAAGCTCTTTTCATTACATGCCATGGATTAATGAAATTGATTCCTTTTTAAACTTATTCATCGTTGCACCCATAACTAATGGAAGTCATGATGTTGGAATAAAAAAGAAAAAATGAAGTTTTTTTAGAGAGGTCCAGTAGAAACGGTCAAGACTAAGAAAATATTTCTAGACTTCTTCTCATCCCCTCTTTAGGCAAAATGACACAGAAGCCATAAGTAATATTCAAATCATTACCTACAAAACAGATTCAGCTCTCTGCACTAGCAAACATCAATAAAGCGAGAGGTTTGTATGCTGCAAACTTAATCAAGACTTTTCCCATGGATTCATATTGGTGCCTCCCTCAGTCTTTCACAGTATTGCCAGCTTAGCCCTATGCCCTTCCATGCTGGGATAAATTTGGGCAATTGTGGGCAGGTACCTCATTGATTTCTGTGTATTCTGATTGTTTGGTCAAAACCCATGTTCCCATCAGCCAGCCAGCTCCTAGGCAGGACCCAGCTGGAAACTGCCCTTCTGCAAGTTAAATCCTCATTTTCAGTTCCCTCCAAGATTTTATTAACTATGTGGTTCTCAAGCCTTCTAGTAAATTCTGTTCAAACTGAACTGTGATTTCAAGAACAGCTGATGAGCAGAACGCACAGTCGTGTGTGTGTATATATATATATATGTGTGTGTGTGTGTGTGTGTACTTCTGTATGCAACTCATCTCTCAGCACATGGAAGTAGAACTTAAATTGACTGCAGAGTATTCATTTAAACCATGTTTAGGTAAATAAACTTGGTAACCTCTTTGGATAATATTTTCCTTAAGTTGCATCTTCAAAACCCACAAATGCACTCAGGTGTCAGTGTCTCAAAGTGTCTCCATGCAGCACTTCACAGAAGCAAAATATGCAAGAACACAATAACTATTTCTACAGGGGAAAAAAAAAGAAAAAAAAGGAAAAAGTTCCCTGGACATTTTAAAATATTAACTTTTTTTTTCTGAGAAAATTTACAAGCTGGTGATAATATATCAAACCTCAAAAATCACAGAGAAGATAGCTGAGACAACACTAAAGTTGATTCTTTTTTTTGTTCATGGGAACTGCATCTTCAGATACAAGTTTCAGCCACCACCCATGTGAGACAAGATAGCATTTGCACATATGCATAACTCATGATCATAGCAAAGAAAAGCAAATATCTGTAGCTTTCCTTCACCTGGGCAGCCCTGTGAATTACTCTTTATATCCTCCCCATTTTCCCCAGATGATCATTCCAAAGAGCCACTAAAACACAAATTTTCCTTTAGCTTTAGCATCAGACAGGGCAATGAAGTAATGAGAACATGTCAAAGATATATATTCCAACTGCATTCCTCATTATTTTCCAAACTGCAGTAATTCTTGAATGAATTCAGCCCATACCATCTCTGGATAGACTCAAACTGATTCAAGAGGAAAGAGGGAAGCATTCTAGATGGCATACGACATTCCATCCACTCAGTGCCTAAAGGGTTGGCACCACCTGTCCCTTTCTGTAAAGAAAGTCTGGGAAAACCTCACAGCACTAATTAAGTCAGCATTATCCTCAGGATTTCCTCAGTGGGAAAAAGTATTTCCATCTCAAATTTCAGCTGCTTGGAGCACCATACTTTTAAAAAATGTTCTATCCAAGTAGCTAATGCTTCTCCAGAAGCTGTGGATGCCTATTTCCTGGAAATGTTTAAGGCCAGGATGGATGGGGCTTGGGAGCAGCCTGATCTGGCGAAAGGTGTCTGCAGTAATACTAAGAAGTCAACAAGCAGCACAAAAAATGGAAGAGGACAAAACCGTATCAATATTCAGGAAGAAAAAAGAAAAGTATGTTTTCATTACCCTTCTATACTGAAGGACTGATACACTCAGATTTTGCCTAACACCTACCCTCTAAGGAGCCACAGAAATTTATGAACCTGACAGAAATGATGTATCTCAAAATCCTCCAAGGCAACTAGTAAATACTAACTGGGGAATCTGATGATTCAAAAACCTGATGATCAGGATAAGAAAAACAAACCAAAAAACCCCAAACATTGCTCAGGTCATACAGAGAAGCCAGAAAGTTCCAAATTGGAAACAATCTTCAAATGACCATATGTTTCTTTATACAATGTTGTTAATATAAAAGCATGTTCCACATGAGCTTTCCGTGGTACAGTTATCATTCCCTAGAGGCACACCAAATTGGGAAGTGGCTGCTATACTCTTAGGAACAATAACCTGGAACAAAATTGTATCTTTCATCCAGACAAATGTCATTAATAAACAAATGGAGGCTTAGTGCAAAACAGTATTTATCACTTTTTGTAACTGGGTCTTCTATTCAATCCATCACAGCAGAAGGTTGGCAGTGAATTGCCTGCAATCACTGTGAGCTCCCACCACAGCCAAAACCCTGCAGCTGATTCTTTGAGCTACTTGATGTCCAGGAGTTACCTTTCCAGAACTTAGAATGCTTGCTTTGTGTATTAATTTGTAATCAGTGGACACTAAGACATATCTATTATCACTTTTCCTGAAGGCTCTACTAGGAGAAAAAAGCCTTTAGTGTCTCTGCAGCAGATCACTCTGTACAATTATTCTGTGGCAGCTGAAATCATTCCAGTAAATATAAAACACATCCCCACCCCTGCCAGAAGCACACACCTGTGGGGCTACATTAGCCAACTGCTAGTTCCACCAGTGTATCCAAGTCCTTCTCCACAGGGCCATTATCAATCCATCCATCTCCTAGTCTGTGTACTGGGGATTGCCCACGTGCAATTGCACTTGACCTTGTTGGATCTCCTGAGGCTCGCATGGGACCATTTCTCAAGCACGTTAAGATCCTGCTGGATGGAATCCCTTCCCTCCGGGGTAACCATCAAGCCACTTAACTTCATGTCATTTGCAAATTGGGTGAGTTTTCAACCTAATTGTCCATGTCCCCAAAAAAGTTCACAAAAGTAGAGTCCCTTCAGACTAAGGGAATGATGTCTTTAGACACAAATGAAGAAATTTCTGGAGAGGGAAGAGCAGCAGGCCAGGAGAGAGAATGTCAGAATATGCTATAAAAACAAAAACATGGCATATGCAGAGAGCATGGCTGATCAGAAAATTAAGCTGTTGGGATTAATGGCTGAATTCCTAGGGCTGCTGGCCATCCTACTGCATCGTTCCTGGTATTTGTGGGCTTGTCTCCAGGTCGTGATCATCCCTAACATTTGCTCCATGGAAAGAGGTAAAAGGCTCAAATCAGAGACATCTGCTGCAATCATTGAGTACTCTGTTTGCTAAATCCAACAAGAGGAAGAGCCTGTAACAGCTCAGCTGTTCTCTTTCTGTCATAATTAGGAAACAGAATTTGATTTCATGGGAGAAGAAAACAAGTGTGAGACAACAAAATGCAAGGCTCCGATAAGAGCTAAGTTGAGGAAGTTTTGGTTTCTTTTTTCTACAGAACAGGTTACATGGTGGGAAACAAGCAAGTCAATATGTCTGAATTTAATTTTTTGAGAAAAGGCAAAGTTGAATTGGTGTGTTTACCTCTGACCTGAGAAGTTGATGGTACTTTTGGTCATATTTTACCTAAATTCAGTTATCTATGAACCTCTTTCACTATGTGATTATGACAGAAAACCCTACATTCTCCAATCTGGAACCAATATTCCCCTCCCCGCCCCCCCCTTTCAGGTGTATTCTGTCATTCCAAAAATGAAAAAAAATGCTGAAACAGGTCTTCAGTGTAGTATCACATATATAAAAAAAAAAAAATAAAGT
>VZTI01004715.1:158579-177837 GCA_013397865.1 Struthidea cinerea
ATCAAATATAAAAAAAAAAAAAAATAAAGTATTCAGCCATGATAAAATTCCAAAACAAGTTTATGAAAGAAACTTGCAGGCTTGAATTGTTTGAATGATACTTCTTTTATACCAAGAGCCTTATTGGTAGCACAAACAAATAAGATTTTACCAGGGTGTTCCTCCATCACTGTCCTTCAAAAGTCGAAAACATTTTTTTCCTGTTCTTTTTGTCTGTTTGAATGTTTTTTTTCTGTCTCTTAATACTCATACAGAACGTTAAATAGAAACAGGTCTACTCTCTTCAATTTACCTAATGGGAAGGATGGTATTAATTAAAAGACAGGAACAATCAGTTGTCAGGGGGATGGGAGAGAACTCAAGCACACATATAAACACTTGAAACTCAAGTTTTCTGTTGGGAGCAAGATAAGAGTTCTCAACCTGAACCTGGGAGAAAGGACATGCTGCTCCTCCAGATGTTCAATTAAGCGCCACACACTGAGGCAGGGAAATTAGAGAGAAGGTGATCTCTCTCTAAGCAAATGAGTCCAGATGATGAGACCTTTGCTTCTCTTGATAGAATGAAAGAAATCCTAAGGGATGCTTTTACAAAGTTTTTAGGCATTTCCATGTGCTCTGGATTACAGAAGCAAAAATAAACATGCATTCAAGAAAAAAAAAAACCCACCACAGCTGTTTCTGCCTTTTAATACAGAAAGGTCCTAACACCCCAGTTCCTTCTGGGGCTGAACTGAGTAGGTCATTAAAACATCTAGGTTAAAATAATTCCCATGACCAAAAGACACTGTTTCCTGTGTTGGAGAGGAGAAAAAGTTATAAAACTATTGAAAACTCTCAAGCCCAGATTATTTCAGTGAGACTGGTCTCTGGAGAGCATCCACAGATACTTTACAAATGCAAACAAAACCATACCCACTTTCAAAAACAACTGTGGTTTCATTATTAGAAAAGAAAACCCCCCAAATCCTACACCAAGACAAACAAAAATCCAAAAAACAACACCCCCAAAACTATACTAAACAAAATAAAACAAAAAAAATTAATCATTATAGCCATTAATGACATTCTGAGAACAGAAAATGAGCAATAGCTGCCAAAACCATGTGCCTTATAATTGCATCTTAAGTTCCCTAGGAACTGCAAATAAACAGCAAAACATCTATGGAGAATATTATTCTGGATTGTCACGAACTGTCCGCTGTGGCTTTGCAGTGCTGGAGCACGAGGCGCCGCGACCTCCCTAAAAGTGTCTCCTCAGCGAAGTCGCTCGGCAGGACCACCACACACTCACACACGCGTGCATGCACACACACAGGGGCAGCTCCTTCAAATGGCTCGACGGCAAACAGGCAGGAAGGGTCTTCTTATCGTGTTCCACAGGAGAAGGTTTATTGCAGCTACACACATAAAGCCTTCCAGGGACAAAGAACAATGGAGAGTCCAGGGTTATATGCGGGAGCATCAGAGACCAATGATCTGAGGGCATGGGGGTGGTACACAGGCAGGACTAGGGTAAGGGAGACAATAGGGAAACTCCGTGGGACTGGTGATGGGGCAAGGGCTAATGGGAGAAAAGGGAGTGGAGAACCTTCTAGGGCAGGAACACGTAAGGTAACAAGGGGCGGGAACATATAAGGTAACAAGGGGCGGAGAGGCCAATGGGGCCAGCCAGGATAGCAGAACTGGGGTACATTAACATAGCAGGGCAAAGCATCCTGGGAGAAGCCTCTTTTGTCACCCTAACTTCGGGAGGAATCTCTGATACTAGGGACTGTCTCACCAGTGGATTCTCTTTGTCCCTTGTTCTGTACGCTTACGGGCCACCACACTGGATGGTAGTTAGACACCTGACAGACTTCAGCTGAAACCTAGTCTTCTTTAGCAAATTTAAAAAAATAATCATTTAAAACTAAAAGATAAGAGATCAGGCAATGGCACAACCTTCTCAGTTTTAATTTCTTTAAACTGAATTTGCAGGGTTTCTCCCCACTTTCCCTTTGAATCAGGAATAAGGTGTTTTTCAGACATGATTGCAATAAATTAGATGTCCATTACCAACACCCACTGGGAGGGAATGTCACACTCAAAATCGCAGTCTGGGTAAAAGTGAGCATACTACACCTGTGTAGTCATGAATTTATTATCAGCCTAGTTAATGTTTAGACATTAATTTGGGCCAAATAATCTAATACAGAAAATTTGCAATGATTAAAAACGTTACTTACATATGACTACATATATATGTACACATGTATATGTATACTTTTGTATGACTCTATTTGAAAAGACATTCCTAGTCCTTTCTTTCTATGGTACACCCACGTTCCCAAAGCCTGCGTGGGTCCGATGGTGCTCCCCAAGCAGTGAGCTGGGGAATGCCATGGAACATCAGCATCCTCAGCTTTCACTCAGGCAGGTGGAATTCTGGTGGTGGGGTCCTTCCCTTTCCAGAGCCAGTTCAGATTTCTTTGCATATAGTTGCATACTATAGCCTTCTCCCTTCTCCCAGGGAAGAGGTGAAAGCTCCCCCCCAGCCACCCAACATCGCTGGAGCTGTCAGCCCCTTCCCCAGTGGCATTCCCGCGCTGGACTAAGACAGTCTGGGCAATGGGAACCCAGTTCAGCCCCGCTCAGGGCAAGGTCAGCCCCGTCACCCCTGGGACCCAGCACAGCCCAATTCCTGCTCCAACAGCATTTACATGTTAACATGATTTTGCTCTTTTTGGTTACACGTAGCTACCTACTTTAATAGATTTATTCTCCAGCTGTTCTCCGGCATGATTCATCTGCTAAATAAAGAGATTGGCACCGTTTGGAATTTGTGCTTCTAGACATGGGTAGCTGGGGAGCTATAATTCATATTTCACTTTCTGAATTCATTTCAGTGCCTGCTTGCCAGACTTTTAAGGTTACTCAGGATTATCCGTCTCTCACTTTCACCCAGATCAGTAAGAGTCTTAATCGGGATAAGACTCATTTGCTTCAATAGGATTTACTGCTTAAATTAGGCAGATGCTTAAGACTCTAATTCAGCAAGGTGTTTAATCATTGCAGCCTGCCTGTCAAAACAGTAACCCCAATGGGAACAGTGATTTAACACTTACTTAAACTCTTAAATATATATTTAATTCAATTTTTTTTATTTTAATACTGTGCAGAATATAAAGGAGTAGAAGCACATGCTTAAACTCACATACTACATGCTTTGATGTATGGATTTCATATGCTTTGAAATACCACATTAACAAGTTAGGAGAAGGATTTACAAACTCTTCTATGCCTTTTTCCTGATAGTCTTACCAGGAAATCTATTATACATATATATAGAAACTTCAGTTAAAGGGGAAAAAAACCTAGATTTTTTTATTAGTAATAGAAGAGTTATTTCATTAGCATTTTGGCATAGAATATGAGCCCTTTACGTTGTTATGAAGGTGTTCATAAAATAGGTGAAAATGAAAACTTGGAAAGGCTATAAAATGTTATTACCATGATGAACTTACTTGAAAAGAGATGAAAGTCAGCTCAAAGTTATCAAAACTTTGAATAACTGCAGAACTATACAAATGCCTATTTTTAATTAAAGTGTTTATAGGGGGAGAAAAGTTACCATTGAATCAGTATTTATCAGCCCTCATAAGTTTTAAAATTTTTTCTTCCTTGAAATACTTTTCTTTTAGTGTTACTATGTGGGGAAGAGGACTGATCAACAGGCTTCTGGGCATCCATTCTTCCTTCTGCCTTCTTTGTTAGTATGAATGCTCAACTCGACATCAGACCAAAACATATCACTGACACCACTGCATGTAAACTCCAGGTCCAGTAAGTTTGTTTATAAAATTAAGTATCTGTTTATGAGATAACATAGAGTCATTCCAACATAGGAAAAGGGTACAGGAGTATTCTTACTCATGTTTTACCTGCCTTTCTGAATAGTGACTTGGGCATTTTCCTAAATGGAGATAATCTCCCAAACTGGATGTGAGGCCAGAAGGACTTGCTTCAGTAATGAGCCCTAACAGTCTAACAAGCCTAACAAGATAACAGTCACTGAAAGTAATAATATAATGATTTGGAATCCAAGAACCTGAGAGTTTATTTACTTTTTTAGGGGTGCTACCACGTTGAGATCAAGGAATGCAAAGTAGCTACTTTCGAAGTAAACAAGATACAAGGCCGGAACAGTCTCCAGGGCACCTTAGTTAAGGAGTAAATAGATCTTTGTTCAGTGAAACTTCCTTTTATACTTATTTTTTTACCTAACTTTATTAAGACTGTTGAGCAGCACATGTTCTGCAGTAGGAAAGTTTAGGGTTTTTTTCCCATTCGTGTCTTACAAAAAGTATGACTGAAGATACAATTTGAAAGTAAGGACTACTTTTTAAAGTTAACTAATCAGGAATTTACACAAATTAGTTTTTTGACAAGAAAGTGATCAGAAGAGCAATAACAAAGGTAAACTCTCTCCTTAATGCCAGGTCTGAAGATGTGTATTTACTGTAGTGACACAAGTTAAGTATATGTATTTGTCAGAATACAACATGACAGCAATAGTACCTATTACCTTGCATCCTGGAATTACCATGTTTTCCAATAAAATCCCTGCTGATATGCCATACCTCACTAGTATCTAGAGTTGTATCAACTACTTTCTTAAGGAAAAAAAAAAGGCAGAGATTCCTTGCTTTATAAAACCATGTGCAATTTAAAATTTAAAAAGTAGCCAGTTCACAGATTTTTTTAACTTGAATCCCAAAAAATAAGAATGAATGGATGGAGACATACCGAAAAATTGCAGAATTTCATCTTGTGAAAACTGAGCTCTTAATAAGCAAACTTTTTCTTAATAATCATTTTTTTGAGCCACGTGTAAGCAATATCTAACACAATGGGGTGTGCAATACAGCTTCCCAAGCCTCCATGCACTAATAGAGCACAGGCAAATGACAGTAATAATGTTACTTGGTTTTGACTCCTTCAAAGACTTAAATTAAAGCAGAAAGTTTGAAACTACCACCTTAAACACAAGAGTTAAGGCAAGAATTCTTCTAAATTAATTTACATATCAGTTTTTATTGAAAAAGAATGTTGAATCCTGTCAAGAAAAGCCCAAATTTATTTTTGTTTATGCATGCCAATGAATACTGACAGGTATAATTCATAGTCAGTTTGTAATTTATGCCTCAACCTGTAGAGAGTGGTCGATTTAGAGTTTTAATATTAAGTCGGCACAGAAGGAGATATAGTGTATATTTTCAAGTATGTGCAGATGTTTTATATTTTTGATACTTAACCAATAAATTGCACAAGTAGCAAACACATGCTATGTGTTTGGATGGAGACATAGAAAAAATTACAGAATTTCTTCTTGTGAAAACTGGGCTCTTAATAAGCAGACTTTTTTTAAATCTTTTTTTTTTTTTGAGGCACGTGTAAGCAATATCTAACACAATTCATTCTTATTCTTTGGAAAGACACACATTTGCAACTCACCTCTGTCAAAATCAGAGTAGAGAGTAGCAGGACTAAAGCCATGATCAGTGAAGTAGTTTTCTTCAGGGTTCCATTTTATCTGCAGATGCAGCATTGCAATAAATCATCCCGTCTACAACCAAGATGATCCCAAAAACCTATGCCTGAATTATTCCTAGAAGTTCAGCACTGAGGTGTCAATGGCCCAGAATAATTTGGAAGTAACTATTGTTCACTTTTCCTTTAAGTTAGTGCAATTTTATCTTATTTTCCCTTAATTTTCTGAAAAATGTTAAAATAGCTCCATTAATATTAAATTTCTGAATTTTAAACAGCAATGGTACAGAATTTTTTTCATGTTTATGTCATCTATAATTTTGTTTTAAAACCACGTGAAAATTTCTTGTACTTTGAACATTTTACATTGGCATCCTATAATTTTATTGAAATAATATACCGCCTATTCAGGTACAAGCTTTTAGTCCATTTCCTTTAAGAATGATTAACAGAGGTCTGAGGTTCAGTCACTGCACACTTCCAGAAGAAATCTATTTCTCTCTGTCCTGCTTTGAGTCCAAACCTAGTTGTGCAGGCTTATTTATTTTCAGCCTTGGCAAGTATTTAATTTTCACTACTTTTAATTGAACAAACTATTGCTTATCAAAGAAGAGGTTGGGGGAAGAGGAAAGGAAGGGAGAAGAAGACATCTAGAATTTTATCTTCTCCACAGAGCCAAAATACATTATGCCCTCATTTAAATGGGACTGTGATAGCAAGCCTGTCTATGGTACATGACTTTTCTTCCCTAATCAGCATTCCTCAGGTTGACACTAATGTATCCTAACAAGGACAGCCAGAAGTTGTGTAAAAATAAAGAGAGATTTGGCAAAGAGCTGAAGTTGTCAATAAAATCTCATAAGTAACTCAAGGCCACTGTGTCAAATAATTCACTTCAGCTTGTGTAGAACTGCAAATTGACATGGAGAATACAAACTGTTTTTCAGAGCCCCATTTCTGTCTACTGTAAGACAGATTCCAGGCAGCTTTCAAATTGGGTGTTTTGAAATCTAAACACTGAAGTATCACATTTCCATCACCTCTATCATTTCTGCCTGTGGGCAAAGTAAATTGAAGGCTTCCAAGAAATACTTCATTCAAAGATAACATGAGTATGTTTTGTGCCACATAAACAGGACTTGGAAAGGTGTATCTGCTACTCCACTATGAAACATAAATGAATGAGACAGATTAAAAATATAGAAAAGGGATATTGAATGTCAGGGACAAAACAACATGAAAAACATACAAGAGGTAGAAATTTCAGTGTTATATTATGTTCAATTACACAGTAACGAGAGAGGCTCCAGCTGGAACTTGGCTGTAGTTATTCACAAGGTAGAAATGGATATAACATGATTTAGATTAGATTTAACCTGAGAAAGATACTGGTTAGTTGAAATAAACTAGAGATAGAGGAAAGAACGAGGTAAGGTAAGAGCTGAAAAATAAAAACTTCAGCATAGAGTAACACAGGAAACTTGTGTATAAACTGAGTAAAGCCTCTCTTAGTATATGAATTAATTATGTTAAAGTCAAAACTATTTACAAGGATACAGACTCTATAAAACTAGCATTATTAAGAGTAATTTCTAGAAGTTATTCTGGTCATTATGACCATATGGAAAGTTTAGACCTTAAAAACAATCAGAGTGTTATTACTGCAATGATATTCCCATCCATACTTCTTTGATCTAAACAGCTGTATATGTGTGATATATATGTCATGATTTTTTTAGATTGAATCTTTATAGATATCAATGAAAAGATGCACAGCTCCTAAAAGATGCTGGGTGAATGACTGAGTGGGGAATGGGGGTTCACACCAATATGCTGTTGATCTTCCCACTGAAAATTCTACTGTATCTATTGACAACTTCAAACACAGGAAAAAACCTGCAAATCCCTGAGAAAAAAAGGTGAGTTTTGCATTATACATGTTAAAAGTGACAAGCCCAGGCTGCCACTATTCCATTAAAGAACAACATCATCCACATTTGACAGGAAAAAGTAGTGTATCTCTGTGTCTTGTATATGAAAACATGTTACTGGATTCAGGTACTTGGGAATTCCTGAGGCATTTGGTGCAGTTAATAGCAGCTGTTTCATTGAAACAAGCATTTTGGAATTGAAAAAAAAAAAAAAAATCCCACCATATTATAACAAGTATTTATAGCTATTTTTCAACATAATAAGAAATGGAGCAATAAAAAGACAGATGTATTTAAATATAAAAATCCTTTGTAAAGAGGTATTTTAAATAATCTGTGTTATTTTTCTTTCTGAAAAGCTGTTATTTCTAATTACAGAAAGAAAAAACCCCAACGAAATCAATCTGCTCTCATCTTGGAAAAAGAAACCAAACCAAACCAAACCCATAGCTAAAAAAGGCCATTCAAAGTAATTTTTTCTGCTTATTATTTTATATATAATTTTTTTGTATGTTTTCCAAAATGTCTAGTGGTTAAAAAAGAAAACATTTTTTATATTGTAAACCATCTTTAATCTTATGCTCTGTTTGTACTATCCAGCCCAGATCATCTAATGTGTGTAAGTTGTTGGAACACACTTTATTACAGAGCAAGGTATATTAGCAAAACCCATTAACCTAATATTTTTGAACAATGAATAGATATTCTTTTATATTATACCCTTGATAAAGTCAAAAGGAAAAAGGTAAAACACTCATCAAATAAATAATTCATTAGAAATTAGCCACCAAGTTCTAAGAGTAGAGGGCAGTTTATAAGTGCATTGAAACTGAAAGCATCTCTGGAAACTCTTGAATTTAAAATATGAGTTTATGTATTTAACAAAGTGATGGAGAACTTTAAGACACTTAGCTGGAGACACTTGGCTTAGAGTTACTTACATATGTGTGTATTTTCCTTATAACATATTCTTCATTTTAGTATTTTTCTTTCTGGAAGACTAAACTAGCCTGTTAAAAAAAGGTGTAAAGCAAGTCATGCAAAAGCTCCTTTCTGCATTGTTTTATTTCAATGACATTTGAATATACCATTAGGAAAATGGAATAGAAAATCCAGACTGCAGACAGCATTTGCACTGAATTTCAGACTATATATTAAATACCTAGAATGATCTTAAACCAAACCCAGAGAGGAAAACTTTGCCATTAAACTGCTGTATAAACATACATTTTCATTAAATCTTCCTCATACTGCAGATTAAAATTTATAGAAGTTCATTAATAGCTTGTAAACACTTAGACTGTGCCAAAATGTTGCTCTGTGACCTCTGTGATGTGACTACTGATCAGGAGTTTTAAGTGAGAGCAAACAGAAGAAGCATATAATTGTATATGGAGAGGACATGCTTGTGTTTATGTATGCAATCAGAGTTTCTCAAGTCTTTCTTCCTGATGGACTGCTACTCAGCTGAGGGAAAAAAAATGTAGACCCAAAAGCAGGTTATATAGACAGCACAGATTGCTTGCTGGAGGAAGTACACAGCGGGGCCAAATAATACTAGATAAGACAGAAATCCACAAATGTTGCTGTGAGCGGCACTGATGGCGAAGAATGGCACGACAAATTTAGGAGAAATAATAACTCATTTAGTTAATTATAAATCAGTTTATATGACTTGGGTCGCCAGCATGGCATAAGGTCGTTGGTCACCGACCATCCGCCTCCCATACCGGTTGGCTAAAACCTTTCAGAATATTTTTCCCAGACAATATCATAACAATATTACACAACAGCTGCAGGTGCAAGATAGAGGAAGTTTTGCTTACAAAATTGTAGCACAGTTTGTCATAGTTTCTGTGAGAAACTGAGCTTTCACAGAGTGCTGCAGAAAGCTGGGAAATTTCTCTGCTAACACTTTTCAGTGTTTACACACAAAAAATTTCAAACCAAAGAAAGGAAGATACTGAGTTACATGAGTAAAACTTAAACATAAGACAACTGCAAAATTATTGTTTAGAAAGAGTCCACAACACAATTATGAAACCTAGAAATCTAATTGAGGATACAATCCTGTCAACATGCATTATGAATGAATATTGATACATGTTTTGTCTTCTTGTATTCTTGGAGGAGTCATTTCTGACTATTAGATCTAAACCATTTCGTTAAAAAACCCCATCCGCCTCCATATGTGTTAAGACACTGATTTCTCTTTATGGATCTCTCTACCTAAAGAGAAAATAGTTTGATATTTCAGAATTCAAGTTGTATTCAAGAAAATTAACTCTATCTCAGCCCAAACTAGCGCAAGAGGGTCCAATTCAAAATCTTTTAAAAATTACATGTATAAGAGGAAGATATTAGTAAGATATCCTGTATGTCATATGCAGATGACAATAAAGCATAATGATCTTAGCAAGATCATTGATTATGGAACAGCATAATAATAAAAAGTGTTTAGTTTTTGTACGTTAACAGACACACACAAAAATTATCAATCTTAAATAAGAGCACACAAGCAAAACAAAAGAGTTCTTGATTAAAAAAAAAATGACTAATTATAACTCTAAGAGTAATAACTCATTATTTTAGCACTACTAGATTAGTCCTAAAAAGAACTACTGTGATTTAATGGAGCTTCCGTCTCCTTAAACTCTCCATTATATAAACAGTAACTTAGTAACCAGCTCAGCTCAGCACCTTACTATCACACAATAATATGTGGGAATTTTACAACACTGAACCTTTGGTTCAGCAATCAACCTTTGTTTCAGGAGAGAATACACATCTAGATGTAATAAATGTACTTGATTGTTCTGAACTATCAAGGAGTGCTTGACTTGCATGCAGGTTCAGAGAATAATATTAACCACCGCATCTTGAAAAATTCCTCTGAAAATCTCAGGGTCACACTGCTGATTCAATCACCTTTCAAAATATCTTTGTATTTCGGTTCACTATTTTGTTCTGAAAGCTTCCTAAGTCAGAAGCGGCCTGTGGGTGTGCCTGTTACAAAAATATTTTAGTAAACAGGAGGCAAGGGTCAGTCAATTAAATTTAAGAACAGCAGAATAAACAGCTCCTCATAAAAGCAGTTGGAACATTCTTCAGCTCAAGCACTTGACTATGAGATCCAAAGAGGCAGTGGAGGGGCAAGCATATCACAAAAATAAGTTAGCTTATTGAACAGTTTTGATGGCATTATTATTAATGAAGAGTTTTGGTACTAATTTGGACTGTGTTCATAGGGCTAGCCTAGTATAAATTGCCATATTGTGGTTAGGTCTTATCATTTTTTGTTAGGCTAACAATAAAGTCTTGGTACTCCCTCTCCTGCATATGGTGTAGTCTTTCTTCTCTGTAATAACAACTTGTAACTCTGTACATCTCAGTTTATTTTATTGAACTATAGTCCAAAAGATCAAATAAACTGCATGTACAATTGCTTTAAGTTCTGTGCATAGACATCAGAAAAGCTGGCAGATAAAAGTTGCAGTCCTGTTAGATATGATACGACAGGACAGGCAAAAACATTAAGAAAACAAACTGTGTCATATCTAGTGAAGTGAGGAAAAAAAAAAAAGAAGAGATTAAATTATCTGCCTTTAAAGCATGTAACAAAATACAACTATAAGTTCCTAGTCCTTATCCAGGGCTGTGTTGTTGCCTCCTAGTACTTTAAGATGATAGAGTCAAAATGTGACTTGGTGATGCTTTCTCACCTGTATCTTTTATCTTTTAGTCCTTATTAAATATATTATTAACTGGCCTTTTTGGACACAAGGCCAGTTTAAGAAATTTAAGAAATTTTTTCTTCATTACCATTATACCTTTTCCTCCAAATTTTTCCAAACTAGGACACTAGTTTTTCATACGTAACAGCATGAAAGACCCGAATTATGTTTTCCACAATCAAAAACCAGAAGGACTAAGTTAGATATGAAATTTGGGGAGCAAGGAGCAGAAGGCCTCAATTAAGACTTGCAAAAGTGTAACCCTTTTGAGGCAGTCAGCTGGATCTAGTTTGGCTTTGGTAGGACTGTGTCAGCACATACCAGCAGCTTGATCATCTGCTCAGTGCACAAACCAGACCTCTTTACCCTGCACATTTATGTGTCTTTTCAAGGGCTGACATCAAAAATCAGGATGGAGGAAAGCCTTGCTGTCGCTGTTACTTCCGAGGCGCGTAAAGAAAACGACACAGAGTCCAGGCTCATGAACAAGTGGAAGCCGAAGCTTTTCTTTAATAATTTTCTGACTACTATATAGGACAGATCACAAAAAGTGTGTTGAGTGGCAATAGGTAATTGGTTCCTCGGCCATCCACCCCTTGAGAGGATTGGCCAAGTCTTAAGAGACCTATTCCATAATATTTTCAAAGTCAAAGCCATAACAATCTTGCAAAACAGCTTGCGGGTGCAAGAAGTTTATGAAACTGTGACCTTGTTTAAAATAGTTTACATAGGAAAGACAGTCTTCTCACAGAATATTGAGAAAAGGCTGAAGAATTTCTCTGCTTCTAGCTTTTTAGCACCTACACCTTGCCTTCAGACAAGCTGAGAACAAGCACCTGGAACACTGGTTTTGCAGAGCTCCAGCTTTAAGTGTACCCAGTGTGAAGAGGAACAATCATCCCGAATGCCCAACACACTGGGAAACATCTGCTTCAGTTTCAGAATGTGCTGTTCGCAGCAGTCATTTCAGAGGCTGGATCTTTCCTGCTTATGGGATATGCAGAGCCATTAACAACCACCTTCCCTGCAATGTGACCAAAGGCAAAGAACTTACCCTGGTACTCTCTAGAGTTTCTGCAGCAGCTGTGCTGAAGAAATGGGTGAGAAAGAGAAGGATTTTCAGTTGATTAAGCTGTAGCTCAGAGAGAGTTGGAGATGGACAATCCTGCTCCCAACTAAATCTAGACTTCTCTTATCCATACAAAGAGAGATCGATCTAATGGCTGTGGCATCTCATCATACTCTCTTTGTTAACATATGAAATCACACACCAAGTGAACAAGCACTAATTTGGATCACTGAAGAAGAGGTTATTTTCTAACTGGAAGAAGAGAGAAGAAAAATGAACCCACAACTTCCTTCTTAAGGGACACTCTCCTTCCAGCTGCTTACCATCCAACTTTTCCTTCTGCCTTCCCGCTCCACTTTTCTCCTGCTTCATTTTCTTACACAGACACAGTATGCATGGAACAGAAATTCTTTTGTATCTCTGGCTAACATTTTGTATACAATGAATTGCTATTTAAACCATCAGGAATGTCATTAGGATAATAACTAACTAGGCAGTGAAAACTTTTCTTTTCCCTCTATTCAGCCTCACCTCCCTCCCCCCAACCCATGCTGCTGCACAAGTGGAGGATGTTAATTATCTTTAACAAAAGCTAAAAATCCTTCTAGTGAATTTTAAAAAAACCTACATGCCTTTAAATTAGCGTGCTGTGTTAACTCTTGCATACTAGTAAATTAATTTTAGCTTAGCAAATATAGCAGACCTAGCTCAAAATCTGTGTACGTAGAAGTCTTAGGCAAAACCTGCACTGAGAGACAGACCTATTTATAAGCCATCAATGAATATAAAGCACCAGCTGTGGGTACCCTTCATTTTCTGCACCAGCTTTGTTGCTCCAAGTGTGAGAGGAAGCTCTCAGTACTTGGAGTATGCAGTACTTGGGAATGGGTTATACCTGTACAAACACAGGTCTACTGAAGTTAAGTGGAAGATGTAGGAGAAAACCTGCACAGTGAATCAGTATTAACAGTGAAGATTGTCCATCATCCTTTCTATTACTGTGGAGTAAAGCACAACAGAAAGCCTACTTCTAGATACCTTAAATGGGGATTGACTTGGGTTCCATCACAAAAGCAAAGCTTTGGTAAAATTACCAGTGGAATCAATTTACTTCCCTTTGCTCTCTGTGGATTCCACAGCATATCTGAAAAGTCTTTCTACTTTTGGGTTTAATTGTAGGTGGTAAAATCTGTGATGGCTATTTAACCATACCAGGGACTGACTTAACTCAATTTACTTATATCATGTTAGGTCTTTTAACAACCTATCTGGGATTTGTCATATTCCTATTTTCATTCCCATGCAACACTGAAAACCTTAGCACAGATGGTTCATCTTTATAATACTGTAATTTAATGTGTATTATCTCAGATGTTTTGGCAGTTCTGGATGGTCTGAGGAGGTTTTCTGGCAAAAGAAGTCAAGCTGGTTCAATATTGTGATGAAAAGGAAGCAAATATGATGTTTATTTCTGATATATTTTGTAGCAAGTGATGAAACAGTCTTAATTCATGTGCAGGTATGTATTTATCTCACTGAGAAAATTAGGCTGCTAAGAAAAAAAAGCAAAGCAAACAATCCATATCTATCTGCCTGTATCTAACAAGCTGTAAACCTTTGCTTTGAGAAAATGCTACCTCTTCATACTATGGCAGAATAACACGTAGTGGAGCATAAAAATCAGGAAGAGAAGCTGTGTGTAAGTCATCTGCATCCATCCCAACTCAGATCTAATAAAACCTTAAATTATACTGCTATTATGTTTTGAGCCTAACAAAAATAACTGATGAAATCAAGATGTATGGTATATCTTTACAAGCTGAAATTTCTTTTAAAGTCAAGTATTATTCCTTGCAGTTCTAAATGCAGCACCATGTGATGGCATTTTGTGTACAGTGGCTCAAAGGGAGTAAGGAGAGACTGAAGCTGTCATGGCAAATTTCTAGATTTGGACATATTTGTGGTTACACATGCTAGCACCCAGACAAGAGACTGACAACCTCATGTTAACAGACTCCTTGTAAGAGGCAAATAAACAGTGACCAATTTGGCTATAAGGAAAACACAGGACAGAAATCAACTTTAACATGAGCTGGAACTAATTTTTAGAGTATCTTATATTACTAAATACAATGGATTTTTTTTTGGCTGCAGGAAGGCAGTCTATTTTGCTTCTAGAAAATCCCAGCCTGGTCTCAACTAATTTGAAGTGACATGAGTGAGACTTAACAAAAGGAAGTATTCAAAGGTCCCCAAATTAGCCATTCATAAAATAGAGTCCTGGTTTTTTATTGTAGTAAATTTTCTTGAGACACATGCATTATATAGTCATTCTGCAAACACGTCTAGTAAGAGCCAAATAAATGGAAATCGATTTAAAAAGAAATCAACCCTATTCCGACAGATAAGTTTGTTCAAACATTCAAATTGAGTAAAACTCTAAAAAGCCTGCCAGTCCACCCAGTCCATTCCCAGTCAATCTGCCCAAGAGGGCATTTCTGGCTCAGGGAATTATTGCTAAGAAAAAGCCAAAATCTTCTAAAGATGGATATACTTGATTGTCCAGCATGTTGTTATCACCTGCCTGCTTGCTCAGCTAAACGAGTGAAGTAAAGCACAAAAATTCTAACACAACCTGTCTGCCTGACACATTTTTGAAGTTGAAGCAATGGAGTCGTGACCACAAGTACAGGAAGAACAGGAGGTCATGCCATAGGCTCCTTGGCCAGTAGATCCATAGGTGATCCGAAGAAAAAGTCTGTTCACAGAGAAGGGAACATGGAAAACACAGTGTGCTTCTCACATTTGTCTTTTTTTATGATTCAAGCTTGACAGAGAAGAATTTACATAGTGGAATAAATGTTCAATTACGAAAATTGAGCTTAATCCATCCTTAAGGCTACTCTAAAAAAATCCATAAAGAGAAAATATGCAGAGAATATAATTTGCCTGGACTATGCAAAAATTCCACCTCAGCAGAGCTTTTTAGCACACATAGGTGCTATGCAGTTGTCAGAAAAATTAGTGAAACAGAGCCTGAGAGGAAGGCAATGAATTGTTTGCAGAAAAAAAGAAGTTTGGGTTTTGTGCTCAGCGTTATAGGAATAGGTGCATGTTACTCAGGCCAGAATGCTGAAGGTGTAATAACACCTGAACATACTTAATTACCTCTGGGAGCGCTCAAAGCTGCAGGCACCAGCCAGCTGCAAAATAGTCACACCTGCATTTGTTTAACCCCTTGAGAGTTGTAGTGCTGCCCTCAAAAGGCCTAGTAAAGAAAAAAAAAATCCTAGAAGATATTAGTTCTGCTGTTACAGATAGCAAAGAATTTTAAGATATGTTAGTTGGGATAAGTTAATGTTTCTTTTGTTGTGTGTTAAGCTACTGAAGCACTTCAGGGAAATTTGGTTGATGTGGTATAGGAAGATATTGTTTCTATTCTCTGAACAATAAATTAATTAATGGCTGCCCTTTTACATTGAAGTTACTGCCAAGTCTTTAGAGGAATAAGTCTCAACAGGCAGCGTAATGTGTTGATACAGCAGAGCTTTGGGAAGCTAAGCACAGGCATTCAGTTTCTCATAATTTGATAAAGAATTCGTAATTCTTTGGGGTGAAGTTAACAACTTCACAATTATTGACAATAGTTCTAATTTGTCTAGCTTGCCACTTAAATACCTTACACAGGAGACACTCTCTTCTCAGGATTTGGCTATTGCTCTCGTGCTCAGATGGTGGTACCAACTCAGGTGTTAAATGTGTGCTCAGTAACACGTGTATTGCAAGAGCTGAATGCTCCAGTATGTTCAAACAGAAACACACTCCATGAATCAGCAGGAGAAGGATTTCTCACAAAACACAGCAAAACCCACTTTTAATCCCAGTTGTAAATCTGGCAAACAGTTTATGCTTGTTCTTATATTTATTGAGAGTGGTCTCACTGAAATCAGTAAGATAAATGGGTCCATAAATCTTTAGCTCAAAATAGCCAAGGAGAGGAAAAGAAACATTACACTTTCCTGTCAATTGATTTGCTCAATCCAAGCAACTGTCACCCAAAATGGGAATCAGACCCTCTGACCTCTAATCCAGTGCTACAGTCTTTCTCATTGCTCTCTCACCTAAGACGAATTACAGACTACAAGGACTTTATCTCCCAAGAATCTCATATAAAATAAAACCAATCTGCAAAGAGTATGATCAGTCTACTTGCAGCACTGTATTTTTCTCAGCTGAGAACCATGCTTAACCTGACCAGAATAATCAATATCTTATTTCTTTAACATGTTGGCAATGAGCACTTACCCAATTCCCATCTCCAAAACCCTTTTTTTTTTTTCCTTCTAAACCTTTAACCTGACCTGACAATAAATGACATTCTTTGTGAAATTTTTCTCTAACCCTCCAGGCTCTGGGAATGCTGACTGACTTTAGAACTCCCACCCCCACCTTATCCAAAACCCAAAACTCATTATCAGCCTCCCAGGGCCATCAATGCCTGTTCCCACCACAGCTGCGTTCACACACCAGGTGAATCCTGGCTTGATTTTGGCCCTGCATCACCTCTATAGGATCACTGGGGGTGAGGCTGCCTCACTGACTCCTCCCCCTTGTCCTGGCTGTCTTGTTCCTGGGATAAGGAGGGTGGGAGAGACCCTGGCTGCCAAAGCCTCCCAGACCCCACACGGGTCCTGCAATGCCCCAGTGCCAGGGACTTGCCAGACATTGTGGCACCTTGGCACTGGTTATATTTCAACAACATCAGAGAACTCTAATACTAGCTTCTAGTTGCTTCATGGGTTTTATGGGTATTTTTAGTTAACGGAGTTAACAGCAAATTCATCAGTAATTGATGGATTGGCTTTTATGCCTCTACATTACTGCTTCCTTCTTATGCCCTTATCCAGCAGAGAGTGGTATCTTCAGAAGTCCTAGACTGATGCTGGAATCAAACTCTCAGAAATCAATCAAACTCTTTGGTCAAATATGCATCATGTTTAGGTCCCCATCCTTCAGCATAACACAAAAAATATGGGTCCTGCAGCATAAGACAAGACCATGGATCCTTCAGCTAGCAGTAGGATGTTTCAGCTTTGGGAGTTTATGTTGACCTGAAGAACACAAGTGGCCACGTGCACGGCAGTGATAATAATACCTGAGTATTATATCACCAGATTGTACAAGTGGTTTTTGTCTGTTTTCCTTTATGCAAAATCATATTTTGATTTGAAACAGAAATCATATTTTTCAGAGTAAATGCCTTCAATTTTTCAAAAGATTCTACTTTCTACTGAGTATGTACTTTACAGAAAGAAGGATAGAAAAAAATGCTGCAGATGGGCATGGCATGAATTCCAAGAAGGGCAGAACCATTACTTCAGTGCAACAATTGACACTTAACATCCCATTATGGAATGGCCTCATTACAAAACTTGTCTATAATTAAAAGCTTTGCATAGGAAACCTCTAAAATACTTCACCACTTTTATTCTGTGCTACTTATCACACAGTAGTTTAAATTTCCGTGCAAGTGCCTTGTCAGTTAAATTTGCAGTACACTGTGTGCAAGTGTCATTACTTTCTCCAAATTCATTTTTTCTTAAAGGTATCTGTGACTCATAAATCAATTTGAAAACAATTCTTAAAAAAAATCCTAATGTTTATTTCTGAAGGTTTTGGAAAATGTGTAGCAATACATGGTAACTTCTATTTCTTGTGATTAAAGATTTAGGCCTTTAAATACAAGTTAATGATGAAGTTTTATTTCCTTGATCTATGACAAAAATAAGTGTCAAAGTAAAATTTATTCATCATGTTGTGGTCTATGACGATGAAATTCCTTTTTAAATTTTAAAATAATAAAATATAATTTCTCACTCCCTAGTTTAGTCCTAAAAGATGGCATTTGCTTAGAAAAAGCTTTTCTTTTTAATTCAAAACTTTTTTGTTCTCCTTATCATCAGATTGCCTGAAAGAATTCTTCAAATTTGTGCCTGACCTGATCACTCTCCTGCCAGATGTGATTCATTCTGCTTTCTCAGCAACACCACTGACATTGCTTTATACTAGCACTGACTGTGGATGGATTTCACTGCATTGTTTAACCAGACAAAGATAGTTTTATCTTTTTGCATCATAAAGGATTTTTACAGAAATTGAAGTCTGACACTAAGCTCAGTTTAGAGGTTTGGGTTTTTTCTAGAAAGTATTTAATAAACCAACAAAGCAGTTTTAACCATATCCCCAAAAATAAGCATTTTCCACGTAGGAATGAGCTTACAAATACAGTTTGTTTTTCAGGATCTGCTAGAACTCAAATGAGAAGTTTAGTCCTCTTTTGCCAAGAATCAAAGTGTGACACTTTTTTCATTTTATTTGTGTTTTCTTGGTGCAGTGCTATCTGTGTCTAATTTAGGAATGACATGGATAAACAAATTGTCCTTATCAAGGTACCTGAATATAATTTTAAGTATTTTATCTTGTATTTGGAATAAGATCTGAAACATGTGAAAGCATGATATATTTTGACAAGGTTAAATTTTAAAAATTTGAATCAGTTTCTGAAGATGTCATACATTAACTTTTTATTAGCAGCAATTTGCAATAATTGTATTAATACTCACCTGTAAATTAAAGGGGCAACCTCTCTTGTGGCCAGCGCACTGAACCAATTGGCTCTCAAGAGATCGGAACTAAATTTGTGCATCATTTGAGGACATCTGGGGTTTTTTATGACCAAGAAACATGATTATATGAAAAACTTTCAGTGACAAGCTGATGTTAACAGGATGCTGAAGCAGTTCCCTCACGCTCAGTTTTTCAATAGAAAGAGACATTTTTGCTAATTGTTAATGCTGCCACTGACACTTAGGGAAGCACTTGCCTAAGACATCTGCAGTGGCAGAGCTTAAGGATCTGTGGAAGGAAGAAGAAGCAGCTGAGAAGACTTTGTTGGGTGAAAAAATACATTTCTCCTATATACTGCCCCCCCC
>VZTI01004715.1:181458-241247 GCA_013397865.1 Struthidea cinerea
TTTTTTTGTTGAAAAGAGATTGTCACTGCCACATTTTGTATCAGTACTAATTTCAATGGCTCCCTCCCACCTTGGTCCCTGGAGTATGTTAGCATAACAATTCAGATTACTTTTACAAATAGTTATATTTTGTCAACTCTTCTGACATTTCATACTAACACTTAAAATTACTTTTAGACAGTAAAAGTGACATTTATACAGATACCTGTTTTTGTTTTGTTTTTTTTTTTTTTTTAATTTTTTTTAATCTAGAATAGGAAAAGAAAATAAACTAATGTTGTTATCCAGTTCTATATATATCTTACAAGTTACTATGCGCTGTCCCTCATTTGGAAATATTTGGAACTATTTTGAAATATCAGTGTTTTTCAGCATTCTTTCATAGTGCGAGTTTGGTTTTCTCCTGTACAGCACAGCATCAAAGCACAAGAGGCAACCTATTAATCCACAGACCGAAAAGGTGTGCTGGTACAGTCCATCAGAAATTTAGAGCTGTTTTATTTTCAGCCCTCACACAGCTCAACTGCCAAGAGACATAACAGCAAGAAGAAATTAAATACTCCTGGAAACAGCTTTTGATTTGTAATCCAGTATAGTGGGAAATGCTTCTGTATCCAATATTGAAATAATATTGCAATATATTTTGCTTGCAAAAGAGTAGCACAGGTGTATTAGTAATAAATGTGCTGACAAGACCTCTTAAATCTTCTAATCCCTTCACACTGTAATTAGAGGCCATATGAGGAAAAAAAAAGAAAAAAACCCACCAATATAGAGCTCTTAGGCCATGATATTTTTTTTCTGTAAGTCCAAGAAGTAGTAAAATTTGAGATGCATCTGCAGTTGAGCCTAGACATTGTTAGTTCTGCTACATTGTATAGGTGCCTTCTTGTGGAAATGATCAGGCTGGCTTCAGAAAAAACACTATTTGCCTAGGGAAGATTGAATATGCATGGCACAACCCAAATTTGTGATTGCAGGTAGAAGAGGAAATGATGTTTACCACCTTCATCCTCATCCCGGTAAAAATATTGTGTGAGAGGATGTTCAAGCCACTCCAATCACATTATTCTCAACTGCTGGAGTTGTCCATGTCCCTTCTTTGCATTTTGATAGAAGAAGAAAGCCCAGTTGCGAATACATACTTTGTAGAAAGAATATATATCCATATCTATAAATGAGACAACTGGTCTCCTAATTACGGGTTAGGAGCAGTCCTGCTTGCTGTGTACTTAGAAAGAATCAGGACAGAAATCTGATAGACAAGCAGCTATTTGGTAGTACTGCCTGCTCAGTATGTGGGAGGAACATTGAAAGCTCATAAAGGAATGTCTTCATCTTCCCTTCACCCAGAATTAGTGCCTCACCATTTAGAGAAACTTCTTTCCAGCAATTTTCGATTATTATTTTCCATGATCTTTCATCCCACATCGCTATCCCCTCTTACCCAATTTTTTCATTTTGGTACTGGTTTTGTGGGAATTTGGCCTCCTATCCTAGCCACAGCAGCAGTATGCCTCTGTCCTCAGCTCCTTGGTTCATTGTAGGTATTTCCCAAAGTGAGGAAAAGCTGTAAAAAACTCATAAAATAACTTGGTTTTGAAAAATAAGCTCAGCTCTTTCAAATACATTTAAACTTGGGTTAACAAGAAGGTTATTGTGACATTTTCCTCAAATTTAAGGAGACCCTTTTACACTTCACTTTCAGTTTTACTGAACAAAAGTCAACTAGTACAAAGACATCAAATATTATCAAAATTCAGATATAGCAGGGAGAAAACACAATTTGTTGAGTAAAACTGCACTTAAACCTCAGGCATGTCTTAGATGTGGAAAATTCACAACTTACTCTACCGTTTACTCCCGACGAGTAGAATTTTCCGGTCTAGTTTTCTATATGGTTTATCTACTTCTTTCAAAGCAAGACTTTGAAGAGTTTGATAGATGTGGATACACTATACTGGAATGGAAACAAACTATATTGCTCCAGTTAGTGGTACCATTAAATCAACAATTCATTCATATGAATGAATTTCAGATCAAATAAATCTGTCAAATTTCCTGGTGGGGCATGTTGATCAGAATAATATAAAGGAATATCTTAAAGAAAGCTTGACCTGAAAAAAAAAATTGGTTGAATGTAAGATTGCATTAGTTAATAATTTAAAATTGTTCCTAACTGCTTAGACAAAGTCCCCTTTCCATCTATTCTTACATTGTAGTTGTTAAGACAAAAGGTATGAAATCACAAAGGAAAAAGTCCTGCTTCAAAGAGGCCAAGTTTAATATTTTATGTACTGATTTGGGGAGAAAATGTATTTACTTCACTAAATGACAGTTTTATTCCTTAGCTAAATCATTTGAACTAAGAAGAAAATGAATACCCTGTATGTATAAATATGTTGGGACAAATATTGTAAGTTTTCATTTGAAGTGAAGATTATGATTAAAAAACAGTTTTCTTTTTACACCTTGGCTGCATTTTAGTTCACATGTAACCTCCAAAACAGAAAACCTGAAGCAATAAATATCCTGGAGCCTTTCAGAGTCACACTCATGTAGTTAGGATGAGGCCAGTAGACTGTTGTGAAATATTTAGCCAATTTTATTTGAGTTTGTGTATTGTCATTACCAGCTTTTTTTTTTAATTGAAGAACCCAGGAGAAACTGCAGTGGGACATGACTCTGTCTTGATGAGTGTCTCTTTTTTTCATTTGCCTCAAGTGATAATCACAGCTGGAATGACTATGGAGTGTCAGCCAGAACTAAGGTCTTAAACATTATACTGAGAATGGTTTAGTTGTTTGTTTTTTTTTTTTTTTTAAAGGCAACCTAAAATTTCATTTTATAATAAATGGAAATAAATACATTATCATATGGCTCTTTATGTATGTAGCTTGCACTGTAAGATCTGGAGAGGCCTGATGTGTTGTTTGTGGTTAGGGGTGCTTTAGAATTTTTCTTCTAAATAGACACACTTTGTCGTACAATAAATTACAGTTCTTATTCTGCAGATTTTTCAAATTTATACCATGGGACTTGGTGTCAGCAAAACTACATACTAAAGCCATTAACAACAACAAAAAAAATATAGAAAAGAACTGTAGACAGGAACTGTTTCATCATATGTACACGTGTACTAACTATTCCAAGCTTAAGTTTCCCAAGAAATTAAGGTCAGCTGTAAAGTTTTGGTCACTGGATTACTTCAATCCAAATGCATTATCCAGACAGCTGTAGTTTATTTTATTATGCTTTGCTATCATCTTCTTTTGACTGGATGATGTCATTAGCAACTTTGATTTCTATGGTTTCTGGACTTAAAGCTTCTTTTCCATTTTCCTCCTTTAGTGGCAGCTTCCTATCAGAAAAAAGAGGAATCATGGTAATACAAAAATCAAACAATCTGTAATTTCAGTCTATAACATATGTACGTTCTATACAGCTCACAGTGTAAAACAATAATTTTTTGAAAATAATGTATAATTACTTTATTATGAGCACTGAGGTTCTTTACTTTTAAAGCAATTCATATTAAGTCTTTCCATTTCTGTAAGGCCACAGAACTCACATAATAAGAACATTGGTGCTGCCCAAAATGCAGTTCTTCAATAACACAAAAGAAAAAATTAAATGTCAAATTACTTGACCCAAGACAGTACAGAAGTATGTGTTGCCTAAGATATTGTGAAACTCTTACAGTCAAGCTTTTTGCTGAATCTCGATTAAACTGGTTTTTTATGTCTTTTCTAAATGTAAATTCAATTGTATACAAAAGAACACAGCTATTATTAGAGATTATGCCAAGACATAGGTAAAGAACTTCTTATAGTGCAAGGAGGTAATGGAAGTTATTATTTAGAAAGTTCTACAATTTAGTTTTCATGGATCACACAAGGTAGTTCCATTAATAACTTACAGCTCTTCTAAGACTTTGTGAAAACTCCAGAGATTTGGCAAAAGAGTCCCCACCCTCTTGAATGTGATCTCATTGAAAAAGGTCTTGAAAATCACTGATTCCCTACTGCCAGTTATTAGCTGTCAAAAAATATTGCTGTCAAAAAGATGTATGGTTTACTGAGATGTTCCTGTAAAAATGTCTCCTGGGCATAATAGCTCTTAATCATGCTTCCAGTTTGGGTTTGCTTTCTGGTTTTTAACTAGGGACTAGTAAGCATATGCCTTTTTTATTCATAGTAACTGTTAAATGTTTCAGTAAATTTCCGCTTTGATTGCTTTGATGTCCCAAAGAGCAATACAGTGTTCAAAACTTGTCAGAGGAATCTCTTAGGAATGTCTTATTATAAGACAGTGTTTAATAACAGCAAATAAAACAAAACAATACCTGATTTCCCAGTCTTATGAAATTTGTCTGAAATGAACTAAGAAAGATGCTGTTTATCCAGAGGGTAAACAATAAGCACAGCCTGTATCTGAGAGAAATCAAAGACTAACTTGTTCAACTACAATAAAATACATGGGATATATTATCAGATGTCTGGCTCTGAGCACAGAGGGACGTCTCTACTAATTGTCTGTTTCTCATGGCACACCCAAAGGAAACAGATTTCAGCCCACAGCAAGATGCCTGAAAGAATGGAAACAACAGAATCAACACAATTCTATTTTTACCAGAAGGTAAAAAACTGGGGCAGAGGAAGAGCAGACCATGACATGCATCTTAGGTAAGCAGGCACATGTGTCAAAGATCTGATTAGGCAAAGCACTTAAACAAGTACAAAAAAGAAAAAAAAAAAAACTAATTTAATCTAGTTTTAAGAAAAGCAGAGTAGTTTCTCAAAAGATGGTGCTGGAAAGAAGGAAATATTTAGTCAAAGTCAAAACTGGGGAATTGACAGAATATACTGTGTGGAAATTTAAAGAAATTGCTTTAAGTGGATTAAGACCATGTTACAAAATATTTGAAATAGGAAGATTTGCTGGAACCCTGTTGAAGGATAGTGGACATCGTTGAAATCCATGCTCATGCAAACAGTGAGATAAAATTAGCCTTGCTTTGCATGCAAGCAAGGAAAAACAACTCAACAAAAGCTACACGCAAGTAAAAAGTTTTACTCATCAAAACTTTCCTCATCACAAAGTCCATGCACTGTTCATGAACCTTATTGAATTTAAAAACTCGGGGTTTTTTGGTTTTTTTTTTTAATAGGGTGTGAGTTACGAGTGCAGTTATCATTAGACACTATTCTTTTTCACTATGACAACATTTTTGTTATTTTGGAATTTTTGTTTCCATTTGCTTTAAATACATATTTAATCTCTATTAATAGATTCAATCATTTTCTTCTTTCAATTAACTAATTCAAGTTTAGGTGTTCTAATTATATCCATTTTTCTACACCAAACTTTTCTTTAGCTACATCTATTAGAAAGAATTTTACATTTTTCAGCAGGGCAGACTAATCATTTCAAATGTTTATTCATTTTATAACAAAAAGGTTTTTTTAAAAAAATCCAACAAAAACCCAACAAAAATTTCTTTGGCTTTAATCAGATATTGGCTGTTATCAATCCTTAATAATACTGACTTCCTCTAGTACGGCATGTGGCCTAACATCAACAGTCTGCTGATGTTACATATAAAACTTTAACTAAAATATTTACTTTCTTATGTTGTAGGAAAATGACTCCTAGCCATTTTGATACTGGAATTCACCCAACTGCATTAATACTAAGAAAAACTTAACCAATACTAGAAACACATTGATATCAGACTAGGAACATAATACAGTCCCACATTGCATGTGGTATTTTAATCATATTACAAAAGTGTGATATGAAATGTACAGCTTAACTTGATTTCCTGCCAGCATGATTAAAACTTGCTGACTTGCAGGTTAAAGTGCTTTGAGCTGATCTGTCACACATGGATTCTAAATATGTATTTGACAAGGATCATCTGAGATAAGGTAAAAAATAGTTTGCCAAATAATATACTGAGCAATATAATAAAGAATATTGTTGTAAGAGGAAGTAATCTGTTCACTAATTAGTTCCCACAACTTCTTAAATTCCATTTGAAGTTCTGAGTGTAATTTGTTATTATTCAAAATAATTCAATTAATTATTCAAAATAGTTCATCTAATTTAACCTCAAGGCTTATCTTGTATACCTTTAAGACAGCCAGAATTAGTCATAATGAATCCCACCTTGTTTCACTGCCTTCCTGAAATGTCCTTGAAACTTTTCCTTCCTGCAAGCTAAGCTCTTCCGTCCAAGATCCCTGCTGGACATCCTCACCCTGCCCAGCATGTGCCTTTCTGGCTGTTGTTAACAATATATTTTTGTGTTATTCCTACTGAGAGACTGACTTCTACTCTACTGCATCTTCCCTTTGTGCATCTCACTCATACTTTATATTGCTTCTCTGTTTCCTTGGGTATGACCTGTGTCTGAGTCAAAGGTCTTTCCATATTCCCCTGGTACCTGTGGCCCTTCAGGTGTCCTGATTGCACCAACTCTTTTCATCTTTAGTTTCCCAAGTGACACTGTCCAAATCTTTAGCTGACTTCTGTACAGCTGTGCCTTGGACTGCTGCTGCCTTTTACGGTTGTGAGGGAAGAAATTACCAAGAAGGAAACTGTCATCATTATTAGTATCTCTTAGCAGTCCTGTATTTCCAAGGACATAATGCCCATCGAATCCTTATCAGTTGTTCCTATGAATTAGCTTTTTGGGGGTTTTTTTGCTGGTGGTTTTCTTTTCTTCTCTCATGACAGTGGGGACCGATTCTTTTCCCCCTCCCCTAAGATAATAAAATATTTTTGATTTTAACTTTCTCATATTTCACTCCTGTCAGCTGTTCTAATGATTGTGAAAAGCAGAAAGAACTGAACTTGATCTCTCCTGGTATCATGTTCCTTGCTAGATGCATCTCATTTGCAAGATCCAGTGCCACAAATAGTTTTGAATCATGAACAAACATGGACCTGGTGCTTTTACCCTCTAACATATCCAAGGCTTGCGGGACTTGTACAATATTTACAACTACATTCCCCTGACTCTTTAGGTAAGTGTGGGCTCTGCACTGTGCCCAATTATAAATTCTAATATGAAGAGCAAACATATCAGTAGTCACTCAACAGATTGCATAATTATTTAACACAAGTTCAAACTCTTTGTGCACAGCTTCTTCAAAGAACTGTATAACTTTATGTGCATCTACTTAACACGCTCCCTATTTACTACAAATATCAATGGCAGCCACTAGCAAATCTTTCTTTTAATTAAAGGTTCTGGCTGAAGATATCATGAGGTAGACTTTCACAACACGTGAAAAGTGCTGGGCTCAAAGCAAAGAAAACTTAGACGTTTAAAGTAACTTCATTACTGGGCACAAGGCCGGTCCCATTACTCAGAAGGCAGCCAGAGTCTGTGAGCATAGCTGAGAACTGCCGTGGTTTCTGTACTGAGAGAAGGTTACAGGGACAGGAAGTGGGCAGGAGGAAACGGAGCAGAGGCTGCCCTTCAGCACAATTAATCCAATTACACTATGTGGACTTAATACTGAGCTATGCTCTCAATTAAATGCATGAAAGCAGGAAGGGGCCACTCCAGTGAGGAGCTGGGTTTCTGAAGCACAGGATCCTTGTGCCCCATCTTCAGGATGTGTGTGAGGATGTGTGCGATACTCAATCTAAGGTCACTCCTGAGAGTTAGGAGATAGTCCCCCCAGAGTAATTAATAATTGCTGGGTAGGTGGTAAAGGTCAGGGGCAACCAAATTAAAAAATCCTTGTACTGCTGTGCTCAGCCAGTGTACGTGAAGTGCCATGATTTAGATTGTTTAATGTAAAAACCTAACCAATCAAACAAACCCTACACTCACACACTGCACTGCCACAGCAGACCACTCTGGTGATGCGGTGTATCTCCCCTCAGCGTGTGGGAAGTCCAGTCTGTCCACACAGCCAAGAGCAGCTTGTGTGAAACGCCAGAGAGTATCAGGCTACTTACTCTGGTTCTGTGAGGGGAGTTGTCTCATTTGGCTCATTTACTGGACTCCCATCTTCATGGTTGGTAATTCTTTCATCCTCTGTTCTCATTTCCACTATCGGCTCTTTTGATCCATCTTTCCTAAAAATTATTAAAAGAGTTTTAGTCTCTTATCATCACATTAACTACATACATTGCACATAACGAATTACTAAGATCCCTTCTCTCAAAAGTTGGCAAAGAAAAGGCAGAACTAATTATCAGTGACTAACACCACCAAGACACATTTAACAGCGTGTTCCCAATTCCTTGAAGTCTTCAAAGCATCCTGTATCCATGGTTACTTCCCTAACTCTGTAAACATGATGAATTAGCATTTCAAAAGAGCATTTTGTTTATGACTAATAATAAGGCGACAGCTTCTTCATGGGGATAGATGTAAACTTCCCTAACCTAGTAGAACAACAATAGGACTTGATGTCCTGTTTTACTTGAAGTTTTCTGGCAGCGTTAAAGAGCCATAATGTGAATATATACACCACAAAAGTGTGCTTTAATCTCCCGAGATTGTGACAACCCCAGCTGCCATTGATGGAAAGAGCCCTTGTGTGGTAAAAAAACTAAACCCTTCTGCTTTTGCTGGTAGAAAAAACTGTTCCTACATCATATCTCCCCCATTTTAGGAACAACTGCTAGTCTCTTGCAAGGAAGTAAATGAATAAACATTGTGCTAATTAGAGATTGAATTATAAGGGAGATGGAGCAGTGAGTATTGTCATTATGATTTTGTTGGTAACCACAGAATCATAGAACAATTTTGGTTGGAAGGGACCTTTATAGGTCATCTAGTCCAATGCCCCTGCAATTAGCAGGGACATCTTCAACCAAATCAGGTTTCTCAGAGCTTCATTCAACCTGACCTTGAGTGTTCTCAGCAATGGGATGTCTACTACCCCTCTGGGCAACCTGTTCCAGTGTTTCACCATTCTCACTGTAAAATAGATTTTCCTCATGTCCATTCTAAATCTACCTTCTTTCAGTTCAAAACCATCACCCCTTGTCTTCATAAAAAGTCTGTCTCCATCTTTTTCATAAACTCCCTCTCAAAAGGATGCAGAAAAGTCTCCCTAGAGCCTTTGCTTTTCCAGGCTGAGCAGCCCAAATTATCTCAGCCTGACCCCACAGAGAGGTGCTCCATCCCTCTGATCATCTTTGTGTCCTCCTCTGGACTCGCTCCAACAAGTCCATGTCTTCCCTTTACCAAGGACTGCTGAGCTGGATGCAGCACTCCAGGTGAGGTCTCACTGGAGCAGAGGGGCAGAATCTCCTCTCCTGAGCTTCTGGTCATGCTGCTATTGATGCAACCTGGGACACCTTTGGCTTTCTGGGATGTGAGCATTCATTGTTGGCTCATGTCCAGCTTTTCGTGAACCAGAATCCCCAATCCTTCTCTGCAGGGATGCTCTCAGGAATATGGACATGATATGGAAATATCTGTTCACTGCTACAGAAGTATTAATAAATACTAATTAGCAATACTTACTGAAAGTATTAATTAACTTGCATACAGTTTTACTCTCAAAAGGCAGATCAGAGGATACCCAAGATACATGTATTATGTATTTCCATATAGGTATATATAGATATATTTCCATAAAGAAAACCTCTTTTGATACAAATACTTTATTCCTATATCCTGGAACTGCATCAGCTGCAGTCTACAAACAGAGGGTAACTGAGTTACAGATGAACAATCACTTTTATAATTAACAGATTTTTTTTCTGAACTGGGGTGTTGTAGGAAGCCATCAGACTGCTACGGGCCACATCAAAGACCTGGATAAATTCTTCTCTAATTCATATCTCACATTTTCATATTGCTTCTTCAAGGTAATGGACAAAACAGGCTTTTGCAACAGGAAGTATCAGGAAAACTCTACTGTCCTCTGATAGGTATCCTTAAGGAAAACCTCCGTAGGTTAATAAGAATGTAGCCCACATAGAAATTGTGTGGAGAAGAATTGTGGGTAGAAGTCTAAAAGATTTCTATCTATTAAAAAAACCCCAAGCAGAATGTGCTTATTTATCTCTGCAAGTGACATTTAAGATATACAAATGGATACAAAGCTCATTTTGGTAGATGCACTTAACTTTCATGGCTGCCTCATATCTGGGAAAAGATTAGGGATCTAAGTTGTGCTGGTGGATGGGTTGGTAAGTTCTGCTTGGTTTGTTGATACATCTACAGTCTTACAAACAGTATTGCATGACAAAAAGCCTAAAACCAATGTTATTTGTGACCAGCATTCATGTATATTTACAGAAGGTACAAACTGTGTAACATTTCAAATTCTAAAGAAGGGAAAGTGATTTGTAGGAAATCCATCATGTCATGGGTGTCTGTGTGTATGTTACATGCACTGTATCATCAGCATTCATTACATATAGAACATAATTATTTACTATATGCATATATATCTTACAATCGAAATGTAACCGAGAACCACATCATAAACCACCCAAAAATCCAGAATGCAAACTGAGATATTTAAAACAGGGAAATGTCAGTGTATTTTAGGGAATATCAGTTGACATGATATAAATTTAAATGTTGACTCTTCAAGTCTGTCCTGGAAGTTTAGTCTGACAGTTTATTAATGCAGAGAACAGGCTAAAATAAGAACTGTCCCAAATATTTTAAGGTCTGACTGACTGAAGACCACTCTGACAAGGAAAGAAATATGATGAAATAACATAGTTGTTCTTGCAAAGAAGTGCAATAGAAGAATTAATATCAAGAGATCAGCTCGATGCTTTTTTGGGACAGCGTGGAATGGCATTTGGTTATAAGATGTTGATAACAAGGTATAAACTGCTGTCAAGTGACATTTGCAACTTTATCTCCCTAAGGTCTTCCCATTCAGCAGGGTCTGTATGCACCAGTTTATAGCTGGCCACTCCTTGAATAGGAAACTAAAGCATGAACTGAAGTGCTGTGCTCAATAGGAAAGGACAGCTGAGTCAGAGCCAGAAGCTTCACATCTTGATTCTATTGATCCGGACAGGCTGGCTTCACATGATGGAAAAAATACTGCTAGTCTTTCTCTCACTGTCAGGTGTGGAGAATTAGGAAACAGCTATTTTATGGCATTACTTCTATTTAGAAGCATTATTTGATATAAATACTCTATGTTCTCTCACAACCGGTTTTGCTCTGTGGAGCTGTTTCTGAAAGGGAACCTCTTTTAGAAGAACCCAACCAAGATATGTAGTCAAGTTACCTAAGAAAGACACAGCCTGAAACCAAATAGCCAGAATTAAACCCCAAAGAGACACTTACAACCTCCACTACTGGCAATGGAGACACCTGCTCAGCTATGAATAATGAGGGCTGCAAGTTCTAGTGTGCTCTACGTCCATCTGAAAATGGATGGGATCTAGGAAGCTGCAGGACAATGAACTGTAAGGCCTGACTGTTGGGAGAGGCACGTAGGAATTGGGCCAGTAAATGTTATTTAAACCACACGCAGACAGCATTCTCACAAATATTACAATGTATGTGTAAGTTGTCTACCAGATGAACAGGGTGAGGAAATTATGCCTTTTTTCTAGTAAAAAAATGGAACTGTTTAAAATGAAGGATCATAAGTAATCTTCTCTCCAGTTTACCTACTGAAAACTCAGTAAATGTTAGGTCTCTAAAGTGTGATTATTTTATGTAATCAGTACTTGAACTGTTTTGCCAGAGATCTCACTATCCACTGTAATAATTTAAGAGGCCATATTTTCACATCAATGATCAGTTCATTCACATTTGTGTGATGGAGTAGCCACTACAGAATATATTTGTGAGAATCAGTACTGTTTATTTCCCACACATGTTTAGCAATCATTGACTGTTGCTATGAAGAACAATCACACTCACCACCATTTCACCCACAATCCAACTCAGCACTCCTATTAAAAAAAAAAAAAATCAACAAGACCTTTCATTCCGAATGTCTACAGACAAGAATCAACATTTTCCATCAAGTGCTATACCTAAGAAGAAAAACTCTCTCATGGATTTTCTATAGTACCATGACCTTCACTCCTAGATTTACTGGCACTGTCACAACCATAGGCTGAGTTTTTGGGTGTTAGCAGCTCAAAGATGGATTTGCGGAAATGGAGTTACAATGATCTGTTACCTGTTTCTCGTGAACCAGATATGTGTCTGTAACTAGTACTGAATTACAATTGATCTCCTTTGTGTCAAGCTGGGCTAAGAGGTCATCCTAAACTGAGCTACAGTGCTTTCCTTTTTTGTGTCTCAACTTTTCTTTTAAAGGCAATAAACAACCTACACACTTCAGAGCAACACTTTCGCAAGCAGTAGAAGCATTTTATTAATTCCCTTTTAGACACCACAAAATGGCCATAAAGTTAATGTAAGTTGGACAGCCAACTTTTTCTTTTAAGGATGTTTCCAACACAGGTGATTAATACTCACAAGTAAGCAGCTTTTCCTTCTTCCAGTTCTTTACTTTTTCCACTTGACCCACTCTTTTTCCCACAGATCCTCCTGGTGATGCACATGAGCAGTCCACATTGTCGTACAAAGAAGCAGCTAACATCAGTCACAACCAGGATTAACAAAAGGGCTGCCACTCCCAGGCCAATGACAGCACCAAGTCCAAGACCATTAAAAAGAGTGTCTTGAAGGAAAGAAAATGAACACTTATTAATAACATTAATCCTAAAATAGCATTTTCTAAGATGTTGGTCAGGAGGCTAAAGAACGTTTAGGAATGAACCATTCAGAAATTACTGGAAATAACCAGTCCTGATGATTAAGCATATATAGTACCTCATTAAAATAATAATTAAAAAAATACATAATATTTTCCCATTGCCACAATTCCAGTAAGTCCACAGAACATAAATGGCATTATTTAATAAAATAATATCACATTTTAACATTCCATGACTAAGAGTATCAATAAGCAGCCTAAGGAAAACATCATGTTCAGCGCGAACATTGATGTAAGTTGTCATTTTTTACATTTCAAATACAATTAATTAGCAGTGGTGCTAAGCAGAACTACTGAAAGGTTTAAGAGACTGCCAAAACAGTATTTATTTGTGTAGTTTTCTGAATTAGAGTGAAAAACGATTCAATCTGTTTAATCTGCAAACAGTTGCACACACTTAGTCTTAAATGATTTAGTATGTTTAGAACTCTAAAATGGAAAAGTAAAAACTTTTGTGGAAAGAAGGGGAACATTTTACGTCTTAAGCAATTTAATATGGGGGAAAATATGCGTATCATCAAATGATTATAGGATTAGTACCTCATCTTGTTCAGTCTTGTACCTGAAAATGCAATCATACACTTCAAAATAAACCTATTCTACACCTGATCTTGCTTTCTGTGTTTGGATTATGAAAGCTGATGGTTAGCTAGTTTTAGTTCATTACAAATCTTGGGAAGAATATTTTAATGTTTTGCCTTGGTTGATATTCCCATGACAGCAACGCTACAAACCCTTTTGGATAGTGTGATTCTCAGGAGTCTGTGAACTCAGATGACGCTTATACAGGAGAGGACTTGTATCTGATCAAGAACCAGGAGAATAAAGTCATCCCAGTAAAGGCTCATGCACCCAGCTAATTCAAGAAGATGCCAAACTAGCTGAGAAATTGGCCAGTGACAATTGCCTGGTGTGAGACTGTGCTGAGCAAATCCCAGGGAGTGGAACTGGGTGTGTTCGCCTGCGGGGGTTGCACACCAGCATTGCTTCCCTGGCGCTCCCATGCCCTGGAGTGATGCCTGAGTCACCACCACTCACTGGGACATTTCCATTTGCAGCTCTGCCTGTTGTCAAAATAAGAGTGAGAGTATTCTGACCGGAGATTGCTTGAATCCTGTTGTAACAAACACCAAACCATTACATAATGTAACATAATATAAATATTTTAATTGTGTTACTGATATCATCTTCCTCTTCTTTCTCTTCTGCACCCCCATAAACACTACAGATTGTTTTCAGATTAAGCATAGCATTTAAGCTTTCATATTTCTGCTTAACTAATTTTAATGATATCTTTACCATTTCAAATATAATTTGAAAGTTTTTCTAAATCAATAAATATATATTCTTAGTCTAGTCTTTGTTTAGAACTCTAAAATTGAAAAGTAAAATTTTTTTGAAAAGAAGGGGAACATTTTACTTCTTAAGCAATCGATTTCATTGTCTATTGTATGGGTTGTCTATTGTTATGGGTTGACAGAAATGTTCTTCAAAATGTTATTATACAACAAGCTAGACTTCAATGTATATATTTACATGGATGGATAAGCAGAAAAACAGATATTATTTCAAAGTTATTTTCCTTTGTTCAGAAAGACTTAAAAACCACTACATAAATTATAAAAACAATGGTGCAGCAGTGAAATGATGTATCATTTATGCATTGCCCCATCAGCAATGTTGGCAGTTAACGTTTTACATTAATTTGTTTCCTTTCCTTTTTAAACATCAGCATTCCTACTTAAATATTATAATTTCTTATATGTCTTCCAAAACTTTCTTTATTCCTATATCCACCCACCTATTTGGTGACTTCCTTTGTAACCTTCAGTGATTTTTGTTTACCAGTCTGAACTGTCAGGAAGACGTAAGTAGATATTTAATTCCAGTTTGTTAAAAAGCTCATATATTTCAACTGATATAATACCAGTAAATTCTATAGTCAGTTTTAGAGACCTAGTACAGTGAATCTCTGTACCTTCTCAACCACCAAACAGAATGTGGAGGAGAAAAATTAGGGTAATTTAATCCATATTTTAAAAGGAATTCAGGGGTTTTTCTCTGGTTCAGTTTTAGGAGTTTTTTCTTAATGCACTGTTAAGAAGTTTTTACTACGAAGAAATACATTTTTCACTGCTGTGAACAGCACTTTCAGTGTCCTTGGAACATTGTGAAGTGGCAAGGTTCCCATTCTAAGTGATTCAGTGATAGAAATGTCTACACAGTACTTTCACCTGCAAGTGAAGGAAATGTTTACAGTCACAATATTGCTCCTCTGTATAATATTTGCTATAGTTGTGGGGGAGACTCTGTTTTTCATTTTTAATCTTCTTGGTGTGGGTGAGACATCTGAGACATAAGTATTTGACTGTTGCACATTTCTTCGTCTTTTCAAGGTTGATGATTTCCTTTACATTCAGCATTCCCCATCCTTACTACTGCTCTGCCAGTCCCAAGTCATATTTTTCCTGCTTGAAACCCTTTTGTTTCTGCAGGTTTCTGTTTCATTAAGTCTGATTTCTTAAAATCGTCAACACTTTTCCAACATTTCCCTGCTTTATCTCCCACACCCCAAAAACTGACAGGAAGGTGGCCAAACCCAGTGGTGGGGTGAGGAGCATGGCGGTGATCAGCCTTCTCATCTGTCTGAGGATCTTATGTACATCTGAAAACAGGTAGAAACTGGACTGCCTTGTGTTTTAAATCTGTGTTATGGTTTATCTTTAATCTTAATGAAAACATATCAAATTATTTTTTAGAAGTTCATCTGTGGCTTAATTCTGTTCTTTCTTAAATTGCTTTGATTTTGAACTTGCCTATCTGCTCCCATAGAAGTCAGTTGTGAAACTAATCCAAATTACTATTAAAGCAGATTAAGACCTCTCCTGACTGGTTTCAAAAATCATATCCTAATATGATTTCAAAACAATGTGAATTTTTTTCTTTATATGTTATGACATCAAAAAAAGTTCTAATTCTGTGACTGGATGAAATATTAATGTCATAGTACAAACAGCCTTCCCACCAATTTTGAAAAGCAACTTTGTTATCAAAAATTGTTGCATTAAATTAAATATTATTATTATTATTATTGCTATTGTTATTGTTATATTACAGAAGCTATTTTAAATATTTGAGGTTTTTAGTTTTCCAGTATGTACCAAATGGACTCAAAATAGTAGTTTTACTTTGTGTTCTAAAATAACAAAGTATTTATGCATTATACACCTTTTTATTTTCCTAGTTGAAAACAAACTTATTTTAAGTCATAAAAATTCAATGTTAATGTGAGAGAATCGGTTCTTAGAAATTTTTTGAAAATGTTTATTGTATACCTGACTTAGTCATCTAACTATAGAGAGCCTTTTAAAACTCTGCTTGGTAAAAAAAAAAAAAAAAGGAAAGTGTAAGTTCTACAGTTCTGAATGAGTTTTAATTAGAATTTGTCAAAAATTTGCTGTGGTTTTGTTATACAGAATGTGGCATAAATAATGTAATACCTTGCCATGATGATGAAGGAAACTGACAACTTTAAAGATACTTTTTTCATCCACTTCTTCAAATAAGTGCTCATTACTCATCAATGAATACTTATGGAAATAAGATTAAAAAAATTTAAGAAATGAAAAAAATAAATTTAAAAAAAAGCCCAAAGCAAGTTTCTACAAATGTCATTGAAAGTTTTGGCAATTTTCAAGTTCTCTCTTATAGAATAAGTTATGTTTCTAACAATTTCTAATAAGATAATTGAACATCTTTGCAGAAATCATTATTTGATGAGAAAGAGGAATGAAGAGCCTTGGCAAGTAAAACAGAATTTTCCAGTGAAAAGAATTAAGTGAAAAAATAAATTTTCTGGACTCTCAAATGTTAAGTTCAGACTAAATTCCTTTAAGGGTTCTGCACCAGATCCTCTAAGGGAAGCAGGTCAAAAGGGAGAATCACCATCTCTGCGTGTATACAGAAACAGAGATTGGTTTGGGTTGGAAGGGACCTTGAAGCTCATCCAGTTCCAATCCCCTTGCCATGGGCAGGGACACCTTCCACTAGACCAGGTTGCTCAAAGCCCCATCCAACCTGGCCTTGAACACTTCCAGGGACGGGGCATCCAGAGCTTCCCTGGGCAACCTGTGCCATTGTACAGGTACACTTTATACATGGCAAACTAAAGCTTTTTCTCCTGCACAGGAACCAAACATCCAACATTGATATATTCGGACTGATGTTACATGAACGTACATCCTTGGAGGTGACAGAATTTCTCTGTGCTCTTACAGAATCACATAGTATACATTCAATTACTGGTACAATAAAATAGTAATTGCAAGCTTTATAACAAGTACTCTGCGTGAGCTGGGGGGTTGGATAAGGTGACGTCCAGACGTCCCTTTCAGTCCTTCAGTGATATTAAGTTTTGTTGGGACAAAAAAGCAAGTTATCACCTTCCTGTGCATTATTCCCTTCCCTCCTCCTTAGCAGGCATGGATTGAAGTTAAGATGAAAGATAGATGAATATCCAAAGCTACGTTTTACAGTAATTTTTAAGGAAAAAAAGCAATGCTATAAAATACTTTCCTAGCTTATAGGGTAACACCTGGCTGCTACATATGCATGTGCAGAGTTACAATACATGTTTCTCCTTTCTTTCAAGTCAGTCAGAAGATAAAGTAAACTGCTCTCAAGCTAAAGTAAAAAAGTACAAATTATGAACTAGAGGGTGAAATTGAAAATACTGCACTGGGTCATGGCAGGAAAAAACCCATTCTTGTTTATCATGTTGAACTGCACTTTTGTATTGACCCTTAAAAATGTGCCCAACCATGATGGTTATTTCTGCACTGCCTCTGAATATTAACTTTGATTTTATATCTGATCTGGAACTTTTCCTTGACTTGAAGGCTTACAAAATGCATATACTTATACAATACCGCTAAAAAGACAGAAAATATAGGTCTTAAAATTTTGTATCCATTGATGAGCATAAATCATAATGCAGTACCAAAAAATTAAACAGCTGTATAAGATTTTCTACCAGCTAACAGTAAACAGTGGCAGGCCATGACCGTTGCTAGAACAAGTTCTGCCAAGCTAAAGATCTGGAGAGAGGAAAAAACCCAAACGTATTCACATCTGAAAAATAAGCATATCATGAGCAAAACTACAAAGGCAAATCTAAAAGAATTTACCAGAAATATTACAGAATTCCAGACAAGAAACATACAACTACAGCACAGGTCCATCACAGTTATAAAAATATATGAAATGTGTATACAATTCTATGAGGTGAATGTCACAGGCAGGGTATTTTGAATGACCAAAGGACGGTTTTTCATTATATCTGATATCTGTATTTTACTGTTCTTTAATGCTTTGCATTTCCTTCATTGAAAATGGATACATCTAAATTTTGGGACTTGCACAACTGTGCCACTGCATGCCAAAGTATCTTCCTCTCTCATTTTCCAACAGGAAATGTCCAAGAGGGGTTTAAAAGAGCTGTTGTATGCTCCAGCTTCTTTGCTGTGGCTGATCAGGATGCAAGGACTGTGGGACACCCATCAAATGAAGAAGGAACTCTGTTTTGAGTAGCATGTTAAGGTAGCACATACTCAGCTTTTTTACAGAAATTAGAAGAGAAACTTTATCTTTGTTTTGAACAAGAGCTTCCCATTTCTGAACTACTGTTCTTTACTGAGATAAAAATCATGGCAGTGAAAAAGAAATAAAGAACCCATGATCCCTCCCCCCTACCCAAAGAAGCTCCAATACTTTGGCTGCCACATCCAGAGCCGCATGACCTGTTAGCAATTTATATCAATAAAACTTGGCTTGTGAGCCAGGTAAGCGCCCAGAAGCATCATGTCTTCCTTCAAATGAAATAAACAAATCCCTACATTTGCACCATCAACTTGCAAGAAATCATTAGGATTCTATGCAACATTTACTGGGGGACTGTTTGATGCAGAGAGACACAATGTGAGAGTAAGGAGCATTCTTTTCTATCCCATTCCTTAATACAAAAAGATGCTAACACGGCTATAATCGACATTAATTGTAATGCTTTTTCTTCCTCAGTGATTTTTCCTATAACTCTCTGCTAGGACAGATACTGCTGAAGGGCAGTGGACAAACACATGGATGTGTGCTCTGTGCTGCACGACTGAGTAATGTGTTCTGACAGATGCACTTGACACACAACTTTGAAAAATAAGGGGACAGTACTACTGGCTTCCTCTAACTTTCTTCTACTCGTAGGTGACAGATCTTCATTATCTCCCATCTCTGATGAAATCTGAGCCAGAGTGAGTCAGGGGAGCCTGTGGTGCCATCGGGACTATCAGTTATACAGATGTGAGCTACTGAAATAAGCGTGTCTAAAATGTTGTACTTTTCTGATGCTTATCTAAGTGGAGGAGTTTTTCTTCATTATGGCTGAGATAATCTTGCCAACAAGTTTTCTGAAATGGATTTTTTCCTTTAAATTTTACAGGAAAATGTCTTGTATTATGACTCTCTCAGGACACTGAGTAATTAGGCCTTGAGTTCTCATTTACTCTAATGGCCCTTTACAACATTTTTCATAAGAGGGTGTCTTAATAGACATAAATGCAATAGATAAAGAAAAGAAATGTAATGTAAATAGCAGCTCGAGTGTTTCTGGCAACAGTGTCTTGTCTGTGGCCGTTGAGGGATAACAAGGGGAAGGAAAGGAAAAAAGCTTTCTTTACTAGATTAAGCACACTGTGTTGTGAAAATGTTCTCTGGAGTTGTTATTTACTATTTTTTCAAGCAAAGTTTTTTTTTTTTTTAAATTCCTTGCATAATCAAACTATCCCTAAGCAGACTTCAGTAGCATTTCTAATACGACTAAAGAGTTATCAGGTTACAGCTACAGCCTCTTTTTTCATGTATTTACTCAGACACCATAGTAAAGGGTATTTTTTAGCATTGCCTCCTTCTATGGGAAGCCCCAGAAAAATGCAGGCAGAGAGATCCCAGTCCTCCTGTGCCTTGAGAGGGAAAGGCTGCACTGTGCATTCATGGCATCAGCACTGCACCCAGGCTTTCAATAGACTTGGGGAAATAAGTTTCTTTGTCCTGGTTTCCTCCACTCAAACTGACAGCAGATTTACTGAACATGTCTCTTGGAGGAGTTTTTAAGAACCTCTGCAGTTTAATTAAGATTGACGTGAGTATTGAGAACATACACTTACGTGTGGTTTCAGTACTGCTATTGCATGAAAGGATAAATTATTTTAATTGCTTCATTTAGGAGAATTCAAAATCATGCTGTGCACATACCACAGAGATATGAGAAATTTTTGCATCTTTATAGTGGATGACAACCCTAAGCAGAGTACTGTAGCCAGCAGATCTGAATAAGAGTCAAACTATCGTGGGATTGTATTTAAATTGAGAAAATATTTCAGGTTTGACAACATTTTCTTTAAGACATATGTAAATTTAAACACAAAAGTTTTGAGAAGTAATACTTGGAAACATATTTTAAATATATGATTATTTTATAGCATTAGCTACAAAAAGATCAGTTTAATATTGTAAGTGCTGCCAGTGCATGGTGCATGTTTTTACTTGAAAATGTTAGACTGCTACAAATGCAACTTCCAGCAGAATCCTGCTTGGTAGGGTATAGCTTTTCCCAGTATTTAAACATCTGCCTTTGGGGATACAACTTCCATCAGACAGATTAAATCAGAATGGATCAAGCTCAGGCTGCATATTTAGACAGACATTGCACATACTTGCTCCATTAGTGCAGTAGGATGGCAGCCACCTAATATGAACCGAACTTAAAATTCAGGAATTCTAATTTTAGTGACTTTGATGTTTGTGGTGGTGTGAGGGGTTTTTTTGTGTCTTTTGTTTTTATTTTTGGTCTTGGTTTGTTTTTGTTTTTTTTTTTTTTTTTAATATTCGCTATTGGATAAAACACTGTAAAAAATACAGATACAAAGCTAAAAAAAATCTCTTCAGATACAAAATACATCATGTAGATAGTACAAGGAAAAAAAGCATTTATCAGCAATAAAGAAAATACAGATAGAAATGATTTAAGTCAGTTTTCTTTATTACAAAAAATGAAGACAGAAGTTGCATGAACTAAAATGAACTTTGAACAACAGATGAAAGACACACAAAGTTACATACATTTCTTGACATTGTGTTTGGAAAGGTGCTGAGGGACATCACAGTTACACCATGCACACATTCTTCAGGGAAAAAGCAGAGATGACAACAAGTGCGCATGCATGAAAAAAAATCAGTGGAGCAAAATGGTAGTGAATTTTGAACAAGATAAAAATAAGCCGTGTTTCACAAATTAAAATTAACTGCTTTAAATCCAAATTTTTTTTCTTATCTTTCACACTGTTTTTGAAAACAGAAACTTACAGATGTTGCAGTGTATCCAATATTTTTCACAGAATTAGTTTTTAGTACATTGTATGTATTTTCATTTGTAATTCTGTTGGAAACATACATTGAGAAAGATTTGCTTTGCTTCTATTACACTTATCTATTAATGCATTTAATACATGCATTAAAATTAAAATTTTATGTAAATAAAATATGCACTGGGAATTGCCTCTACAAAAATGTTAAACATGAAAAATAAATATACAGAACTGTTAATAAGAATATCATACAACATAATGGTACTATGGTGACAAGAACTGCTACAGTTTCTTGGGACTTCAGAACCTATAGCTAATGAACAAAAATGGATATTCCTACCTCAGTTTCTTGCTCTAGATGTAAAATATCTAAACCTAGTATAGCTCTCAAGTATACAGCTTACATACAGCTACTGCTTCTAAGCAGGAAAAGTTGGTTGATCTCTACACTTGGTATTTGATGCCATCAGCTTTATATTAAGATGTCACTGACATTAAAGGGAAAAGGTGACTTTCCATCACTTCTACATTATGTCTGATAAATATGTAGCAATGGAAAACTGAACATTCCTTATATGCCTGAAGAAAACAAATGGATGAAGTAAATTTGATAAGCATAAATGAGCCCTAAATGTAGCAAAGATTTCAGTGATGCCATTATAGACCTCAGAAGCTACATTTCTCTCTATAATATTCAACTTGCTTCCTAAAAGTCATATATTCTTTTTCCTTTGCTCCTAAAATTCCTGAAAAAATAAACAATCAGAAATAATCAGCATACTGGACAATAGGTAGAGAACTGGCAACTACTAGCACAATCACAAATTGTACATGAACCTCCTGTCTTTGAAAAAACAACCCTGTTTTTTGAGGCTTAATTAGTTTAACTTCACGTTTGCATACACATTTGAGTGGTGCCTATGCAGGTTTCCATGATGGAAAGAGAGCATATAGTGAGACCCTGAAAACTGACTGAGTATTGGTCATAAGGTTATGTGTGCAATTAAATCACCATATCTGTTTATCTTTTAAGTAACTATTGTTCACATGCATTTCATATTTTTTGCACCAGTGCTTGGCCTTATTCTTTCGCGAGAAAATTCAATGGAATGTATTTTTGTTATTTGGTAGTAGTATGTTTTGTACACCTCATAAAACCACTCAGAAGTTATATTTTATTCACAACGTATACAATATACATGTGTATTTCTGGCAATATTTTCCCTATTTAGAGAGACAGCAATTTATATTCTAATAAACCTACAGCAGTAAATAAAGGATTGCCTTTGAAGATGCATTATGTAAATACTTTGATTTGTGAACAATTTGTAAATATTAGGAACTTGTCAAAACTCTGGAAAGAAGAAAAACAACATATAAAATCTCATTAGGAAAGAAGCCAGCCTTAAATTCTAAAGGTTGTAAACGAGAACATTTTAAAAATACTGTTCCTTAGAGATATACTGCTATATCACAGAATAATCATTACTCTTTTTAAGTTTCTGTGCCACCAATTTGGATTTAAGGCATAAGGTCAGCATAGAATATTTCAGGACTTCAGTCTTACAGACAGTTTAATATTAGCATTTCAAAATATGTGACAATGTTAAAAAAATGGTAACATTTTACACTGTCAGTCATAAGACCTAAAATCCCTTTTACAATTACAACATTTAAAGGAACAAATTTACTTATCTAACATTTAAATACTAATGTCAGCAGTATATTGAATTCAATTTGTGAAGACGTATTTATCATTTTAATAGAGTTTAAATTACAATTTTAAGCTGTTCAGTCTATACCTATGAATTATAATTTAATTTGACCATGTCTCTGTTCATTTCTTCCTCACTCTTGTCTGTAAGAAGCCAAGATTTCCAAATCTTCTGTATATTCCCACAGATTGTCCAATATACTGTGAAATAATCTCACTCTCATTGTTTTTAAAGTTACAATTAGAAAGCACTCATAAAGAGAGCTACAAACAAAGCTGTGTTAGTTATTCATCTGAGGAGATATATGACAACCCAAGGACATTATTCTCTTCCACTTTTTCTTTCTCATTACAGAGGTTTTGGGTCACTGCCCAGAACTGCCTGGCTCTGCCGTCACATAATCCCTATAATATTGGCTTAACTCATCCTCTTTGGAATTTGATGGGAAGACGAGGGCCAAAAGAAAAGGATCACATTCAAAGTACTTGATAACCTCAAAATACAAAGCACAGAATAATTTAAATTGGAGCAGACCTAAAATTTCTCCCAGTTAACAGAGGAAATTTATGTAGTTTCCAGCCGAAGCTACTATCAGTTGGAAAAAAAGATAAGTGATCCAAATTTGTCTCTTTATCCCACTGGCATTGTGACACTGAGGATAAAAGCCAACTTGCCATTTATAATGTATATTTAGCTTCTAAAATTTCTCAAGGCTTTTCATTATCTCCTTCACAGTATGTTTGGAGAGTTCACAGTCAATCAGTCTCTGCACCCTAATTCCCATCTTGTCTTCTCACATACTTATCTGCAGTGTTAGAATGACTTGCTAAGATAATAAATTTATAGCTCATAAAGAGCTCTTCAAATGTCTAACCAGAGCAGAAAAATTATATGGGAATTTTCATTTTTCTGCTTTAATGCATACCTGTAGTAGTGTCCTGTCTTGCTTTATTAAAAAAAGTAAGAACAGTGACGAGTATATGGAAGGTGAAAATATGTTAGACAACATTTAGTAGAATAGCATTAAGGTTTAAAATTTTAGAAAAATTAGGAAAATGCTGTGAAATAAGGAAATGCTGGGATCAGACCGTCTTTGCAACCTTATAAGACCCTATTCTATTTTTCAGTTTATGAGACAAGTTACTCAAGGCTCTTTAATCCAATGGCAGGTGCTCCTTAGTTTTGATTGGATCTACAATTTGGTTTTCTTTACTGCTCAGAACAGCAACTGTGTGTCAGAAGAGAAGATTCTGTTCCCTCATGTGCATGCAGTGCTTGTCTTACAATGGGATCAGAATGCAAAAGGGATGTGACTGCAAAGAGGAGCCCCTAGAAAGAATTTTCTGCTCCCCTGGACCAAAAGGGAATCCCAGTGTTTGTGCACAACTGAGCTCCTGCAGACCGAGAAAGATCTCCCAGCAGCAGTTTGCAGTGTGCTTATGCTGTGCGTTTCTTTCCCCCCCGCATCTACTGCAGCATCTACTTACTAAATATTAGCCAGAAATCAGTTCTTTGATGGTAAGTAGAGATATCCTTGCAGTTCTTTCTGTTTTGTTACCACAGAAAGCAATAGTGACAATACTGACAACAACAAACATTTTCACTATCTGGATTTTCAAAATGGTCAGAGAAAAAAAAATAAAACCTCTTGCAAAAGTTCCTGCCCAAGCTGATACTTTCACTAAAAATACATTTAGCATTAGCAACAGCACTTGTCCGAGTCATACTCAATTGAAAATATGTTCTCAGATCTGAAAGTTTTTGTTTACTTATGTGTAGGTAGTAATTCCAAATCCGCTGTAACACAGTTAAAATAAAAAGTTTCATTGAAAATATCATCCAGCCTTCATTAGTTGCTGCCTCTTGGTTCAATAAGCACTTAATCATTTAAAGAATAAATAGTTTATATTGGAAGAATAACACCTATACAACTAAATTACAAAGTCAATATATATATTCACATTGTTTGAGCATGGGAAAATGGGCTTTCACCTGACTGACCTTAAATAGGAATCCAAAGCTTCAACTCCTATGAAATTAGAAGAGAAAATGTCTTTCTTTGCCACAGTATGCCAGGCACTTGTCAATGTAATTAATTTCAAAGTAATGTCATGACATTAAGATAAAGTGACAGAACATAGTGGCAAGGGCCATGGATGGAATAGTGGCTTGACTTTACACAGTGAGAGATTTTCTGCAGATCACAAAGAAACCAATGTTCTTTATATAGCAATCCTTTTAATTCCAGCTACTTCATTACACTAAATATGTGAATTATTTTAAAAAGTATTTCTGCCCATAAATTAGTCTGTAGACTTACACACATGCATTCTGAAGACAGTTTACTTGTGACATAGTCCAGTTTTCTAAAATGACTGTTATCTGGTTTAGACGAGGACGGGTTTTATTAATGATGTTCTAAAGTAAAGACTTCCAAAAATATTTTGAAACTGGCAAAAATCATCATAATCAATATTTCTTAACTGAGTGAAGATATACAGATACTTAAATTTGACCAATTAATTTCCAAGTTGTAAGATGATTTTTTTAAATGCCAAAAGGTATGAACTATAAGGAGGAAAAATCAACATGTACAGTTAATTTATCACGTTTGTTATATTTAGTAACAATTTGAAGGGAATTGTCTTAAAATAAATATTTAATTCTACCTTAGCTTTAAAGTGCATTGCTTTCTTGGGTTACTCTGTATGCAACAGAGAAATGAACCACAATCTTAGAAAACTACATAAATTTTAAAATCAAATATATGCAATAAAATATCTCTGTGAACTCTTACTAAATAAATTTTTTCCTGAGGTTTTGTACACACTGCTGCAGAGCTCCAAAGCCATGCTTTCAATGTGTAAAATAGGAAAAAATGCTTTTTCCATTTTTACTACAGGTCAAAATTGAACCCCTGGAGCTTCCAAATCCAACAGATGCCATGAAATGAAATGTGGCACCTTTGCAGTTACAAGAAGTGACTTTGGTGGGCAGGGACCTATTTTATGTCCTGAGGCATGGCAGTGGAGAGGCACAGAAAAAGCATTTGAAATGAAACACTACCAACTAAAACAATTAATAAATAATTAGCTGGGAAGACATGCTCGTTAAAATCCATTAGAAAGTACAAAACATGTCTATGTCACAGAAGCATAGAATGGCCTGGGTTGGAAGAGGCATAAAAGATCATCCAACCCTCTGCTGTGGAGAGGGACATCTTCCAGTAGACCAGGTTTCTCAGAGCTCCATCCAGCCTGGACTTGAACATTTTTTATTAAGCATAAAGTTTTAAGTACCTTGTGTCAGGAACCAGTGCAAGGAGAACCCTTTGGAAAGGATTAATACACAATGAAAATACTCTCCTGAAAGTTGAATTGATACTTTCCAGGTATACCTGGAAAGTCATGTGACTGACAATGGTAAGGTCTCTGCATGGATTTCTTATAATCAAAATCTAGTTGAGAAAATAGAATCAAATCACTTTGATCAAATTCAGTAAGTCAGATTCTCCATGTTCTTTCAGACTGGAGTGTCAAGCATCATCTGTTGAATTTGTCTCATCAGGTTACCAAAAAAGCCAGATGAAGACTTTTGCATACACAGACTGAAGTAATTACACTATTTAGGATCTTGACTAGGAATGGAAACTTTGGAAGAGCTATAGAAAAGTACAAATTTTCTGTGGTCTGTGTTTATTTTCCCACAAATAAAAAGTTAAGAGAGATAGGAAGAATACATATTGCTTGCCTTATCAACAGTATAAAAACATGCACCAGAAACTTATGACTACAGTGACAGAGAAAACAGCAGCATTCAGCTGCAGGGACTGGCCTCCATTTTCACGTCTAGTAGCTTCACAGCATCTATCTGTGTGGATAAGAATTGTTATAGAAAATCAAGAGTGTGAAAAAGAAGTAAATTTTAGAAAAAAAAGTAGAAAAATTGAGAAAACATGAAAAAGAAAGTATCAAAAGGAAAAAAAAGGTGACAGTGGGAAAGAAAAAAGAGAAAAAAAAATTAATATTTACATTGTGCCAAAGACAGTCACTTGAAAGACATTACTCTAGCAGAAACATCAAACTGTGATTAAAGCATAGACGGAATGGTAACCATTGAAGTACCCTGGCCAAATCTGTATGATATAGTACTAAAACTGTGGAAAGGGTGAACCTCCATAGCAGCAATGTGCTCCTCCACAGCAGTCAAAGTGGCAAACTGTTGGAGCTAATTTTAAAACAATTTATTTCAGTGCTTAACCTGAAGCATGTTTCTTGCTTCCCCTTGAGACAATTCAGACAAGCCCATTCTAAATATAATTTTTTATGTGACTTTTTGTTGGAGGTACTTGGAACTCACAAAACTGCCATGCAACACCTATCAGAAATAGTGACTATTGACTATTTAAAGCAAGCAGAAACAGCAGCCCATAGGCTGAAAGGAGAAACTAGAACTGTGTCAATAATTACACAAAAAGAAGGTTCCAATTATACACAAGAAGAGACAAACTTGATTATCTGTTTCTCTTTGCTAATGGCTTCATCTTGTTCCTGAATTATTGCAGGAGTTCACAATGGGCTGTGAAAACTGGCTTCAATAATACGGACACAGGTCCAATCAAAATATGAATGACCCATGCAATTAGCACATGCAGCTGGGTAATTAGGTATTGACTTTAATACCGGGGTGGGAACAAAGTAGCTTCTTAGACACTCATGTCCTCACAGTACGTCTGGTTACAATTAAAAAGTTTGAATATATTTTTTCCACAAATATTTATATTGGAGGTTCACTTTTTGGCAAATAATACAGTCAAGTTTATGCATTATATAGTGTATTGACTAGATTTTTTTTTCCAGCTACAGTGACACAGTAATTACATTTATAGTGACTAATATCAGTGTTAAACTAATACTTCGAAAGAGACTTCAAAAGAAATTAAAATGTAGAAAACCTTGTGCAGTATAAGTAATAACCTTGTTTAAATCTTTACTTTAAAACTGGTTTAAGAAATTCTAATGGAAGCAGATCAAAACTATAAAGCTAAATATTGTCTTGTATGCATAATATTTAACCAATGCATTACCTTCTTATCACACAAATGTCCCTGTTCTTGCCCAAATACATGTGTGATAACTATCACACTTAGATAACTATCAAGTAGAAAAGGCAGCAATATAAATAAGCTAATAACAATTGTGGACATTATTCCATTCTCGCCCATATTTCTACTGTGGTGTTTTCAATGATACATATTGTGTTCAAGCTGTTCAAAATTCAGAACCAGTTCTTTTTCTTAGGAATTAATAATTTGGTCCATATAATCATAGAAAGAAACCCACAAACCTTGAGCACATTAAACTTCCACATTTACCTTAATAATTCAGCTTTTAAATATATTTAGAGAATATACCTAAGAATTTCGTCTTTTAATTGGCACTCAGGGTTGTTTTAATTATAAAGCATCACAATGCTAGCAATCACCTACAACAAATAATACGGATTAGAGTACCATACTTGTAAAGTCTGGCCTTGCCCTTCAAAATTCAACATCTATAGTGATTTTCTTTTTTCCTCATAGCATTCAAAAGGATAAGCAAACTAAAATTCATACGATAAAAAAAAAAAATTAAATTCCTTTTGAAGCAGAAATTCTGACAATACAGAATAGTTCCTTGATTGCTGCTTTTCTGCTACTCAGTGGTAGTTACTGTCTGTGATAGCTGTACCGTAAGAATTAGATTTTATAAAAAATAGTGTATTTTTTTTCCTATTAACATCTTCGATGGTACAGATAGAGCAAGCCTTTTTGCCTCTCTCTCTGATTCATATCAAATAAGTTCTATCAATTTTAGTGAGGGATTTCTATCCCTTTTCATGTAATAACTTTGGTCTTTGCAGGGAATGGAGCAAAACACTGGTTTTAGCCTAGAGCAAGAACATGCCCTATCACTTTCAACAATGATCATCTCCAGGATTTGATGAGAAATGGCTCTTATTCAGCAAATTCTAGTATTGGTTTACAAAACAAAACCAAATAGGTTTTTTGGGGGCTGTTGTCTTTCTGAAGTTTTAGATATTAATCTGATTGGTGTGATTCCTACCAACTTCTGTTGTCAAAGCAGGAGATCTCAAAGATGCATTTCATCTCTCTATTCTCTTCAGAAAATAAAATAACAAAATTATTCTTCCATCACAGAAATACTAGTTGAAGAATTTACTTTACACTTTTAGCTCAGGATTATGATCTGAACAAAAAGTCAGACAAAAGCCTTCATTTTCAAGTTCTAATTTTGGAATTACAATATCCTTCAGCCTATTAGAAAATGAGTCAGGTAACTTCACAAGGATAATGCTGCAGCTCTTCCTTGCCTTGGGAATATGATCAGAGCTCCAAGGAGACTGACATCCCACAGGCTTTCCTTTTTGACTCCTGCATTTTGTTCTTCATTTTAGATTTAGCTAAAACCTTAACTAGTCAGATCTGTAGAGACAGACTGAGAAATCCAGTAATGCACAAAGTCGTACAAAAGAGATACTAATTATCAACTTAAAATTTCAGATCCATGGAATGGAAATTTTACCTGTGAAAATCTTTCAAACTTCTTCTGTGTTTTTCTTTTTCTTCTGTGGTTTAAATTTACTGCTGCTATCCAGGTTGGTGTAAGGATCAAGGGTCAGAAAGTTTCAACTACTCTTTTCCAAAGCATTCCAATTGTTAGAAGTGTGTGAGGGTTTAATGCAATATTTTGCCTACTCTGCTACAGAGAATTTTACTTTTATTGTCAGATAAAACTTTATTAAAAATTACAGGAATGTTTTAATTTTGAAGCCTCCATTCTCTGAAAAATTTAGTGAAATTGTCAACTATATTCAAAAGTTATAAGAAGCCACAAACTGATGGATGTTTGTGCATTTACACACACACACACACACGGAAAGGCAGTGTAATCACAAATCATAGGCTTAAAATCAGGCCAAGCCTGAAAAAGTCTACAGTCTTTTTGTGGAGATTTAAACAGGCAATTTGTAAGCCACAAGTAATGACATTTGGTCCTGGCTCAAGTACCTACTGGCAGCCTTTCTAGCTTTTTCTGTGGAAAGAGAACACAGAAGACGGAAAGTCCCCACAATTCTCCTAATTTAACTCTTAATGATGAAACATAACTTTTCCTAGAATTAAGAATAGGTACCAGAAGCCAAATAGGGGGTCAATATGGGTTTCAATCCTGTTCAACATCATCAAAGATTTGGATGATGGGGCACAGAGTACCCTCAGCAACTTTTCTGATGACACACATATCAGAGGAGTGGCTGATGAACCAGATGGTTGTGTTACCACCCAGAGGGACCTTGACAGGCCGGAGAAATGGGCTGACAGGAACATCAGGAAGTTCAACAAGAGAAAGTGCAAACCTCCGCCCCTGGGAAAGAGCAATCCTGGTCACCAGTTCATGGTTAAGGGCCACCCAGATGGAAAGCAGCTTTGCAGAAAAGGCCCTGGGTATGCTGTTGGACACCAAGTTTAACAAGAGGCAGCAATTTGCTCTCGAGGCAAGAAAGGTCAATGGAAATGACAGCAGAGGCCTTGGCCATGCAAGCCTGCTTTCATGTAATGCGCTGACCTTGAGGCTTGGCTGTAATCACATAAAATCTGATTTCAAACCGATATGAAATGATTTAAAATCTAGGGAAAATGCTTCAAAGGACACAAGAGCCATTCATTTTGGAAATTTGCCCACAGGAACGGTCTGTCAACAAATGTTACATACTTTTGTGGTGGAGAACAGAACATGAGTGAGGAAGGTGACTTTTTGGCTTCTCTTAGTGGATGCATGGTCAGGGGCGAGTCAATCCTTCGGAGAAAGGAGGCTATTTCCTTCAGAGCTAGGGAAACTGTGCCCCAGGGCACCCATGCAGCCCGAGGGTTGAAGGGATGTGAGAGATAGGGTGCAGCAAGGGAGTCTGCTCTTTGATAGCAAGAGGTAACAGGAACAAAAACCTACCCCAGCTACACAGATGGGATCATACAGCATTTATTTCTATCCCCAAAAAGTCATCTAATTGCTTGACTGAGAACAAAATTTAAGGAAAATACTTGCCCTGAAAGAAAATTGTGAGAATCAGGGAGACTTGTTTCTGTTTTGCTGTAACCAGTAATTTTGAGTTTATGGATGAAAAACTATAGCTCAAAAGCTCTAGTAATACATCATGAAATGTATATACATAAATGCAAACCCAAATATATACACACATACCTGAAGCAATAAGAGCTACTTCTATTTTTCACTCACATCCAGACCACTGCAGATACTGTTGTATTTTTGTAAAAACTACTGATAAAAATCATGTTTGACATGGTGTTTATTATCTTTTCTACTGGTGGTGATGAGAGAAAATACTATGTATTATTGTGCCTCTTTTGCCTTCCACTATATGATTTAAAGTGTTGTGATACACACGCTTGGAAAAAAAAAAATAGATGAGATGTTCACGGGATTAAAACATTTCCAGGCATGGAAATAAAAAATTACTCTTACAGTTCATGCAGTATTGGAGACAAAAAAAACCCCCTCAAACAACCAATATCACAAAGTGAGAAAAATGGATCTAAGAGGTTCTTGTTATCCCCAAATGTTTTTTCCATTTTCCCACTATTGCACCAAGTTATTAACTTCTAGTGAAGAAGAAAAAAACTGTGATAAAACACAAGTTGTAACCATTTTTAATATATCTACTGCCCTTTCAAAGTAACAGCGCTGACTGGAGAAAAGCCTTTGGAAGATGGCATCTGCATAAATCTGCTGCTAATTTCTGAAAATATATTTAACACTCGCAGAAAGCATCTTTTTTAGCACCTTCATCCATCTTCTTTTAAGATTTAGTGTAAACCTGTACATGTGTTTTTAGGCTGCAACAGTAATGGTTCAGAATGACAACAGATTTGGACACTTTTGTAGCAGCTGTGGGGTACAAAGACAGGATCTCTGTCTTCTCTCTGTAGAGAAGGAGTGAAAGGGCCCCTACACATGGGTTGTAGAGTCAGCTCTGGGAGTTAATGGACTTTGGCTGTTCCCAGGGGTTTTTACGGCTGCAGAGGTTAGTCCATGCTCTCCTAACATGCATAAAGAGCTAAAGCACACAGTTCCTTTGAGAATCCCACAGGACTAGAAGCTTAAAAGCATGGAGAAGCCAGAAGAAAATTTTCCAAAATATTACAAATCAGCACTAAAAGTGTGATAAATACTTCACTCAGAGGCAAACACACTGAGGTTAGAGTTGTACCTGCCTGCAAGTTGCCAACTGACATCCCTAGTGAGATTTTGGAACACATAAAATACTACATTTAAGACTGTGTCACTCTTTCTTCAAGTGTGATTCTAAAATACACGTTCATATGCATAAGTGAAATGTGAAATATAAATACAGAATTGTGACCACAAAAAATAACTGAAAAAAGTAGGAAAGAAAATGGTGTGTGTATATATATGTATAGATATAATATTCACTAATATACATATATATATGCATATGTATACATGAATAAATTTATACATACAGTTTTTAAAAGCAAAACATTTTAAAGAAGGTTTGCTGGGTATTTCTCAAAGTTGGTGCAAGTTTCCATGGATAAACCCTTCAGAAAACCAGGAAACTTTCATTAAAAGGATTTCAAATTCTGAGGAACTAATCACAAATGTGGGTGACTCAGTGAATGGGTACTGTGTTACAGGCCTGGGAGCAGACATTATGAAATAAAGTAGATCTACAGTTGAAGGCTGCTGAGGCCAACCATGTGAAAATTTAAAGGAATGTCTGTCTCATTTATGCACCTTCCTGGTGCCAGAGAGCAATTTGCAGCCTCAAGCTCCTTCCCAGACCTAAGACTATTACTGGAAGATCATCATATTGTATTATCATGGAATTTGACTTGCAGCCAGGAGCTGGTACTTGCACGCTTCCCTAGGAAGCAGAAGCTGTGGATTCCAGGCCCACAGGAGTTGTGTATTCACATAAGTAGTGTTTTGGCTTCCAGTTCCTGTCTCCAGGGTTTACTACTTCTGCCTGATATCCAGTGGCTTTTGAAAGCACAAACAAGCTCCTTCTGCAGCATTTAGAAACAAAGTTTTATTTCTTGTGACAACTCCTATTTCCCTGCTAAGCACCCACTGAAGGACAACCAACCTACCCTTGCCTCCATCTCCCTTCAGTTCTCTGATTTATTGCATTTAGCTTACACACTTCACCAGGATATTATATTTAGCTAACCAACAAGATATTTAAGGGATCCCAAAATTCTCTTAGGAAAAGTAATATTTATGAGATTGCATACATAGGGTCTACAGATTTATTTCTGTTTAAATTTAGAGCCAGACATAAACACTCAGTTCAGCTGAAGTGCCAGAGATTTAGGCAAACAGAGATGAAAACTTTCAGGAGTCTTAGAGGCTTTTCTAATAATTACAATAATAATATGAAAGGAAACCTCAGTTACTGTAGCTACTAAGTGAGCACAGGACAAATGATGCAGGTTTCTTTCAAAAGTCTATCCAGTTTCATTCTTGTTGCCTATGTTCTTTTTCAAACTCATCTGTAGATACCTAGCTGTTAATACCTAAGCCTCAAACAAATAGTGCATCATCAGAGTTAACTGACAGCACAAATAATATTTCTGCTCAAACTTAAACATTTTATACACAAAATCTATCAAGTTTTAATAGATTACATTCACATTTTTGCAGCATTATGTATATATGTATATAATATTATATTGTGATAATAATATTATGCCATTTCAAAACAAGATAATCGTGCTGACTCATGAATATGAACATTAATGTTCCACTGATTCTAAGTGTCTTTTGACATACTTCCAAAAATTGCCTACAGAATGTTCTTATGATGGGAATTTCACACTCTTTTTCAGGTTTTGAAAAACAGTTGTCAAGGAAACTAATTAGTTCCACAATCATAATTGCAGTAATGATTCATACAAAGAAGACTTGAAGCTAAATAGTGTAACAGACTTCTTACAACTGCTTAGAGGTTATAGGAGAGCACTGAAAGGAAAAAGCCCCTGAGTACCCATAAAACTGCTTTTAGAGAGAGAATGTTCTATCTTTTTTCTGAAATTGAATTAACTAAGCTACTTTTTACTTGAATGTCTAGAGACCACCTATGTTATAGTTTACAGAGGAAAATTAAGTTTCTCTGTTACAGCAGGAGGGGCAATAAGATGGAAGAGTTTATATAATTATGACAGGATAAAGTTAGATTGCATTGCAAAAGAAGTAAGATTTTTGTTTCAAATATAAAAATTGAAAAATGGCTTATCCCTTCCCTAAGTGAGTTTTTACTTATTTTTCTGCTTGACAAATATTTTTATTTCTTTGGAACAATAACTTCCCCTGCATTTCTTTTTCCCTTTTCAATCATGGAAAATTTTATTTCTGAATGATGGCAATCACAAGGCCCTGCCTGTTTAAAAACAAGCACACAGAACCTATTGAGACCCTGAATTTCAATCAAGATGCAAATCAACTTTACTTCAATTCAAGTGCATAAAACAAATATTTGTACTAGAACCAGATCTGAGTCTATGAATGAATTACAAATGTGTTTTCTATAAATAAAAGGTAACGATGCTTTCAATATTAAAAACACTGCTATGGAATATTAAAAAATGTTGCAGAGATCTTGAGATAACTTTCCCGAAAATCTATTTGAAGAAAAGTCACAATAGACAAGAAAAAAAATAGCCAGTTATTTCAAAATCTTCTGGTGGCACACTGGTCCATGACTCATTTCAGCTCATTGGCACTGTATCAATGCTAGATCAATGCTAGTCAGGTGTTCACAGTGAAATACAGGTATTGATATGGCTTACATTTTAGTATATTTGCCATTATATTTATTTGGCAAGTTTTTTGTTGAACCCAATACTCTAACAGTTTGAAAAACAGGAGTCAGAAAATACTATGTTAGAGGATTTAGAACCTGATTTTTCAAGTGGTAATGATGACGCTGATCTAATTTGGAAATTATTATTATTATTAAAAGATAGCTCATAATTTTAATTTAAAGTTTGAAATCTCTTCCTCATAACATTTGCTTTATAAAAATTAAAATTACCCGTAATACTTCAGAAATTGCCTTATTTTAGGTTTATTATTAACTAAAGAATTTTACATTGTTGCATCAAAATAAAGTCTTATCTTAGGAAGCATTAAAACTCATACACTCACTCTTAACTAAAGTGAAGCTTTTCTTAAATGGAATTTCAAACCTTCCTATTTACACACTTAAAAATATGAACAAAGTTTCTGTAGGTTTCAAATTTTGTAAATCAACCTCACAGAAGACTGTTTGGTCACCATGTTAGGGTGAATCATTCAGACAGTATCTAAACAAGACTATCTGAAGACTGTTAACCTCATCAGACACTAAAATAAATGCCTTTATTACAAGTGTAGCTCAAAGCACATGTAGAGATGGGACTGAAATCAAGAATTCTAGCAAATAACTGGCTTAACCAGACAATAGGCAGTACAAGGCAACTTAAAAAGCAGGTGTATCTTAAATACTGTATATCTTGTTAAGTGCCATCAACAGGGTTGAAGAACCAATGTTTCTTCCATACTTAAAAATTATCTTATTACTGAGAGAAAAGGGTCCCATTACTAGGAGACAGGGTCCCATTTAAGGATCCTGAATCAAATTTTTTGCTGATAAGAAAGTCTGGGGTCTCATGTTTTTTCAGTTCAAGACTTCAGCTACCTTATGCTCAACTACACACAGTGTAGTTATGAGTTGGAAATAATTCATAGAGAGAAAACACAATGAAATTAACTTACCTGTAATAATGTTGGGCTTTGGTGGCATGCTGAATTCATACAATGTTGGCTCAGAATAACCCAGTCTGTTCGCAGCTGTAATTTGTACTTCATAACCCATGGTCCATTGAAGATGCTCTAAGATGATGTGGTCTCTGCTACCCTGTACTTTCTTCTCTAGCCACTGGTCTTCCTTATCTTTCTGTAAAGATGAAAATAATTGTTTCAATTCTCCCAAACTTTTGTATTATTTGTCTAAAGTCTGTATCTACATGATGCACAAAAATATGGAGTTACCTTTACAGAGGTTTTGAACATTGAAATAATCTAATTTTGGAGTTTTGAGTACTCAGGCTTTTTATAATTTTGACCACTCCTTATCATGTTTTCACAATGTGGATTTAGGGAATTTTGTGGTCAATCCTTTTAAACTTTTTGGCTTCAATTTATTCTTCGCTCAAATCTGGTTTTTATCTTACAGAACAGCAGGCTAATTATTTATATAATAAAACACTAAATTATGTAAGAAGTTTATTTTATATGGACATTTCAATTACATTTTGATCAATGTTCATTCAAAGAAACTTGCCATTGAACCCAGTCTTGAATTGTTCATGAGTCCAGCTATGCTTATATCTTACATTAGTTATTTAATGAAAATATACATTAATTGTAGCAATATAGGAACATTTTGAAAACCTGGTTGTATGCAAGAATGCAAACATCATTAAAAAAGTATGAAGTACTATGCCTACACCTGTGAGAGGATACATGCAAATCTCTAAGACAGTGTTCTAGACAAAAAAGGATTCTCATAATTTCTCATACTTCAGGTAATTAAGACATCTATACAAAAGGAACAAATGAGGACTTGGGTTGCAAACACAATTTTGGCATTTCATGGAGTTCTTACGTTTGCAATTGCTCCTTTGAGTGCAAAATGCATTTCATTATTTTTTATATAAGTAGAAATGACACAATTACTAATAGGTAGAAGGATAAAACAATATATACTGTCACACAATGAACTCTTCTTGATCAAAGGACAACCAATGACAGTCAGTAAGAATCCATGCAGTCCTACTCTTATGAGACACTGAGGTACAATAACATGGCAAAAAATATGTCTTGAGAGACAAATCCTGGCCATCCAACCCATACAGCAACACAGACCCAATCAGTGGGTATAAATCATAAGGGAAAATTTAAAGCCAAACAAACTTACAATACCTGGAAGTATAACTTTAGCTGCAAACTACTCAGCAGCTTGTATTTAGGCTCTTTGCTGAAGCATCTTGCTCTTTGCTGATACAGGTCTCAGAGAAAATAGCATCTAATTTAGAGAATTCAGGGACCAATCATGCTCCTTATGACTTACTTTTTTTTGTCCCCAGTCTTCAGAAAATAGAGGACAGACTAAACTCGCTGATGTGCACTGCTGCAATAATTTATTTGTTATTAGCTCTGAGATTGACGATTTTTCCATACTGATTTCACCTTTTCATAAATTTTCCTGCTTTTTCTGCATTAGCATTGGTATTGTCACATGATAGTTCTGAGAATGATTAAAATCCAACAAAACTTGTTTTCAGGAGTATTTGCATCCAGGTGAAAGTTCCTACTTGGTGCAGTGATAGACTAATGAAAAACATCAGAATGGTAGATCCATTACAAATCATGAAAAAACCTAAATACACTGGAGTAAAAACAGTTTGTTCATCATGCAGTGAAAATGGTATTTTCTGTAAAGGATATTTTCCCATATCATGATGGATACTTTCTATTGCAATCACCTCACTTGGCCCTGAGTAAATCCACTTACATTGTCACTATACTATACTCCTTTTACAAAATATATTTTTGCATAGCACTGCTGCAATAGAAGGAGCTAGTACTGACTGCAACATGCATATGAAAATACTCCTTAGTGACATCAGGAATAGCAGTGTTATGTAGCAGTGTATTTTAATCGCTGTTTAAATTGGTGAGGTATGGGAGGAGTTAGAAAAATTACAGCTAGATTCCAAAGAATATCAACATGAGAGGAATCAGAAGTTCCCTACATGATCTCAGCATTGTGCACAGATACCATGTGAATATACTGGGGGATTCCAAAGGGTTTCAGAAATACAGAAAGACAAAAAACATACTGAATTGGAAACTAAAGATTCAGGCTAATATAGTTCCTGCAGGTGAAAAAGACAGTATTGCAAACAGATATATGACTATATTTTGAAAACAAACTGAAAAAATCTATATGATGAATAGAATGAGCTTAGGAGTTGGAAGGAAAACTTCCAAGTAAATTTCTGTATGAGGTTGGACTTCTGCAGACAGAACAAGTGAAAAGGCAGATGTTCCATAATTTGGTCAGGTGAAAAATAATGAATGAGCTGAAATGTAACAGGATACCTGCACATGCTATGCCAGAGATACCATAGTTTAGTTGCAACTGAAGCCAACTGTGTGAATTGAGATAAATGAAACAAAGTCCAAGCCCTGAGTGCAAAGACAGAAAGCATTTTACGAAGAGTGACAAACACAAGTTAGGAGAAAGAGGAATAAAGTATCTGGAAAGCAAGGTGTGTTCTAAAGGCAAACAGATGAAATCTTCCAGAGTACTGTCTGCTTAGGGCTTCTTAAGGAAGGAAAATAAAAGCAAAAATAAAAAAAAGAAAAAAGAAAAGAACTTCAATGTCCTTCATTATAGCTGTTATTTCAGCTATATTGCATTTTCAAGTACTTTCTCCTAAGCAGAGCTCAGTAATGTGTCCACATTTGATTTAGTGTAAGTGTCGAAATGGAAGAAGAGGGATGAGAACACAAATCATGGTTCTGCCAGGTAAATCTTCCCACAAATCACCCTGTTTAATATAAGACCCTTTAAATGGTAGCTTAAGGAGCACAAGAGAGAACCGTAAGAGATCAATTTGTACCTTATTAGGTTGTTCTGTCATTAATACTTAAAATTTATAGAAAGCTCTACGTATGCAGAGTGTTCTACAACAAAAGGAATGAAGCTTCTAAATTACAAATGGTAGTTTAATTTGGGGAGTGAGTTAATATAAATATCTTCAGTAATCATTAGTATCAAGCCACAAATGCCCATTTACAGAAACTGTGATGGGATCTGCAACCTCAGAGATTAAACTGTTCCTTTATTTACATCTTCTTTTGTTTTATATTATCTAGAAATACTCCTTTACAATTATGGGGTTTTTACTGCCCACTTGCTTTACTCTTAAGCTTTTTATTAACACAAAACAAAATTGACCACAAAATCCTCACATCATTATATCTTAAATGTGTATATATTGGCTTTATATAGTTTTGGCTTAATATTTTTTCATAATATAAGCATCAGCTAAATTTATTTAAGAAGAACCTAAGAGCTAGGTTTTTAAGACAGCTGTAACCTAACCACCTAAATACCCTGACCAAAAAAAAACCAAAACCACCCCCTCCACCCAAACAAACAAAACCACAAAACCAAACAAAAACTAAAAAGAGCAGTGTAAAACTCCAGTCTACCTTGACTTGGTTGCTTCTCAAAACTGAGGGCACACCTGACAACAGTGTGAAGTAAAGCCAATCCACTGTTTAGGCACCAGTTTACTAGTCTAGAAAATAACATGTTTCTCTTTAATGGTCATCCTACATTGTATCCTAAATCACATTCTCTGGGATCTCATAAAAAGCGAGAAAAAGTGATTAACCCACTTCAACTCTTCCCTTATTCTCTATCATCTCTAAATTGTTAAGCTGAAAGCTCAGCTCAAACAGATTTATTATGGTGGCCCCTGTGATAAAAAAATGGACAGGAGATACCACACTGTCTTGAAAGCTGGCAGGAAAAAATATCAAGAAATCCTCATAGAAGAAAATCTGATAGTTTAAAGCAGTGTCTTCACAAGAATTAATTGCACTAAGTTGCAGATTTCTAGGTCTGGTTAATACGGGTAACAAAGTTCCAGGGCAAATACTGAACCAAGCACACACCAGCTGGTAATGTACATGGTTTAAAAAAGCACAGAAAGTCCGAGGATCTGGCAGGTAAACTGGAACCTAGAGGTGCAAAAGCATTTACCTGTTTCATGGTGGATATTTCAGAGTGGGAGTAAATGAGAAATTATCTTCTTAAAAATATTCTATATTTATAAAGTTTGTTGTAGAACCCACCATAAAGCAACAAAATTTACATGTCCTCCATCAAATAGATGATGGAAGAGCGAATGTGCTTCAGAGCAAAACACATAAACTATCAAACTCTTGTCTGCCAAAATTCAGAGCAATAACAGTAACCCTGTCACAGGTCAAAAACAGGTGAGCAACTTTTAGGTCTGTAAAAACCAGTGACTTTAGTCAATTTTTTTTGCTTCTACCAAAAGGTTTATAATCATAAAAGAGAGTTATTTTTATTATTCTGTTCTAATTCCAAATATTTACTAAAATTTGTCCTGCCAGGGAAAAACAAAAACAACCTTCCATTCCCCCACCACTCCTTTTTTTTTCTAGCTTGCTGTTGGCAGTCTGTGACCCAGAATTATAGAAATTCTAAGACACCTATTCAGAGCTTTCTTTTTAAGCATTATGAAGTAAGCTTAAGCAGTGTCAAACCTTTCCAAAGGCTGCTTTGTAGCCTGCCTTTCTGTTGTCTGATTGTGCTTGGTCACCTGCCTGCCCTGAGCTGCTGTGACAGCCTCTTCCCTGTATCCCAAGTGCTCCTTCCTCCCGGCCCTCCCTATCTCCTCAACTCTCCCCTCCCAATTTTAATTTATTACTCTGGTACTTGGCAAATACCCCATCAGATAACAGCCATTTACAAATTCAGTACACATTTCCATAATTTACATGGATAAAAGCTTCACATCTGTTGTGAAACACCAGCATGTTGTCATGTGCTCCCCAACCAACTCTGGAAGCACCAAAAGCGGGAAGAACAAAATGGAGGCTTGAGTTGGTTCCCATCAAAAAAAAAATAAAGAGTTCCTATGAGAACTGTGGTCGGGTGGTCATCTCTGGCATCAGACAGGATGCTCCCCTCGAAAATTGCCATCACTGCTCTTTCCAGCCAGTTGCTGGGGAAAAATTTTCCCTTGTTTTACTCTCTCCCTTCCGATTCTTTCCTAAGGTAACTCTGAAGCCACTATATGCCATCAGCCTCAGACTCCATCCACAAAGCTTTGTCAGGCTGTCTTGACTTTCTTAGCGCAACAGCATGAAAAAAATTGAGGCTGCTACTCATAAAAATTGCACAGTACCTAATTCTCTGGAATACAAAAGAAAATGTCAAGCTGCTTATTATCTGATTGTAGTCAGTAATTCCTGCCCATAATAGGACAAAACTGATGCTAGGAAAGGAATATTCAGCAGAATGAAATACATGATTTCCAGAAAAAAAAAAACTTACCAATTGCCCTCAATCAGGCTGCAACATTGCTTTAATATCTTAAAGGCTGCCCTTCCTCCAGTTTAAAAAAAATAAATCTGTATAAAACTTAATCATGGGCAAGTTGACTTTTTGAAGAAAAAGCCACTGATGTATTGGTTGTTATCAAATATGCTCTTCTAACATGCAAGCAAATACATTGGTCCAGGTGCTAATAATGAGGCTGACAAGACTTATAGGAAAGCCAATTAAACACGACCAATGGGGAACATAGAAGACAAGCAGTCAACAGATAATTACGAACTATTAATAGCAATCATTCTTTCTGATTAAAACACCAAAAAATTATTCTGCTTCTTTAATTGTAGGAAGGCCTTTAATTTAGTCAAATTGCTTTTTTCAGTTGAAAGCTTATGGAGTTAAGGATTCAAGGTCCAAGTAAAAGCTATCTTCTTCAGTAACCGTTTTAAGTTTCCAGTTACTGCTTAACTACACATTTACCTTCCAACACCACACATGAAAAGTCATCTTTTATGCTAAAATATTGTACCTTAGTCAAAACAATGGATCAAAATCAATTTCCAAATATTTTTGGGATTGAACCAAAAGAATTTAGCTTATTTTAATCATAAAAACAGATTAAATTCCATATGCTGCATGAATGTATTATTTCTGAACAGTTTATTTTGTACTCAGTGGTAAATACTTAGAGGCGTTGTAATCTAACTAGGAAGTTCAATCCTGCAAAACTGCATTTTTAACTTGTATTGCATATTTTACTACTCTTGTCTTCTTTGCAATTACTTTTTTTTTTTTATGTCAACTGTATTCACTAGACAGAAAGTCATTTAAGAAAGTCAGTTAAGATTTAGGGATCAGTGATAGCAGAATAACTTCTGGTCATTCCCTCAGACTACTCTTAAGAGTGCTACCAAATATTTCTCTATTAATTTGGAGCTACTAATCTTCTTTGGTTATATTTAGCATAGGAGAATAATTTTACATACCAGGTTTAACACTCGGATAATCCCTGGACTATAGTCAAAAAGTTACATTATAGCAAACATCAGGAAATGTGACAAAAAACTATTACAGGTTAAGGAAGTGTCTTTTCCTCTTTGGTAACATTCCAACAGCTTCTACAGTTAATTTCTCAAAAATTGCTACTTTCTGTGAATAAATGCTGTCCTCACTACCTTCCATTCAACATGCCTAGATATCCGATGTTACATTCCTGATTTTCCACACTCTTAATGAACATGAAATTCTGCTGTTACACTCTGGTAAGATGTCTCTTTTACTGGGTCTAGTCAGTTAAAAGTACTATAATTTTCCTAAAAGAATACGAGGAAGTTTTTTAAAAATGCACATTTTGGAATTAAACTCATCACTTTTGCCAGCTCTGCAGCTACTTCTTCAACCCAATAAGTTCTAAACATAGTACATCAGGAAATGTATTTTAGCTACATTACTAATAATAATAAATAAAAAAAACGTGCACAACTTTTCTTTTTTCAATAAATTATACATTGTAGAAAAGCCTGTTTTCTAAACTTGCCAGATTTGATGAGAGAACACCAAAACAGAGCTGTCTAGATGACAGAATGACAAAAAACTGCCTGACGGCTGTCTAACAACAGATACATACTTTGAAACTCATGAAATTCCCAACAATGTGCCAAATATTTGGCTTTTGTAAGATGAGACTTGGAATTCAGGCAGATAGATGATGTGAAACATGATCAGCTAATTAATGTAATTTACAATTAATATGGAACACAGCACCATAGCTTTCTATCAATACAGGTGCATTTAAAATAGGTTACAAATTTGCTGTTCAAACACCCTTTAAGTGTGTAACATTAATGTTTGCTAATTTACTGTGTTTTTAAAAGCTGAACACAAGTGTCCCACTTTTACTATGCAACAGAAAAAAGAATATATTTGTCTTGATAGGAGGAATTTTCAGTTATACCTTTAGGAATAGCAGAGTGCCTTTACTTTTTTTTTTTCAATTTTTATTTTATAATCTACAACCTAGTCACAAAAGTAAACATATATTTAAAAAAAAAAATATTTTCTGGAACACAAACCACTTTGGTAAATTTCAAATAATAGCAACAATTTTCTCTGCATTAAAATCAGATCCTAATAAGCATAATTCACTTATTTTGATTAACTGAAATACTTACACTTCTGTATTTGACAATATATTCCAGTATGGGGGCACCTCCATCATCCTGTTTAGTTATGCTAAGTTTAAAGCTCTTGCCACTCTCTGGTTGTCCATGGATTGAAGGAGGGCTTGGCTCCCCTAGACAAGGAAACAAACAGCACATAATAATAATTCAGCAGTGAGAGAAGTCTTAAATTACAGCTGGGAATTTGTCCATAATAATTTTAATCAAAAGCTTAAAATCAATATGATCCATCCAAGCACTACAAAACAGCCTTAATAAGAGTGTTAAATATTGTGCTTGAAATATGTTCTAATATAGACTCCCCATATGAGGAAACAAAATTATGTGAAGTATGAAAGAAATATTCATTTCTTTGAGACCTTCTGACTTCTGTCACTTTAAAATGTAATTTCCTTCCAAAATCATTTAGTCATCAATTCAGCAAGGCTGGTAAGCTGCTACTCACACTGAAGTTTAAAAGACACTCTCTTACAGGTAAGCATCCATAACTTTAGCATAACCTTTAATCCCATGTGAGATTTCTAAATTGCAATACAGTTTTTAAATTTAAAGTAAATTTACTCTCCAATAAATGTGCCAAGTCAAATTAAATAAAAAATTATCTAAGAATAATTTCTTCTTAGAGAAGTCAATATCAGAGTAAATGTAGAGAATAATATTTCCAAAACTAAAACCAAATGTCTTAATTGTAATGAGAAGATAAAGGTAGTCTTAATCATACAACTAAAATATTAATAGCCACTTTGAGACCCTTTCCTAGTCAAAAATTCACAGATTACCTTTTCTATGTGCAATGCCTATTATATTTTTTTAAAAGAGATCCTAAATGAACATGCACTGAAGTGTCTTATCTTCAAAATATCTGTAAATGTGCATTCACCCAGAGAGATATAGTTCCTTTAGAAATAATTGTATTATTTGTTTGTATCACTTATTAAAATAAGGATAAACTTACTTAGATCTCAACATAAAACTTATCTAGCTTTCTAGCAGATAACATATATATATATATAATGTCTTTCAGTTTCTGTCATTCTTCCATCAGGTATATGGATAGGAGTAATAAGAAATTATTTTCTCTGTCCTGGAATATATTTAGAATATCTACATGCTTCAATGAAAAAGAAATGTGAAAGCTGCGAAGTTACTGTTTTAGGACAGAAGAAATGTATAATGCAATAAAATATAATGTAATATAATATAATAGAACATAATACAATAATAAATATAATATAATATAATATAATATAATATAATATAACAGAAATATTTTGTGTTCTTTGTAGTTACATTACTTTTATTGTTCATTCCCTTAGGGCCAGTATTAGCTACACTGAGTAATGCCCTATTCAGGAAACAGTTCAGTTGCAACAGATTTATGACAGACTGGTCTGGCAGTAGCTGCTGATGTATTTCAGTGTGTCTATTTGATTACTGTACACTGACATCTGGTATGTTCTTTGATTTTCTTCTCTCTTTGTATTTAATTTATTTATTGTTGTTTCTATTTAAAGATAATTTGACAAAAGTATTTTTCATTTGCCCTTAATATTTAAATCTGAATCTCTGGCCTGTAGTTACTACAAATATAGAATTGGTTTCACAGAATTTCTCATTTGCATGTAGTTGTAGTTAGAACAATTTATTCTCATAATTTCTTCCGTAGCTAAAGATTTCTGTTTCAGGCTTGATAATTGCAGAACAATAGCACCATAGTTTGGTGAAGAAATGTCTCCAGAAATGGCCAATTCACTTCTCTTCGATGTGGATAGTATCTTGAGTGTTAATGAGAAAAATTCCTTATTTTAATATCTCTCATAGTTTGTGCTCCTTTATATCAAACAAAGACTTTTCTCAGTCTCAAAAGTATAAGATAATGGGATAAATTCTCCAATTTAACTTCATTCATACTTCTTGGAAGGGTGGAATAACAAAACATGATTTCTGAGAAACATATACTACTTTGGGGAGTAGATGATAAACTTGAAACATTTTTTACAGTGAATCATAATTCAAATCTAGAGATATTCTAATAGTAATAATTTTCATTTAATAGCACAAGTATTACTCACGGACAGGTAAGGTCTGAAAGATCTCGATTTTGCTATACTCTCCTTGCCCTTTTCCATTTACAGCAGCTACTTTGATTTCATATGTTGTATTTGGTTCCAAATTGCTCAGAACAACCATTGCTAAAGGAAAGAAAAAAATAAAAGGGAATAAAATTTGAGGAAGTAAAAGGAAAGTAAGGCAATTTCATAATTTGCTTTCTTCACTCGCAAACTAACAAGTCTCATAGGAAGACAGTACACTGGTTTCAAACTTAGCTTTTTTGTTGTGTGCTAAGAGTCCCTTTTTTCATCTGCATAAAATCATTGTTGTGACTGAGCAACAAGTTACGCTTCTGAAGGAATAGTGAAGTCAGTGTTAGAGAAGCAATAAGCAACAATTAAGGAGCTGGATTGGGATTGATATTTTATGTTCAGACTGTGAGCACAGTGTATTGGGTTTGCACACCCAGGTTCTGGTAGTGAGGGTGCTGCAGGGGTGGCTCCTGTGAGAAGGTGCCAGAAGCTTCTCCCGTGTCCGACAGAGCCAATCCCAGCTGGCTCCAGGATGGACCCACTGCTGGCCAAGTCTGAACCCATCAATGACATCAGCCCTTTGTGATAATATATTTAAGAAGGAAAAAAGTTATTGTGCAGATGCATTTGCGGCGAGAGAAGAGCAGGATGAGGATATGTGTCAGGAACGGCTCTGCACATACCCAAGTCAGTGCAGAAGGAGGGGCAGGAGGTGCTCCAGGCACCAGAGCAGAGATTCCCCTGCAGCCTGTAGTGCAGCCCATGGAGATGCAGCTGTGCCCCTGCAGCCCATGGGAGACCATGGGGATGCAGAGATCAACTTGCAACCCATGGAAGAGGCACACACCAGAGCAGACGGATGCTAAGAGAAGGCTTTGACCCTGTGGGAAGCCCGTACTGGAACAGGCTCCTGGCAGGGACCTGCAGACCTATTCCAGGAGCCCATGCTGGAGCAGGTTTTCTGGTAGGACTCGTGACCCTGTATGGGAACCATGCTGAAGCAGCCTGTGCCTGATGGACTGACCCTGGGGAAGTGACCCATGCTGGAGAAGTTAATGGAGAACTGTTGCCCATGGGATGGACTCACATCAGTAGCTTATGGAGAACTGTCTCCCATGGGAGGGACCCTGAGCTGGAGCAGGGGAAGGACTCCATGCCCTGAGCAGCAGCAGGAACAATGTGTGATGAACTGGCCATAATCTCCATTCCCCATCTCCCTGTGGGAGAGGAGGTAAAGCTGGGAAGGAAGGAGAAGTGGTAGGAAGACGTTTTTAAGATTTCTTTTACTTCTCATTATCCTGCTCTGATTTTGTCGGATAATATATTCAATAATTTCCCCAAGCTGAGTCTGTTTTGCCCATGATGATACATGATGCGTGACCTCTCCCTGTCCTTAACTCATAAGCTTTTTGTTACATGTTCTCTCCCCTGTCCGGTTGCACAGGTGAGCGATAGAGCAGCTGTGGATGCCAAGTGGTATCCAGCCAGGGTCAACCCATCACACATAAGAGACATGAAACTGGCCAAAAAATTATGGAATTTTCCATCCTCTTCACTGGCAACTGGCCCATAATGCGTGTTCCAGCCAGCTTCATACAGTCCATAACTTGCCATTTTTCCTTCATGGACAGCAGTATCAACTGTCCTTGACCTACACTCTGAAATGCGGCTACATGCACATTGATGGCGACTTTCTGGTGCTGTGCTCTGCCAGTTCAACAATGTGTTCAAGACCTAAAATGACAGGTGCCTGTGATGATCAAAGGAAGAGCTCTGAGTTATCTAATGAGGATCTGAAAGAGAATTAGACAGGTTTGTACGTATTTCAGAGGAGATGCATGGAAATATGTAAATTAAATATAATAATAATAACAAAATTATAAAAACAAACAAAAAAAAAGACTTGGGAAGCAAAGGGGTGGGAATTTAGGACATGATTTCAGAAATCAAGAATGAATTCCTGACAGTGATCATTCACACAACCTAGCTCTATGATTCTACCTCAAGATGCCACCTGAAGCAGAAAACAGGGGTAAAATTTGCCAAAAAGCACTAAGAATGCAATAGCAAATCTAGAAGTAAAATCCAGGAAAATAATGTTGGACTCTGGGAACCTTTATGGGAATACATTATAAATAGTATCATAATACTGTATTTACTAAACGCAATATTGACTATGCACTTGGAAATGTTGATCCATGCAGAGCTCTTGGAGCATTACCCTGCCTTTAGAAGAAAGATTCCTTTTATTGTCACTCCAGCAATTGCCTGCTTGCTGATAGCCAGCTCTCTGATGAGCTCTCCATATGTCAGATTCATACAGGGGAACGGACGGAAATTAGATGGGCTTGACCAGGAGCACAGCAGCATTTGTCTTGCCTGGCAAAGCAGGGGCTGTAATGTCTTATAAGTGGATGTAGAAATGTAATATCTTAAAAAAGAGCCAGTAGTATCTCTCACAGTCCCTAGGGAGACTAATTTTTTCATTAGAAAGGAGTATTTTTTTAGTTGCTTTAGGACTGCTTTTCAAGTTATATATTCAATGAAAGCATAATTATTTCTATTTCTCTTTGTTATTCTTTTCAGTCCAGATTTATTAGAATTTCTATTTCTTTAGTTTCTACAGCAGTTTGACAGAGTTCCCATTAAATGTGAAGCTAAAGGGATTTAATGAATTTGGAAAAGCAGTAACTTCTACATTTCACACTCTATTATGGGCATTTTGCATGAATTTGCCATTGAAACATAACTTTTTGCTTGTAAATAAAGCAGTAGAATTGTATGTCTTCCAGCATGTTTTAGCTTTATCATTTCATGAGGTTTAAAAATATTGAACTCTAAAGTATAATCATCTCATGAAAAAATAATGTATCATCATGAGAATAAGAATAGAATTTGGAGATGTAACATTAAGTTCTGTTAAGATGAAATTTAAAACTTAACTAAGCAGCAGCAGTATTTGACTTGCCTTTCAGCCATGATTACTTTCCAAGGATGAATAATTTCACTGAAAATAAACCTTAGGGCATACCAAATATTAGTGCTACTGTAAATGTTTTTAAAATTTAAACAACATAGAAGCACGACTATGAGTCTACATTTAAGAAAATCCAAATGTGTTAACTACATGAAACCTAAGGATCCGATTTTCTAAACACTTCTGAGACCTGTAGAAATGAATAAAACTACTTATATATGCAGTATATAAAGAATCAGTGTATACTTTAGAATCCCCTGCACAGCACCATGTATTTAGTTTTGCAATTGTATTTGTGGAATCAACCCAGCCATATCTGTTAGCATAATATGTCCTCGAAAACTGGGACCTACTTAATGTTGGTGTAATGTGCATGTATTATATATGCAGGAAAAATTATAACTATGGCCTTCTGAAAAATAAAGAAAAGAACCATTCTGGATTAGAATACTTTAAATACTCCAGTTGTAAAAGAATACTTGGAGTAATTAAGTAAGATTAAGAAGTTGTCTCACAGAGCGTAATGAAAGTGCAGGACGGAAGAGTAATCTAAGAGAACAGAAAATTTCACTGCTTGCTAGGAGTTTCACATGTTTTAGAAGATGTTGAGATTGGAAGAAAATACTTCATAAACTAGTTAAGTTTTTTTGTCAATGTGTCTGCCTGTCATTTAAGTATAAAATCAGCTTATTCATCTTTCCATATACAAATAATTTTTTTCTGACAGGAAAATAGCCCAGACCACAATGAATATTTTGATTTCAGCTTGCAATGATCACTGAAGTAATCAGCTGAAAAATTTAAAATAATATTCTGAAAGTAATACAGTACTTTCAGCATATAAATGTGAAAAAACCAGTCCACTGCATACCATATGTGTGCATTATGCCATTGGCATATTTGTTGCTGGATATCAAGTTCCAGATATACTGAAAGTGAAATCCCTTTCTTTCAGAGTATCATTCGAAATTTTCCAGTTTCTTCTAGTTGTAGATAGAAGAATTGGTAGATATTGTCTTTCTCATCACAGTATGTGTGAGCTTTAGCTGAAGAATTCAATTTTGTAGATTGATTTTGCTGGGATTATTCACGTAGTGACTGGTTAGATTGAGGAGTAGATTTGGAAGGAATACTCCAAAGAGGGAAAAGCAGAACATTCACTTGTGAACTCTGCAAATTAAATAAATTATCTCATTTAAGTTAGTTAATTAATAAATTAACATGATGCACAGCAGCTCAGAGCTTAGTGTTATCCGTTTATAAGTGACACGTTAAGTGTCAAGGTACCCTTGGAGGACATCATGACACAAGACATTACCAGGCATATTGGTTTTGGTTTAGTATACTATATTAAGATTTTAATACAAAATTATAAATGTTTTTTGACAAGTTATACCACAGATATTGTTGTTTGTTTGTTTGGGTTTTTTTAATTTTGTCAACCAGAATTTAAAAAGAAACACAGCAACAGAAAATAATTAAACCTTACTGAATAAAAAATTCAGTTTAATCTATTATGTGACCATAATCCTAAAGTTTAAGCAACATTAAAGTCCTTCGTTTTATTATGCAGATTCTTGTAAGTCGCAAGCAAATCTAATACAGTAAAAAAATTACCACAGTACAGGAAAAAAAAATCTACAGAAATATATTAGATTGAAAAAAAATGCAGAACTTCATATTATTTAAAATACAGTGTGCAAGCATTTCAGCCAGAAAAGTTCCTTTTATTGTCACAGAATTTTAGCTGCTGTCAAAATGAACCATGGGAATGCAAGATCTAACACAAGATTTGCTGTGAAATAAATTGTACCATAAATCCAAGTCAGTAAAACCAAAACAAAATTCCCCAGCTGCTTCTCTGGTCCAGGGTAGGTTGTTTATGTTACTTTATTACAGCAGAATGAGAGGGAAAAGGTCTGGCATATTAAATTGCCTTTTCACTGAAGTGATCTATCTCAGAAACCTTCTAAGTATGTGATATGTTACATAAACCACCACCAAGGAAAAGAAGGTAAAGGGAATTAACAGTACAGTTCCTCTACATTAATCCCAAAGTGGACCTTATATGAGGTTAATTAACAGAAATATCACATTGTTACATTGCTCTGATTGGAGAAGTATCTGCTGCATAGGATGATGTTATTCCAGTTCCAAATTCACTCCCTTGAGGATGTCAGATATAACTGAAGCAGAATATAAATTTACTTTGAAACAAAGTAGCTGAGACATATCGTTGCTGAAATAACATCTTCACTCCTATATATCTGAGATTGTGGTGGCAGAGTGAAATTTCTGTCAAAGAAGCATTACAAATTTGAGGATGGTTTGGATATTTTTTCTTACTTCTTTCCCTTTAATCTGAATCTATATTACTACAAAGGATGAATGCAGCCTGAATACTGTGCATGTTAATAAGTGGAGTGTTTTGATTTAACAGCACTTTGCTGCACCTATTATTCATTATTTTACTACTCTCAAGGAAAAACTGAGTCCCCTGGAAATACCTGAATCTCTTTCAGAGGAAAAAAAATGAACAGCATTTTTATGACACTTAAACAGGTTTCTCTTTGTGATGATGACTCATGTTCTTTTAAGGACAGGAGAAAAAGTCATGGGCAGAAAACAGTGAGCAATTTAAGGTAGTAAAGTATTAAGGTTCTGTACAAATGTCTGAGACTCTTGTAGATGTTACAGAACATGAGGAACTTTGCCCAAAATCTGTCTGCCTGGGATGAGTAACAACTGTTTTGTTTATTCTATGTGTTTCCACAGTAGGAGGAAGAGTATAAAATCTCTTTTTTCTAGCTGAGCCTCACAGTTAGCTCACAGAAATATTGACAGAATGAAGTTAGAAATTGCCAAGGGTGAGAAATACCGGGGAAAAAACAACAAAAAAAGAATTTTGCTACACAATAGACAAAATGTTAATTCATATACAGAAACAGCCAAGCTGTCTCAGTTCCATCTGTCTGCCTTGCCCAAATAACAATTAATTTCATAAATACTGATTTAAGCATCTGTCTATAAATGTCAGAATTCAACTAACACAAATAAATGAACTTTAATAATGAAAATATCTCAAGCTGCACATTCTATGAAAAAACATGATGATAGCAAATCCTGCTGTCAGTGAAATCATTGGCATAGATTGGATACTATCAAGCTTTAAGTAATTCCCTAAAATACCAGAAACAAATGCAACCATTTTAATAATTAGATAAAATGGTTCTGTTCCAGGAATTTCCATCATTCTTTGCACTATAATGTATAATTATTATATTATTTTGGAGTAAAAGTTTTAGTGGTTTATTTAACTGTGAATACAAATAATAATCCCTGAATAAAGACATACAGTATAGTAGATCAGGTATAATCAATATAATCTAATTTTCACTAACATGACTAATTTCTTTAAAAAACACTTTTCAGTAGCTGACATTAAAAATGCATTTGTCAAAAATGCCTTTAATATTTGTATTAATACTAATATATAATGCATTAAAACACAATTACATGTTAAGCTCCTTTCTTCCATGCATTTAATTTTTAATATTATTGGGCTGGATTTTGAGATACCACTATACAAACTAAACCAAAAGTAGAATCCCCATTCAGGGATTTTCTTTGATACCTATTTCTGCTGAAATAAATCTAATAAGAAAAGATTAAGTAATCTGAGGGACAATTATAGCTACAAAATGCACAGTACTATAAATTAATGAAAACAAAGCAAGCAGGAGTGGACACTAAAGTGCCTAGAAGAGAGCAAATCTGTGGACTGATAACATAGTTTATAATATATTGAAGCAGCATGAATCCAGAAGATGGGGTTTGTCATTTAACAAACTTCAGGTATAATAATGAATAGATTTTCTTTAGGAGGTCATTTATTTTAAAAAAAAACACCCGTTGTTCAACTTGTATTTAATCAGAATAATGGCAAAACACAGAGAAAAAAAAAAAAAAGTCCTGGGGAAAACATTCCTGGAAAAAAAGCAATCTATTGAGATAGATCATTTTATCAGTAAACTTTTCACCAATAAACTTTCCACAACTTTATTCAGAAGAAACACACTTGCGTGAACAGCATATAAAATAAATCACCTCTATAGTGTTAAAAATCCCCAAAAAATCATGTATTATTTTTAGGCTATAGGTTTACAAAAAATATTTGTACTCCCAATGATAGAATGGACCATATTATCTTGATATCTTCTTCACACTTTTCTGTTATACTAATTTGACAATAAAATAGAATATTTCATGAACAAATCCTACCACTTGTACTGATTAGCGTCCTTTCAGCAATCCTGTGCAACCAGGATGTAGCTTTGCTAGATTTTGTTTCCCATCACCATTACAATGGAATTTATATTTCAAACACACACTCTCTTTACTATCCCTTTCTCCAAGTTTTTAGTTAAATATTTCCTAGACTATATTTATGATGACCAAGTCAGCTGCTTATCAACAAATCTTTGAAAATGCAGTCGACTTCCATAAAAGGCACTTGTAGATATTAAAGGAAAGGTAAATGGAAGTCAAAGAATAGGAAAGGAATAAGAGAGAAGGAAATGGAAGAGGAAAAGGAGAGGAGAAAGAAAGAATGGACAATTAAAAACTTCGTAAGTACCACTAAATTTAAAGTTCAGAAGAGAGAGTCCTCGAAACAACTCACATTCCCTGTAAGACGATCTTGTTAAACTAAACAAAGGAATCCTGAAAGAACCAACTCTTTGCAGAATTCAATAGATAAAAATGGAAATACATACTCAGCTTCAAAATCACAAAATTCAAATACATTTCAGAAACAAACTCTCTTTGAATTACCTAACTTTTAAACTGTTAGGTTTCCTCCCAGTACTCATTAGCCCTTCATTTTATTTATTCAGTAAGTGTTTTAGAACAAGATTTTAAGAAATACTTTTACAATTTTTTGTGTGTGTGTGCAAAGCACTGTTAGTGTTTTGAAGTGTTGCAACTTACTGGATAATAACTTCTAAAACATTCAGTGATGGCTAACGGTTTCCTAGTGTAACATTTAGAAGCATTAATTTAATCAATAAAATTTATGGATCTCATGGAGACTGGTGAACTTTGGTACAGTCCTTAGAAGAAATGACAACACTTTTGTTTTCTTGATTTGGTTTTTTTTTTTTTTGGCATGTTCAGACCAGGTATTAGAAATATTGATACACTGGGAGAGATGTGAAGCACTGAAACAGGTTAGACCAAGACAAGAGGGTGAGTAATCTCCATCCCCGAGACTGAGTTAGACAAAACCACACCTGACCTGATCTAGTATTGATTAAAGCAGGAGGTTGGACCAGACACATACCAGATATTCCTTTCAACCAAATTTTCTGATTCTATAAATTAAAGGGGAATACTATCTTGGTTCTTGGAACTCCATTTTGCCCTCTGCTATAAAACTATTGAATAAGTCTTAATGCAAAGATTTTGCTTGGAGAAGCAGCCAGACACTTGAAAAGGACTACACTAAAAACTTTAATGAAACAATAAATGAATACAGTGAAATCAATGGGGATTTGGACTTCTACCAGATATTCCCCCCATGATGTGAAAAGAAAGTATTGTTCAAAATGCTTTCTAACTTATGACTAAGGCTCTCAGCAGGGTTCATTGTTAAATATTTATGTCACTATAATTGCTGCGATTTTAGTAGTACAAATTACACTGCTAGATATAAAATCTGATTAAGTTAAACCTTTCCATTAATCAAATTTATTTTCTGTAGATGTTAGTTTTAAAATTGTCCTGTAAGAAAAAATTCTAGGCCATTGAATACACTGGAACTTCCACTGGCAATATGAACACAGAAAGAGAGCAGAATTAAGACTTCTAAGTAAGTAATAGTTTACTGAGTGAACGCACAATACAAAAATGTAGTAAAGGAGTAACTTTTAATCTCAAGACAGAAGGGCAATTAATGCCCTTATTAAGATAATTTATACTGTGTCATTTATCCTCTTGTTTTTTTCTCTTTTTGAACACTGCTTCAAGCCTAAAAATAATGGTTACTGGAAGACAACCCAGAAAATAAAACAAGAGTATTTATTAGGAGACTACAAAGAACATGTTCATTATTATCTTGTAGGCAATGCTACTATGTATTCCCTGTTTTATAGCAAAGTTTGGAATCTAAACTGGATTATTGAAGAAGGCAGTATACTTCGAGGGGGGAGGCTGGAGTTAGTTATGCATATATACCTTCCTTTCTTCTACTCTTGCTGCAGGTATATTACTTTGTCTCATTCCTCAATTGTATAAATCAAATTGTATCCTATCCCAGCCTATTTCATATATGGCAGAAGCTAGAATCTCTCACTCTCCCTTGCAGGGCAGAAAGAATTACTTGTGTGTCAGTTTTTCCTGCCCATTTTTTTTGCTGTTCCTACAATGGAGTTCCTTTTGTGACTTCCATCCCATTTGAAATTTGCAACACAAAGTTGCAGTTGAAAATGGTCTCCTACATTCAAAACTCTACCCATGAATTCTTTGATACTGAAAGATCCTGAGCAAAAGGTGAGGTAGGCTTCACCTGAATTCACAGCAGACAACAGCTGTATCTTCTAAGCATGAGGCCCACACTAGTTCCCATGGTGCACCTGGAATACGTTCTGTTGAATGTGTACACTAGTTCATGGTGTAGTAAATCCACCCAGTTTGCCATCTGAATATCCTGGTGACTGCTTTTAATGTATCAGGGTGAAACTCAGGTCTAAATTAGCAATTTATCCTAAACTAGTAAGTGATTATTGGGCCAAACACATTTTTTTAATCACAAAAAAAAAAAAAAAAAAAAAAAAAAAAAAAAAAAAAAAAAAAAAAAAACAAAACACATTTTATGGGAAAANCCACATTCAGTTGTTTCTTGAACAACTCCAGGGATGGTGACTCTACCACCACTCCCTGGGCAGTCCATTGCAACGTTTAACAACCTTTTCAATAAAAAAAAATTCTTCCTGATGTTCAGCCTGAACTTCCCCTGCTGCAGTTTAAGACTGTGTCTCCTTGTCCTGTCACTAATTGCCTGGGAGAAGAGACTGACCCCCACCTGGCAACAACCTCCTTTCAGGGAATTGCAGAGAGGGATAAATTCATCCCTGAGCCTCCTTTTCTCCAGAACAAACACCCCCAGCTCCCTCAGCTGCTCCTCATCAGGCTTGTGCTCCAGCCCCTTCCCCAGCTCCAGACTCACTCCAGCCCCTCAACGTCCTTCTTGCAGTGAGGGGCCCAAAACTGGACACAGGACTCGAAGTGAGGACTTGACTCACCAGTGTCCACCCACCCACAATCACTGCCCTGCTCCTGCTGCCACACTACTGCTGATACAGCCCAGGTGCCCTTGGCCTTCTTGGCCACCTGGGCACAGCTGGCTCATGTTCAGCCACTGCTGACCAGCACCCCCAGGGCCTTTTCCTCTCCGCAGCTTTCCAGCCACTGACTCAGTAGCACTGGGGCTTAGCACTGGGGTGTAGCACTGCAGGGGGTTCTTGTGGCCAAAATGCCCTCAAAGTCTAAGAAAATAATGACTTTTACCAACTGTGCCTTCTTCCTATTGTCAGCAAAGTTCTGCAGAGCTACAATTTCTTTTTCCTATGAGACTTTACAACATATTTAAGATGTTTTGTGTAACAAAATGCAATTCACTAGTTCTCTTATGGTGTTACAAAACTGCACTGTGTTATTATATACAAATTAGATGTGGCCTTTCTTAACCAGATGGACCTAAACTGCCCATTACTACAAATATATCAGTACTCTTACAGTAAAACAAAACAAATGTTGAGAATTCAGAAATTCTTAATGGTAAGCCAAAGGAATACCTGAGAGCACACGGGAATTAATGTGTTAAAGGTTATGCTCAAAGAAGCAGAGAATTTTTCATAGGTAAATTCATATATTAGCAAGACTTGTCTCTCAATTAAGACAGCTATTTAAAATTTCAACATTTTCAATTTCACTCTAATTCTGCTTCCTAACAGTAATAAACAGTATATATAAAATCTGTATGACTTTTCTCACTTACGTTGCTGCAGCCTTGGAGCTGCCTAAGAAGCAGGTTCTGACACAGGAGTTCTGTCTTTCACTCATCTAAGCCATGCAATTTTCAACTCTGGAGCATGCAAAGTGTGAGGAAAAGAAAGTCTACTTGCTCTGTTACCCAATTCAGGAGCTGTCAGAAACCACCACTTGAAGTAAGAATAAAGCAGCTCCTGACTTCTACTATCTCCACAGAGGCCATTTTCATGATACCAGATGTGTCTTTCCTAATATTCCCTACTGTGTAAATGGAAAGACCTCAAGGCTGACATGAATGATAATTTCAAGAACTGTTCTTTTGCTTCTCACATGCAAAGATAATTTTCCTTTTTAACTATTTCTTCCTCATACCTATCCTACTCCTGCATACTATATTTCTTACCAATGAAGAAAGAAATGGGGACACAGGAAAAGGGTCATAAAAAAGGAGATTAATTTAAAGTTATTGTGAAATGTAATACAGATCAGGCCATGCTATTGTTCTGTTGCTCATTCTTCTATGTGGCTGAAGGAGAGCTCTATTCATAACTACATTCAGTGACCTTGAAAATACTTAAAGAATATTCTGTCATCCTGGAGCACTTTTCTGTTTTGTATTACAAAGTGCAGCAGAAGATTATATACACATAAATATTCCATCAATGTACTTTATCTTTTTCTAAGTAGACAAGCAAGGTACAATAAATGTGGATGAATATGATACACACTTGAAAGGCAAAACTTGCAGCTGCACCATGTCTTATTTATCAGTTATTCATACCCAATACTGCACTGCATCACTCTTGGCTTAACAAGATTTACCTTTACAAGCCACGTCAGCAAGACCTTTACATCAGATCAGCTGCTCACTGCAAATTTACTTGAGTGTGTGGTTATGAAAAGCCTTAAAGGTCTAAATAGGGAATAGACCAGAATTATCACAGTAGCACCAGACGAAATACATTTGGAAAGACTGATTTTCCATTTAATTTCTCATTAAAATATTTACTACATACTTCTTGCAACCAAAGTATCTTCCATTTGTTCCTACAGATTTTCAAGTCTGTGTCTTGAGAAGACCATAAATCACATTCTGCAATGAGCTTTGACTGGCTGACTAAATGCAATTACAAACACAGAATTACAAGGAAAAAAAGAGTAAGCTCAGATAGTGATTATATGTGCATAACACTCAGTTGCTTTTAGTTATGAACTCATGCTGTGCAGTAAATTGTCTGGATTCTCCTCACTTTTCATGACATTTTATTCACCTTTAAATGTGAAAAGTACATCTCATTCTCCTGATGTTTCAGGTCTGTATGAAAACCTGAAATATTTAAACATAGTTTTCCCTTTACACTTCTCACTTTCCAGTCTCTGTAATCCATCCATGTAATTTAGTTTAAGACATTTATTTACAGTTCAACCTTTTCAACCGCAAGAGACTTTCACAGCAAAGATTTGGATGGAGACCAGAATTTATACAGAGTCAGAATTAAAAGGCTGAATAACTTTCTTATGTGAAGGTATATGCACAAAATAAATTGGACAAAAAGTGGTCTTTGTCCTAACGTTTAACTGTAGCCTATAGTGGTTATAAAATTGCATCCATTCTTTCATTTATTTTTTTAATGACAACTTGTCATAGAAAATTTTATTGGCAAATCGCATCACGACATTTTATCCCAAGAACTTAGATTTTTTAAAAAATTAAGCACCTTTTATTCATATTATTTGTATCAGGTCTTACAACACTATAGCTTAATAATATATGTGTGTGTGTATATATATATATATATGCAATCCCTGCATTCTTGTAATTTCAAAGCTGGTTCTAAATTGAGAAAACTATTTTTGAATCAAGCTAAATACTCAGTTTCTTCTGAAAAGAAAATGAGTTTAGGCTTAGCAATAATATTGTCAGTATATTTAGTGATAAGAGGAACAATCCACAAATTTTTTGACAATATTACCAATTTTTGCCTACTGAAAATAGACAATTTCTTGAATGAAACCACTAATTTTAGTCAATTTGACAATGTGACAATAAATATCACATAATAAAAAGCTGGGTATAGAGCAACAACATATTTTTGAGGTCTAGTTTTATAGGAATTTTTCATCCATGATTCTGCTGTTAAACTGCCTAACAGTCTGATAAATGAAGAACTAGATTCTAAACCTCAATTCACGACACAGAATTGTTTTCTTAATGGCTTATGCCATCATTTAAGAGATACAAAAACCTCTGAGACTTCAGGTACTTCTAAATCTGTGGAGTACATACATAGTATTCCAGAAAGGCATAAACACTCCTCAGGAACAGTAACTGTTATAGTTGAATTGAATATGATCACAATCCAAGTCATAGAGAGTCATATCTGACAGATCTGCCAAGGAATTAAACGTCTCAAGATGCATTTTCCCTCTGGGAGAGGCCCATGAATGCATTTTTCCTTCTGCTTTTGCAGCTTGCGGTAGAAATTAATGAATTCTTCCTTGAAGATTTCCAACTCTTAAAGCAATTTTGAGCCCTGACTTAGCCTACCAAACTATTTGCAAGTTATTTCTGTTTGATTTACAAATTATACAGATATATTCTACTTAATCATTAAACTCATTAAGAAAATTATTGAATTATATGGCATTTCTATCTCTCAGGAATCTATTTGAAAGTCTCCCTGGTTTAATGGTGAAGTATCATTACACTGGGAAACTGTTTTAGTAATCAGTGGGGTACATACTTTCATACTCAGTATAAAAGAAGCAGTAAATACAAAACCTACAACCTAAGAGGTAATTAATGACAATTCTAACTAATCTATTAGATTTCCTCTAAATTTCAATAATAGGTAGTAATTGCTTTTTTTTATAATAAGAAAGAATATCTTTTTGCATAACAGTGTTTCTGAAATCTCAGGGGAAATCTATACAGAAATTCTTCCCTGTGAGGGTGATGAGGCCCCGGCACAGGTTGCACAGAGAAGCTGTGGCTTCCCCATCCCTGGAAGTGTTCAAGGCCAGGCTGGATGGATATCTGAGCAACCTGGTCTAGTGGAAGGTGTCGCTGCCCATGGCAGGGGTTTGGAATGAGAATGAACTTTAACCTTTCCAACCCAAACAAGTCCATAATTCTATGATTCAATAAAATTTTGAAGTCTTCTAAAAGAATATCTGTTCATATGATGTCAATCAAAATGTCTTGCTTAAGGACAGAAAATGAAGTTTAGTAGTTTTAACCAAAAACTGAACTGCACAGACAACAACAACAACAAAAAAGCCCACAAAAACCCCAACCCCCTGCCCCAAAAAAATAAAACAACAAACCAAAACACACCCCACCATTTCAGAGGTTGGAATGTTAAATATATATCTATA
>VZTI01004715.1:243971-263630 GCA_013397865.1 Struthidea cinerea
GTTTGTTGATTACAGAGAAGCAGATCAGTTAATGTCCTTTCTTTAAAAATATAATTGCACAGAGGATTGTGCTAAGGTAATTTTTCCCAGCACAGGTGCCTTACACCTTGTCACTGGTTTCTTTGTGCCTACAAATACTTTTCACCCACAGTTATCCACTTGCTGATGGTGGATGGGCACCTTCCCACACTCAGGGGTTTAACAGCTGTCTGGGTGAAAGGATGCAAACTCTCCTTGGAGAATGAATCTTGCCAATATTATCTGCATTTCTGTTACTTCAAGATTAGTGGGTTTCTTTCACTTTTGACAAAATCATAAATGTCTGGGCCCTGAGGGGACTGTTCCCTGCACACCCACCTCCCCTTGGGACTGTGGTCCACAGAGAACCCTACTGTGAAGTTGGATTTGCTGGTAGCCTGCAACAAAACAATTTTCATATTCAGAGGAGCACCTAACAAGTGCAGAAAAATCTCGCTGCCATTTGCTCCCTGATCTCTTGGTGAACTGCGAGAGTGTTGATTATGATTTTAAATCCCTTAATAGACTGAAATTGGTGTATCAGAATGATTGCTTCGCTTTTTGTGCTCTCCTTCAATAGCTGCAATCAGCACAGACTTTCCAACGAAATATTTTTCATTATAAAAGACAAAGGGGAGAGAATAGGGAAATAGATATTCCTGGTTACAGCTCCAAGACTAGAATTTTCTCCTTACCTGAAAACAGCTCGAACTAGTAAAGTTTGAGACAAAAGTCACCTTTAGAGGGATTATTTGAAGAAAATGTCAAATGAAGAGAATTGCAGACTGGATTTGCATAGAATCCACTTCATACTGCTTAATTGTCCTGATTAAGCTTATTTGTATTTACTGGATGATTGATTACAGAAGAATACCTAACAACTTTGATAAGCATCTATTGTGGTTTTCATATAAATAACACAATTACAATCTTGCTTTTAAAAGGTTTTATACATAGCTATTGGATCATAACCAGATGAAAATTAATCACTTGCTAGCATTAGGATTCTCAAAAAGTTTTTGAAACACTTATTAATCATTTATTAATGCTTTATATATAAACTTGCTTCTGTAGCCACATTTCTGTGACATTTGTTTCATGTAAAAAAGCATTTTTCATTAATTTTATCAGTTTATGGCTGTTCTTTGTTACTGTGTGAAGACAATGATGTTATTCCTTTAGGTCACAGTAGAGAGAGAGCAGAATACTCATTTTATCCCTGAAAATCTCTGTATTGGAATTCTAAGAGTCTTCCAGGAACAACTTTCTTCTGCATGCAGGTTGTTCTATCTCTCCCTTGAAAGATGCTTTTGGAATTTACACATTTTGTACATTGTGGCAAGAAAGGTCTGCAGTTTTACCACTCCTGAGTTGAATCAGACTGATAAATAACCACCCTGTAAAATTTCAGAATATTTTATCACTTACTGCTGGGAAAAAATCACGACCCATGCATTATGTATGCACCACCACTTGAGATGTGCAAGCAGTTATCGGTCCCCTTGTAAACAGCATTTATATCTGAATCTTAGCCATAAACTGTCCCTAAAATGTGAACAGATGGAAAAAGTGGTTTTGTTTCCATTAAGGAACATTGACTGAGTGTGGAAATTATGATGATTCAACTACAAATTGTAATACAGAAAACTGACTGCATTCTAAACATCCTCCTCACTTAGCTGAGATGATGTTGAGGCATGGTAGGAAAGTGATTCTTTGTTACTAAAGCACAATCAGAAACTGTCGCAAAAATATTTATTTGTTATTATCATTTAATAGACTTTAAAGTATTGTAAAGTATCTCAAAAAGCTGAAAGAAAAAAAAAAGCCTTCACACTAATAAAAGCTACTTTGAAAAATCTTTCAGGCAGTGAAAATAGGGATTTTGGAGAGGATATCTCAAGGTGATCTTAACATGACACTGTAAGTAAGCTAAAATATAAATGGAGAGAAGTTAAAACATATTTAGAAAAAATGCGCAAACCCTCTGAATGTTCAGGAAACATGCAAAGGCTGAATATTCCAGAAAGATTCCAGTTACATTTAGCAGCCTTTCCTTTATAAAAAAAGACACTAATTTTGTTTTTTGACATCTCTACTTGCAAAAGCTTTCTCTGTTCTGGATTATTATGTCTGCGTTTCCATAACATGTTCTGGTTTTTTGGTTTGGGCCCATAGTACTTCACAAGCAGAACAAGTTTTCAACTGAGAATAGAATACCTGAAGGGACTTATGATAAATGCTTTTTATCATACAGGTCACTTTTGATTTCCCTATAAAACTACATAATGTAGCTTCAATAAGATTTATGAAAAGAAGATGTCTTCTGTTTAGTAAATATTTGCCAATCTGAAGTAGTTTTTGATTTCTAAAATAGTTCAGAGAGAAATTCAGAGAAATATAGGATATGCAATCTCAATCTTTCTGTATGGGGCATATCAGTAGAGATTTCAGAAAACATCATGAATTAATTATGAATGTAGTATTAATTTTTAATATTGCCCACTGTCCTTTCAATATTTATGTATTTACTACATGACTCTTTGTAGACCAAGATGGCTTTTTAGGTTGTTTTCATATTTACTAGTTTTTGTCATCACTTGGAGTAATTTTTGCTAATATATGCTGTTGAGAGGTATCTTTAATATGTCTAAAATCATAAATGTGACCTATTTTGTTTTCTCAACAAAACCTTTTAGCATACAGTTAGGAGACAGTGAAATGAAGAGGAAGACACATGTTTTCAAGATGGTACACCCCCTGAAATCTTCCATGTGAAAAAGGAGAGTAAACTGTACAAAGGAGGATGTGGGAAAAAAATATGACAGTATGCAGGAAGTAACCCAGCTTTCTGCCAAAGAAATATTTAATATTAGTAGGAATAGCAGCAGAGATCCTAAATACTCACAATCTACTTCATGGTGGTAACACCTGCATAAGGAGTGCAGGTATCTGTACCTGTCACTCTACTCCAATTTTAGAATAGATTACCATAGAATTCAAATGAGTCTTGGACCAAAATGATTCCGAGATCAATTCATGTTATACAGAAATCTCCAAAATGAGCAACAAATTAAAAACACTCAGTGCTGAAAGAATGTTTCAAAAGGAAAGTGTGAATTTTTTAAGAAGGCAGCTCCAGTCAACTCTAGTAACAAAGGTCAGTCAAATTACACATCTTTCCTACTGTAATCTATTAATATTTTAATAAACTTCACATCAACAAAAATAACAGGAAAGAAAGTTTTATGGGGAGTAAGGTGAATATCTTGTTTGCAAAGTTAACACTGAGGACTTTTTTTTGTTCTGGCTTTACAATGAAACTAAGCACCTGTGTGATTGACTGATTGACTCTACTCACTGTGTTTTTACTCATTTGAGTACCTTGCATCCTACTACACAGGCTGGTCACTTCAGGTTCTATAATTTGATATCATTCATATCAGAAAAAATTATTGCAAATTCATTGAAGTCTGAGAATAAAAGTCTCAGATTTAGTCTGCAACATTGCATGAAAAGAAAGGAAGAATAACCAATAATATGCCTGCCCTGCAAATAGAGGAAACTCAATGTCTTTTTTAGATCTTCCAGTACTGAAAGAAATTCAAGCTCTACTGGAATAAAATGAATGTTACTATTATTTACATTATTACATTTATACACACAATTACTGTGTTTGGCTAAGAAAAAGAAAAGATAAAGAGTTATAAACCTGTTTTTTGAATACATGTTAAATACAAGTTCATTATATGTTTCTTTGAAATAATTCTGTAATTTTGAACATGTTCAGTTTAGTGCAGAATTTTTATGTGATTATAGGATGTGAGAGGGAAAGAGATAACACACATTAGATTTGCTATATTTTTGTCTCCCGTGACTCCACTTATAGCTGCAAAAGCATTCATCTCCTGAAGTATCAATCAGAAGACTGTTGGGGCTGCCTTAATTTGCACTAAAAAGACTGTGACTGATAGGTAAAGCTTTGTAAAGGGAAGGCCTGGTAAAATCATGGCTCCGGCCTGTTACTTAGCCTAAGTAGAAAAGGACTGTGGGAGAGTGACTCAGCACTTCCCTTATTCTAGTCACATTTGGATACAAAGGTTAACATCACTCTGTATAAACTTCCCAGCTCATCAGGGCCTAAAGAACTATCGCCTGTATGGGGAGGCTTATGCTGTTTTCTGCCAAGAGACATGCAGGTAAGCACCCTTTTAGAGGGCATTTAATGCTTGTTGAACAAACATCATAGATACGCTTTTGAAACAGGTATCACGCATATTAACAGGTATGTAGAAAGTTTACTAAGTAGCTCAAAATCAGTAATTAATGCCCAGGATTAAATATTACACAACAGCTTACTTAAAATTATAAATTTATCTGCATACATAATGCACATTTTCAAACGCAATCTCATTTCTACTCTCTTTGAAACGTATAGCTTCAAAAGCTGGCTTTTAGCTGGACATGAAAAAGGGACAACAACTGTGTATGCTTTTAAAACTAAATAGCAACAGTTGACTCTTACAAAGTTGCAGGAATATTTCTAACTGGAGTAGAGAGCTCTGCACTAATATAAAGATACAGCTACCGCACTGAAACAAAGAAACACTTAAGATATACTTACAGTCTTTTCCTTGGACATTCATCTCAGTTAAAATACTTCCATTTATTTTTTGTATACTTACTTTGAACTCCATGGGAGCGAACTATTTTCCAGGTTTCCGAGGCTACCTCTTTCACATCCACTTGGTAGTGGTGAATGGGCACACCTCCATGTGAATCTGGCTTATTGAACGAAACCTTGGCAGTGGTTTGTGACAGCTCTAAAACTCGTACTCCGTACGGATTTGATGGCACATCTGAAAAAGTACAAATACAGTTTAAAAATCAGCAGCAACTAGATAGATCTAAGCAGCTGATAATCTACCCACAAAAGTCTCCTTCGAGTCTTCAAGGGAGAAAAAAAATAATATTGAATATCGTGCAATAATATCTGTGTTAGACAAACAAGCTCTCTACTATTGAGCTGTAAGAAAATCACATTCATTTTCTTGTATGCTAAATTACTGCAAAAACATTTTCTATTTTTGCCTTTCTTTTATAATATGATTTTTTAATAGCTAACTTCGTCATAGTCAAATGTAAGAGATCAGATTGTTGACTGTATAATTATGTAAAAGAGAATAACAAACTTTAAATCAAATTTAACAAAAGAAACAGTTACAGCTAAATAGATCATTCAGACTCTAAATTCTTTGAAATAAGATTATGACAAAGAACCTTATAAATAATTTGGCCATTTTATGGAATTCTGAAACGTAGCTGAAAACATGAATCTCTTTTTCTTTTGTTGGAAGACTGGATTTCAAGCTACTAAGAAGATACATTAATGGAAGGTTTCTTATCCTCAGTTTAAGAACTAATTCTTAAAAAAAGAATTAAATAGGTTGAAAGAAACATTTTCTATGAAATCAAAAGCAAGAGTATATCTTTCAAAGTGGGGAAGATCTATGAAAATAGAGCAGGTTTTTCTAGGTGTTGAAATGCTACATATGAAACAAAAGCAAAAAATAACATTGGGGTCAGTACACCTTTAAAAATAGAAATATTGCATTATTTTTACAATTTATAATCAAACATGTAGAAGTCAAAAGACTAGCTTTTCTAATTGTCCTACATTTTAAGGAGTTATAATCATAAAAAACCATATTGAAAACATTAGGAAGAATTCTAATTCCATGGACAGAATACCAGCATTGTGAAACACCATCAGAAATTTCTTTTTTGATCCATCTGAAAATGATTTGCATACCTTTTTCCAGATTCGACATTGCTTTTGTCTCCATGTTATAAAGGATATTTTTGTAAGGACATGCCAGAATTTGAGCCAAAGCCTGTAATTTGGTTAGTGGGTAATGAACCATTTACATAAAATATTGTCTGTATTCGAAGGCTGTCAGTTGTGAATAGAAAGAAATCAATCTGTGCTTTACCCAGCATTGGTACTTGAATGGCAATGAGACAAAAATGTCTATAAAGTATTAAAGAACAGATTTAATGATATATTCAGCCACAAATTCTCAGGAAAAGGACAGTGCCAAACCTGGCCTAAAGGGGCTGATTTGTACAACCTTTTAATTATCTAAAACTTAATTTTTTTTTGAGAAAAATATCTCTGTCAGTTGTCAGACTTGAGTGTCTTTATGCGAATGTCATAGCTCTTACAGCTGGCATTTCTGATTCCAGGTGTCCTGAAACCTCCAATACTTGGTGTTCATTGGTTAAAACCAGCATAGATTTATTTATATGGCTGAAAAATTGTAGTATCTTTTACTTAAAGACACAACTATGTGAATACATGACATTACAGATTTTAGTAGAACTTGAGTAGAACTTAAGTTCTACTAAAGTAGACTTTAGTAGTCTTGAGTAGAACTCAAGAATTCGAACCCTTTCTTATTCCAGGAAATACTCATCAGGATATGGGATTTTGCAAGAAATTTTCACCTTTCTTAGAAAGGGATTGGAGATCTGTGATCAGATAGAACATGACCAAATTTAACCAATCTGCTATGAATCAATGAGAACACAGACCTGGGTTTTGGATCTGTTTCTAAATTGATCAAAAAGTTGGGGCTTTTTAGAAAAAAGAAATTATGTTCAAAAAACGTACAGACTGTTTTTTTCTGTGACCACATAGAAGAAGAATGAATTATATGAGTTGCGTGTTAAGTCAGCATTCACCCCAAAATCAAAAGAGGAGGAGGTTTAGAACCAGCTTGTGACCGATCCCTTTCCTTCAGATTCTCATTACAGCTGAGAGAAATATGGTTTTTTTTCCTACTATAGTCATTAAATACATAAGCACCATTCTATGTACAGATGCCTTCTCTCCAGAGCTCAAATGGCAGTGCTGAGAGGAGTGGGAAAAATACAGAGTAAGAATCCTAGCAAAGCAATCCAGGACAGCCACACTGAAGCAGAATGGCACTTTATGAGTCATGAGGATACCATCACTTGGGAAGATGATTATCAATATTCAGTAGTAAAGATGAATGCTCTTTGGATTTAATTGCAAGATAAAAGCTGCTGTGGATACCTACAGTATTAAAAATAGCTTCTAAACATCTAAAAATTCTTTTTCTCTTGCTAAAAGTATAAAAAATAAACAAAAACATTTAGGGGATGAATGAATATCTAATATCATTCATGCTATTTTTATGGTAGTTTTTGGATGATACTTTAATAAGGCAAATCACCGGTGCTTCTGTCTGCATCAAAACATTTGGTCAAAGGTATGAAACAAAAATGTGTTATTTATATATCCACTCTGTTCTTGACTTTCCAAATGTTTAGGAGACCTCTTCTCCTTGTGTGTTAATGCTGTGTATGGTTAACTATAATACACAAGTGCGGTAGTTTAAACCTAGTTCCATGGACCAGTTGCTAAACCAATGGAAAAGCTGGTACCACCTCTGCGATTTACATATTTAGAGGAAGAGCAGGCTTGAGAAGGTCCTTTTGTTCCCACTTCCCGCCGAGGGGTGGCTGGAGAGGGCCCCGTTCTGGAGCGGGCCCGAGTGCCCGCCGGCATGGTGGCACGGGGCCCAGCCACCAGGAAAGCCGCGGCGGAGCCGGGAGCAGCCACATGGCCGGAAAGCGCCCAGCTGAGCTGGGGCCCTGCAGCCGAGGTAGGTCTGAGGCCACAGCCTCAGCGTGGAGCTGGCGGGGCCGGCAGGGCCTCCCCACGGTCGGCACCACCCGCGCCGAACCGAGAAGGACACCACGCGTCTGGCAATGAGAAACGTGGCGAGTCTTTCCTGGCGCGGAGCCCGGACAAGAGACCAGATCAACTTCTTAGCCACAACTTAACAGGCACCAGTTTTCTTCCAGGTCAGAGAGAACGGAAAAGTGAGATCGTGTGAGACGAAGCCAACGTGGCAGCGCCATGGTCAGTAAAGGAAGGAAGGAGAGCATGCGCTCCTAGCGCCGGAGCCGAAAATTCTCCTTGCATGCTATGGTGAGGACTGTAATAATACAAACTGTTTCTCTATAATTCACTGAAGTGCATGGGGGGATGCAAAGATCCATGCGCAGCCTGCGAAGAAAGAGTGCCCACGCCAGGTCACATAAATGGTGTGAGAGGCTTTTAGAGATTGAAGAAGAGAGCCTTTGCTTCCAGGCTGGAATAGCTTATCCTTAAAAGACTAAAACCCCATGAACCATTATGGCCCATGCTAGCAGTCGTGTGAAGACTGCCAGACCCGTGGGAGAGATTTTTTTCACTGCAGCAGATTCGGGCGGGCTGTTGTTTTGTGAAGAATCCCACTGCACAGCAGAAGAAACTCTTTTTCTTAAACATAAAGAAAGACTCTTAAGAAAACACTAACCAAATTCCATGTTTGTTCCCCTTGTGCAGGTTGGTAGAAAAAAAGGAGGTACTGGAAAAGTGTTCTGAGAGTTTGCTTTAATTTCTTATTATTTCTTGTTACTTTTATTTCTGTTAGCAATAAATCTTCTTTATACTGTAACTGTTCAAGTGTGGACCTGCTTTGCCTTGAAGTTTTTCTGTTTTCCTCAATAATCCCTATTTCACCTTATGAAAATAAAGTTTTAATTTTCCCTTCTCTGCTTAACTATAACAGAGGCAAGTAAATAAATAGATCTCTTGGGGCTTGGCACCTAACCAGCATCAAACCATGACAGCATGGCACAGGGAAGATGAAATCCTTCAGGAAGAACCTTATGTTCGCTACTGCAGATTCAAGTATAATTTCTGCCAGAGGAAGATATGATTCCAGTTGATAATAAGCATGAAATGAAGCTCCTTTGAAAACTCAGTACAATATTTTGCATAACTAGCACAATGCAATATGTTTAGAACTCATTGAAGTGTAAAATACATCCACAATACTATTTTAAATATGTATCTCACATTCCAAACCACCCACACATGCAGGTGAGTTTTATGCAGTTTTCAAAGTTGAACTATATCACTACTAAGGAAGAGAGTGAATCACCTGAAGAAAATATAGCAGGAGACACATTCCTGATGAAAACCAAAACCAAATACTAGCAATGCCATCAGGATATAATAAATACCTACTATCTCTTTCCAGCTAGGCAAATCTGTAACTTTTTTCCCCAAAGAAGATCAATAACAGCATAATTATCTGAATCTAATTCTGTAGTTCTTTAATGAGTATGAATTTGTTCATGCAAGGTATACAGCCTTCTGGTCCTGATCCAGCTAAACATTCCCACATTTGAGCTGTCCCCTGTCAGCTGCAATTACTTGGAACATTGCCATGATTTTCATGTTAGAATTGCAAGGCTTTTGGATCAATGTTTAGCAGGAGTGAAGAATAATTTGCAATGTTGTGTATTCTGAAGTCTGTGCCTGGAAGGATAGAGCTGTGGATCTTGTTCTTTTTCCTTCTAAAACCAACCAGCAAAATGAATCTTAGAGGAGTTTAGCTACCGGCAGTGATCACTAATTCACATACTATTGTAGATAAAAGTTGAAGGACTAGGTAGTAGAAAAAGGAAGGGATTCACTTTCTATGATTTAAAGATCACTTAGTGATAGCAAAGATTCCAGATTACTTCCTTAGAAGTTCCCCTGCTTTCTTTTTTTGTCATTATACTGCTGTCAAAACAAGAGATAATTCATCACGAGTTCAGCCTTTAAATTAAAGACAAAAAAAGACCCAAAAAGTGTCAGACATCTAGTCAACTTCATTTTCTTTCCACAGTAGCTATTTCTCTGTTCAGTACGTGACTACATTCATGTATGATGTTAAAGAATCGAATAAAATCAAAAAGTATCCCCAAACAATAGGTGTAAAATTGCACTTTATGTATTTCGTACTCTGCACGTAATGCTGGTTTGCACAAATGAACTTTGGGATATAATGGACCAAGTTAAGCAGAATTGGTTTGGTTCCAAAAACGGTATCACAGCTGATAGAGAAGTACACACAGAATTATGAGTACATATTTGTCTCCACAGATGTGCAAAGTCTCCTACAATTACGACCAACCTTGTTCAATAAATGACCACTTTTTATCACTGCGGATTTTCTTTTCAAGCTATTTTTTTGATAGCTTCATGGAAGAAAATAACTCCCTCTCAGAGTTTAGCAGTCCTGGTATAAACAGAAAAAAGGAAGTGATGCTGTGAGAGTGGGTAGTGGGCTCAGAGATTGATCTTCCAGTTAGCTCTTGTCTCCTATCTCCTGCCAGTATGTTCCTACTGCAGTTCTCCAGCTTTTCCTCTCTCTGTACATCTGGCATATATATTGACTGAAAATAACTGTGTCTAAATGCTGAATGTAAGTAGCACCAGGACCTTGGCAAGGAAAGAGATGAGGCTGGGGACTAGACTTTTGGAGTCAAAAATCTCTATGGAATAGCTTGTGTTTGTACATCCTTAGAATAGAAAAAAAAGCCCAAAACAGTATTAGATCTACATAGATTTCTTTTGCCAAACCTCTGAGAATTCTGGAAAAACAAGCATTCAGTTAGTAAACAAGACCACAGCTAGCAAAGAAATACATAAACAATAAATTAAAATAAGACACATGCACATGCACACAAAGCAAAACACTGCTGCCATGTGGATAGTTTCACACCTATACTAATTGAAAATATGTTGCTGTTTGGTTCATTTTTTAATAAAAATCCTTTAGTTGATGCTGCTAAGATGTGAATGGCAAGTTTAGAACAAGAAGTTAGATTTTAGGTCTGCCCATATTTTTGTGGAGAGAAATGGGCTTTGGCAGGATATGATTTTCTTTTTCATTATACTACTCTCCAGGGAAGATTAAGTCCTACTACTTTGATTTTCTTTTACCTGTGTGAAAATGCAAATACTTGGTGAAAAAAGGAACAACATCCATTAACCAGCAGCAAAGTGTCAGCATCAAAACTACAGACTAGTACATTTCTAAATTTGATTTTGTAGTCTTTGTCAGTTATCAAACAGCCTTTTCATATTTTGAGTGTGACTTTATTCCATAAAACAGGTTACAGGTTGCATTTTCTGTGAAGCTCAGTTACTGTCTTTCCCATGTCTTCATTTGCTTTTGTTGTCCTTATTTCCCATCTTCACTGATTTTCTGTGTGCACAGGATGCTTAAAGAATACCTAATTCAATAAAGTGGTGTAGGAGTCCTCAGTACCTAATGACATCATTGACTGTTTGTTTTTTAATTCCCTGTAATATTCCTGTAGAAAGGAAAAAGATAAATCACACAGCTATAGCAGATGTAGCATCTCTCATTTGCTCAGAGAAGCTGTGGATGCCCCATCACTGGAAGTGCTCAAGGCCAGGCTGGGCAGGATGTTGAGCACTCTGGTCTAGTGAAAAGTGTTCCTGCCCACAGCAGGACTTTTAAACCCTATGCCATCCCAGAATACAAGAAAGAAGGGGAAAGGAAAGTCTAGGAAGAGTAAGGCTATGAGATCCTTAGAGATGTCTCATAGTTTACTTTTTAGGGCTCTAGACTCAGCCCAGCTATACGTCCAGCTATGTACAAAATCTATGTTAATATTTGAAAAAGGAGAAACCTTCAAAATTCTCATTTAGTGCTGTGTCACAACCTTAAAATTTACCATTTTAAGATATTAATTACCTATTCCACTAACATAGTCCTAAACTACTGATGGCCATGGGATTTTCTGTTTACCTACAAAAAACACATAAAATAATGATACTGAGACCTCAACAAAGCAGAAGAATGCTTTTCTAGTTCATACTGGCTCCCTGCATAGTGGTATTTCACATAAACTATGGATAAACTAGATTTGGACAAATCTAGGAATATCTCTGCTCACCTCAGGCTCTGAGAACCATTGGGACAACCTGTCAAGGTGACCTGGCTTGCCAAAATTTAAGCCTGACTTAGATTAAAACCAGAGTGTAAGTAAAGTTCTAAAATACAAGTTGTGGCTGTGACATGAAGCAATTAATTTGCAGTGGCAAGAAGTGACTGTGGTTATTTTCACATTCTATATTTCACTCACATAACATTTTAAAAGCTCAGGTAATGAAAAAGGAGGTCACCCATGTGGTATTTTTAAGAGCTGATCACCACAAGTCAGGTCATGGGCACGTCTGATTAAGCTTTCAACAAAAAGCTCTCAAGTTACTAAACAGGCCAGCACTTTCCAGAATGAAACCTCAAATACTATGCAGCTTTTCAGTTGTTTTGAAAGGTTTAAATGGAATTCAGGCTGATTCAGTAGCTCTGTATAATCTGAGTGAACAGTTATGGTTTCCCTGTCATATAAATACGACTGCAAATTGCATATCAATTCTGAAAGAAATCTTCCTTTTTTAAACCATCAATAAGTCTAATTTCTTAAGGAAGGCAACAGGAATAAAGATAATGGAATTGTGACAGTATGATCACTTTTTAAGTAGCAGTAAATTAATAAAAAAAGGTAGTTTGATTCTGCTGAAATCCAGCAAAGCAGAAAATGGAACAAAACATGAAGGAACAAGTAATTCCTGCAGAATTTAAAGAGAAAACTATTCAGTAAAATGATCATCATTTGTGATCAAATTTACCCTAGCAGCATACTTTACTTAATACTGTCTCCCAGCTAGGAACTGTATTTATTTTTCCCTGACAGAGCCTTTGTAAAAGTATTCTACGCCCCAGCATTTGTATTTACAACCAAAGCCAGAAGGCAATGCTGGTTGCATTGAAATGCATGAAATTATTTTATAGGCTTTAATATGGAAAATATCAATCATTAGGCCTTCCTAATCAACCAGAGTGAAGCAACTGATGAAATAAAACTAGGGAGAAAGATGTATTTGACATCTTATACCTGTAATTATAATAATGGTTTTATCTTCCATCTCCCTGATTATTTTCCATTTCTAGCTGATGCCAGTTAAAGTGCAAAACTTGTAACAGTGAATTACATGTTTGGGTTTTTATTCCAAAAACAAAGTCTATTTAGAGGCAAATGCTAAAAGTATCAATCTTTCAGGATACTGAATATTATGCATTACACTACTGTAAGTGGTGCATAGCAAGTAGTGCATAGTAGTGCACAGTGACACCCCAAACCCAGCTTTTCCAGCCCTGTTCACTGTCACTACTGAAAAACCCTGCTTTTCTTTTTTTCTATTTTCTGCATTTAACATCATCATGTAGAATATCCAAATATAGCTCAAGCTTTATATGATGTCTGCCCATAATTCCATTTATCCTGATTTACCTTTTTATGTTTGTACAATACATATTTTTTAAGTATTCATCGAGTTTTCTGAAGAATTGCCTGAAAAAAAAAATAAGCAAAACATTGCAGAAGTAAAGAATGTTAATCTGCTTGAAAAACTGGCATCAGCAACATTTCTGATATAGTTGTATTAAAAAGTCAAAGAAGAATTATAGCTTGTTGTTTGTTTTTCCTTGCATTTCCAGGGGTGGTCATGTGTGAATTTCCTGAAATAAAATGACAAAACATCATGTTCTTTTTCAATTAACTTTTCAATGCTAATGTTTTCTATTAAAATTGGTCAATTAATAAATTATAAAAGCAGGGGATATATACATAGCTAAAATAATCATCATGCAGTATCATGCATTGTGATGAGATGTTGTTCTGCAAATCTACGAGAAAAAAACAACGTTCTGGAGAATATCTGGTGAAAGGCTCTCCCAAGTGTATATGTATTTATGAAAAAGCAGCCCACAGTGACAACCACAATATTTTCTCATCATTTTCTCTCCTGAGAGGTAAGACACCAGAGGGATGCAAGTGGGGATTTTCCTTCCTTTCCTATTATTTATGTTCATGGCTCCAAGAAAAACTTTTTTTCTCGGTAGTCAAACGTAGCTGTCAAAGCAAGGGAAGATCACACCACAGCTAACACCACAAAAAAGTTGTAAAATGAAGGGTAATGGATCTTTTAAATGATGTAAAATTGTGGCTCATAGAAATTTGAACCCTACATTTTCCTATTTTAAGAAGCTCAGCACTTTTCATAGTTCTTCAAAACCAAAAAAATATTATAGTAGAAATGTGTTCTAGTACACTATAGAGATGATGGAAAAAACTTTCAAAACTATGTACAAATTCTGAGAAGACTATTAATAAATAATGCGGTTTTATAATTCCTGAGACACCAAAAGAAAATAATTGCCCTATGGAGCAAAACTACACAATAATAATAGCCACAGACCAGACTGGATGTGCATGCTTCAGCAATGCTCCCCCAAAAGTCCTCCTGGTAGGAATCTAAAGTGTTTATTTTCTTACTAAAAAAAAAAAAAAAAAAAAAAAAAAAAAAAAAAAGAAGAAGAAACTAGACCAAAACTTGCAAGTAAAACATTTAGAATATATGTGTCCTAATGAAAAACAAAATATACAGACATAGATAGAGAGATAGAGATATAGATATAGATGTAGATATAGATGTAGATATAGATAGAGATATAATTATTTCTACCTGTCCCTTCAATGTGTCAGCCACTCTGGCAGTATGGGACAACCTGGAGGTTACACGATAAAAATGGTCCATAACAACGCATCCCGAGGGGTGTATGGCTCTCAGGGTGGCTGTACCTTTAGTACTGTCAACTGCATTATAACTCCAGAAACGTCATTAAAGCTGGCACAGTTTGCACCATCTGAGTACAGAGATCCAAATGTTTGGAGACCTCAAAACTGAGCAAGTGTTAGTCCATTCCACAAGAAAATATAATTGAAAGCACTGCTAAGAAACACTCATTTGGTTATTTCTGCCAAAGAGCAAACATACAGTCAGATTTTTTATTTGCCTAAACAACAATAGAAGGACATAAAAACAGTCAGACATTCTGTAACAATAGAATGTAGAATATCTCAGAGCTTAAATTATTTCAATCTAGCACTCCAGGTCAAATTCTTTTTTTTAAATAACTAAAAGTGCAAACAGAGATAGAAATTCTTTGCTGCAGTACTTCAGTCTTTTGTCATTGTTGGTTTATCAAGAAAATACAAGGGAGAAAAAGGAAAAAAAGGATTTCCTAATTCCTTCTTACTTTTACTGTCTGCAAACCATATGTCTCTGCTGAAGTAATAAAAATACATTGCTATAAATGTAGGATACAGTAAGAGCAAAGGAAAAAAGGTTAGACTAATTTTTTTCAAATTTCAGAAGGCCTTAAAATTAAATCAAAAGAAGATTCATATTCAGAGGGAATTGGTTTATTTTACTTTATACTGCAGCTCAGCTCTTAGACAATTAAATTATCTGCAAACAGTCCATGGAATAAAATAAACAGAGGATAGTGTGTCTGAATTTAGTGTTGATTAAAGTAGGAAAAAATATATAAAGGAAAAGAATCAAAATTTTAACTTACCAGCTTGACCAAGTGTATACTCCTGATACCTTGTTCCAATTCTGTTTGTGGCTGTACAATTATACCGTCCAAAATCACTGTCAGATGTGGGAGCAATCTTTAAAATGAATACACTTTGTAAATATTAGTTGCTAATTAAATATAATTTCTTTTTTTTTAAATCAGAAATTCAAGTATGTTCTCCTTAACCAACATGCAGACGTGTTCTTACTTCAACATATCTAGTATATTCTCCAAATATAGACCTAAATACACCTTTTTGCATGTTTACCTCCTCCTTCTCTACTTCAAATGAGGAAATCTCGTAATGAAAAATAGTGACATTGTTCATCTTTATAATTTCACCTTTAAACAATTAAAAAAACCCTCATAAACTGGCACTTACCAGGTAGTCACTTTAATTTTCAGTCTTAGCTTGATAGTGTAGTATTATATCTATTTATGGATTTTTTACTTCCAAGAAATGTAAATTATAGTTCTGTTGGGTGCAGTTGGAAAACTGAGCACAAGCCATTCAAATAAGGATTATTTTCTAACTACTCATAAGAAATGTGTAGATAAATCAATTAATATATAGTTGTTTGTTGGTTTTGTTCCTTTTTTAAGAGTGTTACTTATTCAATTGTAGATCTTAGCCTTAAATACACTCCACAGCACTCGCAGTGCTGCCAAACTGAGGACAAAATTATGTTCTGCCGCCATGCTGATTTCTGTTTTAAACCTTACCTCTAGAATCAGCTTTCTTCCTGTACTGTAGGTCTTCAAATGAGTTGTATTTTTTACAGGTAGAACTGATTTTCCTCTTTTCCACTGAACTGAGGCAGACGGATTTGCTAGCACTTCACAGCTTATATTGATGGGATTGCCTTCCCAAGAGTAATACATGGTTTGATTTGACACGAATGTTGGAGCATCTGGAAAAAGGAAGTAATTCACAAGTTTATTAACTGGTTTAGTAAAACAAGCCATATACCCATATCCAAGCTTGCATGTTCACTGAGAAATTCCAACTGATTGTTGTGTCAGTTTATTATGGAACATGGAAGTGTTACTATTCCACCTTGAGTTCATTGGGCTTTTATCTTGGTAGGTTTCTCCTCTCCTGAAACTGTTTCAGCTGAACTTCTTGGGAAAGAGAATACCTGTAAAGTACATTTAACATTAGGCAATATCAGGCCCTTGAAAGACACTCTTTCAGAAATAAGGAAGAGCATTTCCTCTTGAGGATGACAAACTTTTCAGCCAGGCCCTGGTACGACACAGTGAGGTGACCTAAAAAACATATATTGTCTGCTCATGTGCTGATTTTATAGTGTCTTCTTTTGCTACGGAGAAATTACATTCACTCAAATTTTCTTGTGCTATGGCTTCACTCATTTCTCACTGGAGAAATTTATTATACTTCATGAAATCTTTCTAAAGAGAGCTGCTTATTTGTGGAAATAAACCTTTAAAAAATAGTAAAAGAATACAAAAAATGTTGCAATGTATTCTACCTACTGCAGAAAATATATTGTGTGTACACTGTTTAGGACAACCTTTGTGTCAGTTCCTTATGAAATTATCAAGCTACAGCCACAGAAAAAGATGGGGTGTTTTTCTTACAAACCTGACTGTAAATGGCTGCATTAAACATGTACCAAACGCTGAGTCTGACAGAGGAAATTGCTGGATTGCCAACTAACTGTGATCTTCAGACCACAGTGCCACTAAGTGACAAGATCTATATTTTCTATTCACTGTTTCTCTGAAGAGCAGGGAGTTTACTGATCTCTGTAAATGAGAGGGGGTAGCCTTTTCCCTCCCCTTCTTATGTCTTGGGTGAACAGTGCTTTTTTTCTATCAAATATTGATTTGTATTTTTTTCCTAATTTCACTGTTACTATCTTTTAAGAGTGTTTTAAAAAAATATTCTTTATTCAAGGAAACTCCCTTAGTGCTTTAGTTACAAAAGGGAATTTATTAGTCACAGCTGTTGTAATGGTATATCTTTTTAATATCTAAGATATATACATATACATTTTTATTTTGATAAATAGCTCTTAAATGTTTCCAGATGTGTCTCTGGAAAATCTGTTCTTAGTCCTCTCACATATAGCTTAATTTTAGGCAACAAAATTGCCAATAGGTCTATCAGAGACCAGAACTGAGAATCTTTAAGTATGAAGTAAAATTTTGCTTCAGGAATGGTTAAAAACAACTGGTTTTTTCTTTTTTCTTTTTTTTTTTTTCCCGAAGAGCACATTTTCAACTTCTTTCTCTATTTGCCTCTCTCGAAAAGCATAACTTTTTTGATGACATATGCTGCTGCTGCATGTAGGCATACAGGCTTTGAGCAAAAAGAACTGTTATCAATAGAAGTTTTAAAGCACAGATCAAAGCTGCCACATTGCTCAAGGCCAGCAGCATCTCCTTTAATAACTGCTCAGCCCTTATTTTTGTAGAAAAACAAGCATTTTCACCTGAATAAGTAAAGCTTGCCTGGCTATGAATTTATTTACCAGACACAGGAGCTCATCTTTCTGCTCCAAATGTTTTAATAAGTAATGCTAGTGATCTTGATTTTCACAGACCTTTAAATACCCCATATTTCATCAGCTAAACAGTTTAATGCAAAGAACAGACTATCAAAGAGTCTTCAGAGTGTGACATCTCACACTAGTGGAGAATATGAAGTAAAAAAGCAAACTACATTAGTGTGTTTCATGGTTTTCTATGGTCAAGAACATCAGAATATCAAGGCTCAGAACCTTGACTTTTCCTGTAGAACTGAATTTCATGGTGGGAATCACTTGGAGGAAAACTGTATGAATGTATTTCTGCATGTTCAATAGATGGATCAACAGCATGTTCAACAAACAGATTGGAAATCTCATCAGAGTCTTCATGAGGTTCCAAATGTGGTTATTTCACAAATTTTATGTAAGCACTGTCTCCCAACGTGCAATTTCTCACAATAAAATCCCTCTGTTTATGAACACTGGCATGAATGTTGAAGATTGAAAGATACTCTGAATCTGAGTAACCTTCCTTCCTGGATAATATTATGTGGTTTGACGCTCTCTGTTGATTTCAATACACATATGGCAAAGTCATATCCTATTTTAAGACTTACAAGTGAAAAAGTAGTGTACACTTTTATACTGCAGATACAAGCATTTAAGAGAATAGGGACTTCCAGTTCAGACTTCTCTCTCTTCTAAAGGTAGATTTTGGATGCCCATATCTATTTGTTTATGTTTTAAAAGAATAGGTGAGTTATGGACTGCCATCTATACAAAACTACAGGTATTAAGTCATAAATACAATAAAACACAAATAGGACTAAAAGCCCGTCAAATAAAGATATATCCCCAAATAAACAACTCACAATTGTAAAGCATTCCCCTCAAAAAATGGCTGCAAAGCCATTTCCCTACCAGTCAAGAGCTCCAATATACCGAAAAAAGGAGGACTGTGCTAATGACTTGATTCACAGAAATTATCTTAGGACAGATGATTTGTGATTTCCTAGTCAGGAACAGATTAAGATGCCTGGAGTGACATTTTACAAAAAGAATATAATTCTGAAATCATTTTCTTTTTACAGTACAAATTAAAGATAGTTTACATTTCTTATAAAACTAAAAAATTGAGTTGAAAGGGAAAAATTTTTTTATAAAGAGAACTTGTTTTTTCTTGTATGCGCTTCATGACTAACTGCAGCTTAGTATGCTTAAATGGTTACAGAATTAGTATTTATCGAACATAAACATATATTATATTTAATTTAAAATAAAGCATGAAAAATAACAAACCTTAAAGCCAAGGCTTTGAAAACATATGGCTGACTATTTTATATGTCCACAAAACCTGGTCCCATCAGTTTTATAAAATAACTAACAAACAAATGACATTAAAAAACAGAGTATTTATCAAAAAGTTCTGTCAACTGAAAATAAAGTGAAACCAAGTAGAAATGAGAAGGTGGTCCTTCTCATAGGTTTACATATGTTAAGAATCTTTAAATGAAATATATGTACTGTTTAAAAAAAAAAAGATTCAGTGGAAATCAGTCAGAAAATTAGAACCATTAAAAATTAATAATGTGCTCTGCTTAGCTTCTATGTAACTGAGAATTAATTTACACCTGACAAAATTCAATGCAGGGTACAAATGAACTGTTCCTTTTAAGCTTTTTTACATAAAGTACTACCAGTTAAGATGACATACTAGGGTTCTAAACAGATAAGTAGAAGTAGGAGCTTGAATACACACCATTTAAAAAAAAAAAAAA
>VZTI01004715.1:263686-326981 GCA_013397865.1 Struthidea cinerea
AACCCTGATGGTATTTCTTATATCTGAACTTTTAGCACTTTACTGAAAACAAAACAAGTAAAAACTGAAGAAAAGATACAAAAGTTATCATTGATATTATTTAATAAATCCACACAATATCATAGAACAGCTCAGGTTGGAAAGGATCTTAAAGATCCCCCCGTTCCAATCCCCTGCCACGGGCAAGGACATCTTCCACCAGACCAGGTTGCTCAGAGCCCCATGCAACCTGGCCTTGAACACTTCCAGGGGTAGGATATTCACAGCTTCTCTGGGCAGCCTGTTCTAGTGTCTCATCACCCTCACAGTAAAAAAAAAAAATTCTTCCTAAAATCTGATTTCTAATAATTCTTTGTTTAAAACCATTGTCCTTGTGCTCTCACTACAGGTAAAAAGTCTCTTTTTTATAAGCCCCCTTTGCACACTGAAAGGCTGCAAATGTCTCCTCGGAGCCTTCTCTTCTCCAGGCTTATCAACTTCAACTCTCTCAGGCTGTCTCCACAGCTGAGCTGCTCCAGCCCTCCAATCACCTTTGCGGCCCTCACCTGGACCTGCTCCAGCAGGTCCATGTGTTTCTTGCATTTGGTGTCCCAGAGCTGGATGCAGCACTGCAGGTGGGGGTCTCACAAAGGTGAGTAGAGGGGTAGAATCACTTCTCAGGACCTGCTGGCCACAGGGCTTTGGATGCAGCCCAGGATGTGATAAAGTTCGTAAGGTTTTATGGTTCAACTAAGAAAGATCGAGTATTATTTTGAAGAGATGAGGCAATCCAAATGAAAGAGCTGCCTTGAAGGAACAAAGACTGTATCACAAAGATACAAAACTAAAAAAAACTAATCTATGAGTGTATGATTCTGTAAGAAATTTTAAATTTAGAATGACGTTTTAGAGTAGTTAATGTTATGGCACCAGCATCAGCTAAACTCAAGCTGTTCATTTTCCCAAACAAGAAAGAAACTGACAGGTCGGCACTCCAATTAGAATGAGTTCTGGATAACCTGTGTAAGAAAATTATTGAAGAGAAGCAAATTCTGACCTGAAAGCTGTCTCTAGCATTTAGATATCCTTGTTAGTTATAATGTCCAGGAACAGTGATTCAAGAACAGACTAATACATCACCTGCCTTGTCCAGAAGGTAATTAAATTAAGGACGACAAAGATCCAGCTCTGGTGTATGTTTGGTGCCCTGCACAAAATTAGATATAGCAAATTACCTGATTCAGTACATGTGTCCAGACAACTATAATGGGAAACTGGTGTGCAGAATCAGATTTGCACTTCTTAATTTAAGAACATAGGTTTTCAAACTTTTGGCTATTTGTTCCCTGGGAACAGATAATAAAAATATGTGACAGATTGTCAGGTCTCAGACACTGGGACATTTCCTGCAGTACATTGTTGGAAGCCTCTCTCTAAGATGATTAATGCTGGCATAAGTTTCCCATCATCAAGGACTTTAATAAACCGCATCCTCTGGCAAATCTAGTACTGTCCTTGCCATTGATCCTGTAAAAGTGCCTCAATTTTTTGTAACTCTGCCACAATTTAGTTAACAGCCATCTATCTTTCTCTTGCATTTTCTCCCTCATACCTTTTTCAATAGTTAATATTTTAAAATGAATAGCTCTTCCTTGGATATAAAGTAGAAGGACCTCCACAGACAAGTACAATAGCTGTCATATATTCATTTGCAAGAAGAAATAATATTAGAAAGACTTCAAAAATGTGGTTAGGTGACTATATTTTAATCTATAATCATCCTTAAAAGGAAGATAGGAATTGGATAACTTCAGGATTACTAACGTTCACTTTACTGCTACTATAACAATCATGCAGCTGTAAGGAAAAATATCCAAGACTTGCATAGGAAGTTTCTAAATAGAAAAGCAAATTAAATTCATCATACATTGGTTTTAAATTGCCATGATTATTAGCTAAAACCAGAGGGGTCTTTTTGTCTAGAATCCACCCCATGATTTCAGAAGTTTTGAGAGGCATGTGTTTCTTTCACAGCAAGTGCAGGAAACACCACACTTCCTGTAAGATTTCCTTTCCCCTGCCCCATTCTCTTGGTTCCTCTCAAAATTCATTAGCATATGACTTTGATATTCAACAGTATGATGAACTATCGACTGTTTCTATGTTTTATGAAGAGTAAGAGCCCCCTCCTACTGGCAAGCAGTACTAGTTCCTGGAAACCTTGACTAGGATATTATTTTTAATATTCAAACACCATATCAATTGCTACATTTCCATAAGATACATTTTGCTAGATGCAAAGCATGTTGATAATTGCACATTGAATAATGGTGGGCAATGAATGCATGTATGGCTCAGGAGCTTGGTGCTGCCAGAGTGGCAGAAATTCAATGTACCTATTTTTCTTTGAATTTAATTTGACATTAAGGAATTGTATTTGTTTTAACTTTAAAAAAAAGCAAACACAAAAGCCAAACTAAAGCCCCAAGAAATTTTAATTTCATAGAAATGTCTGCTTTGAATTGATGTATCTCTCTAAAATTACCTAAACTAGTTTAAATTAGGAGAAGAAATTATAAAGAAAACATAGCTAGGTAAAATAAGCTAAGTCTGCCACTACTGATGTATAAAACAAACTGTTTGCATAAGTCTATCAATCATTTTGCATGCCTGTAAATCACCAACACTGGCCATCAGATCTAGGACAGGAAGACTCCCCCTACAGATCTATCACACCAGCAGCAATTTTCATTTTAGTAATAAAATCATCAAGTGCTGCCAACTGTTAACACATTAGTCTTAAATGGTGCCAATTTGTAGCAAATTTTCAATTGTTACATGTATTCCAGGACAGAATTATTGGAATAATTTAGTATGGCCTGACTTCTCCATCAAAAATCAGATTACATAATTCTCTTATAAGCAGAAGTGAAAAACTGCAATGCTTTTCTCAAACCAAGATCCTTAATCCCATCTTTCTTCTTGTCCTACATGTCACATTTTCAGAACAAAATCCAGTCTTTACCTTCCATATTTTACTACCTGTCACCCTTACCTCCACAACCTGCCTCCTTATTGATACCACCCCTCCATTCCCTAATGTCTCAGTGTCTCTCTCTCATATATTCTTAAATCATAATAGCTGCTGGATGGAGCAAGGACTCTCAGCCTTTTCATCTCTTTACTTAATTTTTACATGCAGTGATGTCCAGAAAGCAACAAATAAAATCTCTAAAAACGTGTTTTGTTCAAGTTTCAAATTTTCAGCACCACACTTATCCTATCACCTGATTATTTTCTTCACTATACTCAGATGCCTTGATTCTGCTTTGATGGATCTATCTTTGAGGTATAGAAAGGGAAAAGGCCACGATGCTTTTTTTCATTCACAGGTCATCACTGTGTAATATAAACTACATTTTATATAGTATGAAAATACTTGTGAAACTATATAAAATTTATCACATTAATTATCAATGTAAATATTTAACATTTTTAGCCTGTAAGACCAACTCACAAAGTAGAACCATCCTCAAGGAAGCATCAGAAAATTTCTCCTTCTTTTTTTTCCACCTTTACTTTTCACAATAGCATTTGTGAAAATTTCTTTTTAAGAAAATATGTTGAGGCATATACACCTATTAATGACTAAATTATTAAAATTGAAACAAAATAAAAGCCAGATTATTTTATTTATTCAAAATTGTGTTCTTCGATTAAGAGAAAAGTAGCTAACATGTTATTAAAAATCTGCTTTAAATGATATCAACTTAATTGCAAGGTTAACCAGATCATGTAGTAGAGAGTTCTCTTCAGTAAAAATTTATGAGAAATTTCTAATGTGAATATCATGTTTAACAAGTCATTAACATGTATTTAAGTAAAATAGTTTTAGGATGGAGTTTTTGTTTCAAAGTATTTTTACTGTCTTTTGGGCTAAATAATAGGTAGATTTATTATATAGATGAATAATTTCTCCATTTTACCACACTGTTGTAACATCAGAAAAAGACAATGGATGCATTAATCTCTGCTTCACTATGGGAAGTTTGGTGAAATGGCTTTGGAAAGTGACTTTATGTAATAAACCTCATCTTTTGCACAGAATTCAACTTTCTTATCCCCTTGAAGTCACTGCAATGGCATACTAAACTTCCTTCTGTGCAAGTGCACAAGGTAGTCAAAGAAGGAAAATGGTAAATCTTACAACTGACATTCATAATGTGTCAAAATTACCACACTTATTTAGTGATGTTAAATTACCACACTTATTTAGTGATGTTAAAGATTAACCTCTTCCATCTTTGCTTTCTCATTTTAACCTATAAATTTGACAGGAAGAAATGTAACTAAAGCAAATAGTATTTTATTAGAAAAAATGAAATTTTTTCTATAGTATTTCAATATTTTACTTCTCTTGATTATTTTTTCCTGAAATTTGTTTCTTTCCTAGGCCATTATGTGTATTTATTAGTTTTGTGTTCTGGCTGTAATGACGAGATAGAACTGGACCCTCATGACTAATGGATGAAGGAAAGGTGTAAAGAAGACAAAGCCAGGTTTTTTCAGTGGTGTCCAGTGACAGGAAAGAGGCAATGCCTTCCAGTTTCAACTATTCTGTGATTCTGTGAGTAGTGATGGGATGTTGCCACACTGGATGGATGTTGCCATTCTGTTAAAAGAAACAGAATCCAAACAAATCCAAAGTATGAACTGCTTGAATTTATTATGATTTACGACAGCAGTAAGCAGCTGAAACTTCTGTGACATTTATCACAACATCGAGGTTTCCCAGAGAAGCTGTGGATGACCCATCCATGGAAGAGTTCAAGGCTAGTTTGGAGGGGCTCTGAGCAACCTGGTCTAGTGGAAGTTGTCCCTGCCCATGGCAGGGGATTTTGTAACTGGATGACCTTTAAGATTCCTTCCAAACCAAACCATTCTATGATAACATTTCTGACGTCCTGTAACAGTAGTAGCATTTTTACCAATTGAAAACCTTTCTTCCTTGAAGGTAAATACAATCTGTAGCTCAATCTGTTGAACCACTCTTAAGTAATTTTGTTATATATTTTTTTGCAAAGATATACAATTAAATTGCATTAATTTAAAGCATCCCCCTCAACTTCAGTGCAATACAGCTAACACACAACAAAGCAAAAGAATAATCAATTCAGGAAACCAAGTTCAATACGGCAACAGTAATGAGGTTGGTTTCAAATTGTGGCAGGGAAAAAAAACAAACACAAAGGAAAAAAAGATTGTTATTGATAAGCAATACAATAGTAAAACAAATACTGCACAGTTTTCTTTACAGGTAAAGACTTATTGCACATGCTGCATGATTATTTTTATTTTTACCACTCAAAGTTGGTACTTAACTAATAAGGAATAAAAATCATGTTTGGATGAAAAGCAGTATTAAGAAAACTTCATATTTCTGCAAGACACTAAAAATTATTTAAATGCATTTTTTTAGAAATTGCTTTCTAAGAAATCATTTTTATCAACTACTCACATGGCTGATCTCATACAAAAATGTACCATGTTACTCAATGCAATATATATGTCATAGATGATTCTCTCTCAAAACACCACTCTTTTGAGTACTGTGAGGAAATAGGCATTTTTTGACTATTCAGCATATCTAATAGCTGCAGTATCAGTATTGAAATGGAGAGTTTTAACTAAAATAGTGATGTGAAAACTGGTAAATCCAGCTAAAAATGTCTCTTAGTCAGGATGCTTCCTGGATAGTGTATGGGAAAACAGAGAATTTTCCAAAGGACATAGCTTAATGCCTTTTCTCCACTAAAAGGAGTATTGTCCAAAGGAATTTGCACCTGGTGATACAGAGCAGTCAGAAACAGTAGCATCTTACATAACGTGTGCACCTGGGAGGACAGAATTAAGTGAGGGCTGTGAAAACTTCCGACTGGTTAATGACAGTTTGAGCACAACAACGGAAAAACTGTAAGGGCACATAGACAGTCTTTCAAGGATCATAAATGTTGTTCATTACTGGCTTGTTTAAAGCTTTTCCAATTCAGTAATGACGTCAGGGCACCCTGAGAATAACTGTGGTGAAAGACGATCCAGCACACTGAACATGTCAAAATTAAGATTTTTCTTTCTCCAACACTAATTATGCAATGAAAAATTTGTGAAACCCAAGAACTAATGTGTTCTGTCTTCACAATTTTTCTTTTAGTCAGGTCTATATTATGCTTTTAAAGACAAAAAATTACCATATAGAAACGTAAACATCTGTATAGGAAAACTAACTTTGAGAGACACCTGATACTGTATGTAAAATCAAGTTCACTAGGGTTTATACATTTAGCTTCCTCAGGCTCTCTTGAAAATCTCATCTAGTATATGGCCTGCTTTATCTTTTTTATGCATTTCTCTAATGTTTTTTATTTAAAAGAATAGCTATTTCTCTGTCTATGGTAAATATGTCGATAATGACTATAGACACATCTTAATACCCAATACAAATTATATATTCCACCACACAGGAACTTTTCAATTGATTACTTATTATTGCTATCATCCAATACACACTAGGATTCATATTTAAAACCAAATTTTGCAGTTAATGAAATCCATTAATAAATAAGATTTGAAAATGGTATTTTATAGTGATGTAATTTTGATTTATTTTTCATACTTTATATAAGGAAAATTAAACATAAAAAACCACAAAGATGACTTTGTAGGAAGAAATCCTTAAAAATGCCCCCGGGTTCCCTACAATTCATGTCTGCTCAGCATTTCCTTCAGATAAAAGTCAGGGTTAACTGTGCCCAGTTTGTATCAAACCTGATAATCTCTTCCTGACCTGGAGAACTGCTCTTATCACCAGGAGCAACCTCAACAGAGAACAAGGATAAAGCATGGAAATTCTGTGCAATCCTACTGTCAGTTTAAATCTCTGATAGGGGTCAGTAAGTAAAAGGATGAGACAGTGACAGAGAGCACTCTATGCCTTCATTAGGCCTGTTTGACTGAGCTGGCATTTAAGGATGTGATGGAAGCAGTTTCCTCTCCTGACTACACAAACTGTCAAATACAATAAAACATAAAGAAAAATGCTGTAGTTTTGTTACTAACTTACAGAAAGGCACATATGCGTTGGTTACTTCCATCTAGAAACTGGAGAATGATATCAAGAATTAAGTCCTGCTTATTTATTTATACTTTAATTTTGAAATAGTTATTAAGGGTTTATATGAGAATATTTTTAAAAATAATAAAAATTTCTGGTAAAATGGCTTAACTGCAAGAGTGAGCCATACTTGAAAGAATTCTTCTCAAAACTTGTTCAGAAGAGAACAAAACCCAAGTAATGGAAGAGAAAAATTAAAATATTTTGAAGGGTTTTATGCAGTTTTGGAAATGAATATTTGGAAAAAAAATCTAAAAGCCCTGATAGGAATGTCAGCAGCTGCAATTAATATGCTGAAGAAATGCCTCTTGGAAAACATTACAAGGGAAATCAAATTTATTCGATACTGACTTAACAGAACCCCCCATTTTTACTAGCTCACTACAAAAATACAAATTAGTTGTTTAGTTTTTGAACCTGAACCTTTTGCTGAAATTCCCTAGCCTGCAACTTATGAAGTGCCATAACTGGAATGACAGATAACCATGACACTGCTTCATAAAGGAAGGTATTGGGCAACTGGGGAAAGGACTGTCAGCGCTTAGGACAACCCAGCAGTCGAGGGAAATGGGGGCAATGAGGTGCTGAAAGATTCTTTGAAAAGGCTGTTCTGTCACAGATGTTTATGGCAGACACCAGGCTGAAGGGAGATGAAGCTGGAAAGAGGCACTTCCTCCTGGGGACATTATTTTAAAGAACAGGAGAATTCTTCACCATTAAATAAGTGTTTTCTTCCCTGGGCAAGACAAATAAGTTATATTTGAAGCTCACACACCAGTGCAAAGTTATTTGCAAAGGAAAGCAAAAAATTTCTCATTCTCATAAATCAGAATATAAGACAGACCTATATTGTATCACCCCAGAAATACCTGCTTTGCATCATAAAACTACGTGACTTAAAGGAATTGAGGAAAGTTGTATTTCTGTTATTCAAACAACACCTGTGCTAAAAAAAAATTACATTTGGGTTAAACCTCACTATCAGTTTAATATTTAAAACTTAAAACTCCAATTTTAGTAATATCATAATAAAAATCTTGTGTTATACATGAAAGGTAATCGTTAAAATGTATGATTTCTCTGATGATAGAATAATATTTCTGTGTTCTTTATAAATTGTGTTTCCTCAGAGGATTTTAGAACTGTAGAAAATTTTATGCTGTATCAAAAACTGTGTCTACCAAAGCATAAATTCACACTTTAGATTATTCCATTTTCTCATACACTATATTTGATTGTTCCCACACACATTCAAAATTAATTCTGCCATACCATAATAACAAGACCATGATACTTTTAAATTCTTTCCACCTCTTCTAAAACTTTTACCCTGAAAGGTGTCTTAGGTTATAATAATGTATTATGTCAATGCAGAGGTTTTATTATGCCCTCCAGTATGAATTCTGTATTGCTAATAAATTCTTAAATTTCAATTGTCCATGTTTCATAACATGTGGTGCAACATATCTCTCTCTTCTGAATACAAAATATATTATAGTGGCAACACAACCATACTCAAATACTCAAATACTCATGTATTTCATATCATTATGTATAGAACCAGCAGGATTTTAAAGAAACTTCACTTAATTTGCATTTTTATCTAGTTTTTTTTCCTTTATATACATATAAATAATTATCATTGCACTCATTAAAGAAAACAAATATAGCAAATTAAGATTTATTTCTTAGGTCTTCTGGGTTGGCAAATCTCTCCATTCGTAACACCTAAAAATTCTTTTGACCATTCCTCATTTTCCTTTCGGATTTATATTCTATGCCACAATGCATTGCTTCCCTGCCAAAAAAGAACATGCAACTTCATAGTGAAAGCACTTTCAGAACTCCTCAGGAAATCACTCAGTGGTCTGCAATCATTACTTTTATTTCTGTGCCACAGAATCCTATTCCAGCTTTTATCTTCCCACTGGAAAGAATTTTTCTGTTCAAAGACTAAATTCAAACAGGCTCACACAAACTCTATTGGCGACATAAAATAATTGTATCTGGAAAATTTCTAGATAAATGGACCAACAATGAAATAAAAAAGAAGGATGTTTATTTGCTTGTTTTCATTTTTTTGAAGACCTTGGCTCGTGAATTTGAAGAACACTTGAAGAAGCAATTACCCAATGATTTTTTTTATATATTTCAGATTTATATCCTCTGAATGGCTTCTCAAGCATCAGACTCTTCTAAGCAAAAATAATCTCCTTTTCTCCTGGATAAAATGCAAGAGCTCGGAATAAAGACAATCTCTAAAAGAGACTGTTACAAACATGATAACTCCAGGAGGGGTTATAATAGTGGCTACTGACCTTTTAGGGATTAGTAAATCAGAGGACTCAGAAACAAAAAACAATATTTGTTGAATCTCAGAAGGTTAAGCCCAAGGCTGAGTTGCTGCTCAAATCAGCCCTTACTTTATCCTGCTGAATACTTTTCATTCCCAGTGGTCTCAGCTAGCCCAGAGATCTGAAGTTATTAAGCTTAGCCTTAAGTTAATGGATAATACCACTGGAATAAGATTTCAGAAGAAATCCTGTCCTGCTTAAGTCACCATCACACCAACAAGGCTGTCGTTATTTTCAGAAAAGACAGGATTCTTCCACAGAATAATGAACTACAGGACATGCTTTCTTCATTTATACAAGTTTAATCATGAATTACCATGAAAAAACGACCTTCCATTAAGAATGTCCTTTTTTTTTCTTTTAAAACAAATTTAAAAGAGAAAACAAAATATTAGAACTTACATTCAATATCAAGGTACATGCTCTTTTGGTGCCCACCAATTCTACTTGCCGCTTCACAGTCATATCTCCCTGAATCTGACAACTTCACATCTTTAATATGCAGTGACGATTTTCCATGCTGCCCTTTGACTTCTATACGGCCATCTGGGCTCTGTTTACATCGATTCAGGAAAAAAGAAGGTTTTATATGTTTATATATGTATATCAATGTAGAATTTATATATTAAACACTATTGATAAGAATGACTGAAAGCATCTCTTCACCTGTGGTGAAGTTATTACTGACAGCTAAGCAACTTCTAAATTTTCCAAATAAATTTAAAAAAAAAGAAAAAAAGTAGAAAAACATGTTCTCTTTCTAGGCAGTATAATCAAAGGAATAAGTACATGCTTAAAGGAACATTGCAAGGGAAACCACAAAACGTATCAAGTTATGACTGCAATAGTGAACTGCATACTCAAAACTTCTTTGTGATCTCACTCACTGTGTTATGATGCTGTGGTTAAGAAAAAGGCATAGATACAACATTATATCTTAGATTACAGACAGCATTATCTGTGGTCCTCACAACCGCAGCTGTGAAACTGAATAGAAGTAATGCCTCAGACAATGAGCAAATCCCAGAAGCTTGCAACTGTTAAAAAAACTTGAACCATAAATGCAACTAGAATTTCTGGATTTCAGTTCCTTTTCATTCCATGGAAAAGGGCAAGGGACAAAAAGGAATGCTGCCTTCCAATTTTCTAGAATATAAATTTTATAAAAATCCTTATCCATAATGAATCTCCTTCCCCCCTCATTGCCCCTCCCCACAAAATTATTTGAATTTAAAGGATATACAAATATTAGGGAAGACTAAATAAAGCAATTTAAAGAAAAACTCCTCTTTTGATGCTTCAAACTTCATGAAGTATTGTGCCTGAGGAAAAAGAAGTTATTTTCTTCTGCTCTTTACTTATAGAATCATCCAATACTTTGGGTTGAAAGGGACCTTAAACCTCATCTCATTCCAACCCCTCCTGCCTGGGCAGGGACACCTTCCACTAGATCAGGTTGCTCAGAGTACCATCCAACCTGGCCTTAAACATTTGCAGGGATGGGACAGCCACAGCTTCTCTGGGCAACCTTTGGGAAATTTGTTGTACGTTGTTGTCTCACTTTTTTTTTTGTTTAAGGGAAAAAAACTCCACAGAAAACTCCACAGATGATTAAAAATACAGATATTAACCTACCTTCATTACAGTAAGGTACAAAAGGGATGAAAACCCAGTAACTATATCACTGCATGACATTAGACTTGAAGCAGATTTTTATGTTCAGTTCTACAGTACAAACGCTCAAGTTTATTGCATGTTACACTAAATACTCACCAAGTGGCAGCTGATGTTTAAGTGGCTGAGCTTTTAGCTCAGTACCAATTGTTCCTTGACTTAATACAGGAAATGTGCACACAATTTAGATCTTAAAAATATTTGATATAAAGCAGTCAAATGAAGCATGCTGCTTATCATGATTTCTACAGAAAGAAAAGTGTTCTGATCCTTTGTCAGAATCCAAGTAGACTGAATTTTGTTTCCTGTGAAAATGACTCAGAATAGGTACATAAATGAAAGTCCTTGAATTCTAACCCAGGAGCCAACATAAACCTCTTTGGACTGGTAAAAATTAGCAACTAAGAATGTTTAGTTATCATTTTTAATACTGAAAATTCTATTTCCACAATATGCTTAAAAAGGAAAATAAAAGTTATGATGTTGCTAGCAAACGTGTTACAGTAGTGAATGTCATGGCTTTTGGAAGGAATTCTTGGGATAATTAAAATGCAATTTCTTTAAAATAAAACAATAAGTAGTTTTCTAATGTCTGATATACAAAGTATTTGTTTATATATATGTAAAACAAGTACTTTCTATGACCTAGTTAATAACAGTTATAAGTATTTTCTTCTTTTTTTAAATATTAAGCATGTAATACCATGGTCAAACTACATTATTCCTGGCTAAAATATATATACTCTTCAGCAATTTAATTTCTGATTTTATCTTGATGACAAATATTTCCTTAAGAAGTTACATTTAAAACTGTGAAACAACCTGTGACAATGAATCATAGATACTATAGTAAATACTTCATTAGTGATTCATTAGTTCAATACTAATCCCAAAGACTTTAATTTACTAATATATATTTCACTATAAGCAATTCCATATATCCCTAAGCACATATATGACTACTAATAGATGCTATAAAACAAAGTAATAATAAAAATAAGCACAAAGATCCTTAAATTAAATAGCTTTTAAAGTAATTTCTCAATCTCAGTTTATCTAATTATTTTCTAATACTGATGGAAAAAATTTAGTCCATACTCAGTATAATTTTCCTATGTTCTCACATTCTCTTGTTCAAATGTAGATGATGTAATATATCTGAGATTTATAGGTAGGACAAAACCCAATGAATGATAGGGAGATTTTCACATACCATTTATTCTTATAATCAAATATATGATACGAAACATTGTAAGAGGAATTTACTAGGTTCGAAGTCCATAAATAAAACAACAATTGTAGGCAAGAAAATTTCACTAGAATTATCATAAAAATATGCATTTACTAAACATAATTTCTACTTTTTTAAAGTTCTTGTGTTAAAATTGCTTACTATATCAAACAAAATTTCTAAAATGTGTTCTGCTTCATTGCTTATAATGCATATTATACTGTGGCTTCTTAATAAACAGTTTAAAAAGTCCTGTTCCCTGAGTCTATTCTGCAGATGGATTGGTGTACAAATCCATCATTTATTTTTTTTAAAAACATGATGCAACACCTGATTGAAACTACACTGATAGGCTGGCATTCCTGAAGACAGAAACACATGGAAGAAAACAAGAGTGTAAATACAGACGAAGAAAATTCCATTAACAAAGAAACAACTAACTAAATACGTAAAAGAAAGGAAATGTTTTGATGCAGGCATCTCTATCTGCGAGAGGATTCCCAGAATATGCTGGAGATTACCACATGCAAATCAAAAACTGTAGTTAGTATGGTGAAGTTTCAAAAGGACTTCAAAAACACCAGTGTAGCTGTATTATATTCCTTTATGGTATAAGTCAGATAAGAGAGATTTGGGTAAATAATTCAAGGACGTGTTGTGATGACACAAAAAAGCACAATAACAGTGCAGTTGAGTATGGCAAAGAACAATAAAGAAACCAGGACAAAAATTGAATATGCAGCGCTAACCTGAAGCAAATCTGAAGCCACACTATTTACATTTGTCTGTTCTTGTAAAGGACATTATCAAAACCAGGATGTACTGACAAAGCAGAAGTTTCTAACCATTGGTAAAGCCTTTCTTGGGTTCATTTCTCTTCTGCACTAATTATGGAGAACACACATTAGGACTATGTCTGGCACCATAACACGTCAAAACATGAACAGACACACATACGAGAACTCTGCATCTGCCCATTAATCCTCAGGAGAAAACCCCACCAGGAAAAAAGCTTTGGAGCTGCCAATGGGCCAAAACCAAAATACAGACATAATCTCTATAAATTAACAATGTCAATAACTCTCAAGTTTGCCTGAAACAATAATGAATACCTACTAAGTTGGGATATTCTATTTTTTTTTTCCTTTCAAATGTTATAGCATGAGAGATGCAGAACCTGTATTTTATGTTACTGCTTAATATTAATAAAGAGCATAAAAGGGACAGAACAAACCCTTAGACAACCAGAATAGTCTCTGTGGCCCAATACTCATGATTTGTGCTCATTCACTGAATCACTCAGTATCTCCTACGGTACCATGGAGCATGAACAATCATTGAGGTCTCAAAAGAACGAGGTTAAGACAGTTCCATACAGATTTACATATTCTTTAGAAAGAACAATTATGTTAACAGACACTTACACTCTTAGACATTGGAAGAAGGACAAAGCCTTCAGAAGTTACAATTTCACATCATTTTAGAAATCTTAATAAAATCTTAAATAAAATATTTTTCATGGTTAATATTAATTGGAGAATTTCATAGAAATCATAAATGGAAGTGGAGATTTTGAGGCTTTGGTGGTGGGTTTTTCCCCCACAATTTCATCACCACCATAAAGCTAAAATACAAGTGAAAAATCTTCAGCAGAGACTTTGAAAAACGTTTTACTTAGGTAAAGTAACTTTGTGATTTTATCCTCATAAAAAGCACATTCCCTAAATTAAGAAACAGAAAAGCCCTTTTATTTTGAATACTGATAGCAATCTAGTTCTCTGCTGTTGGTAAAGAAAATTTTTCTATAAAGGCCTCCAAGTAAAACTATCCAAAATGACACCACATAGAAAGTAACTTCTGGGAAATAACAAAAAGGTGAAAATTTTCTGCACTTGCAATATTCTTACCTATGTAGTTAAACACAAATGACTCCTATGATAATCAAAAAATGAGAGATAGTGCATAATTTGAGATTAGTGCTACAGGTTCTGTAAAAGTAAATATATATTTTTGGTTTTGATAAAATTCTTGTCATACCATACATGTTATTCTACTCCTTGACTACTTCTGTCATGTTCTTCCCTCCTGAATATTTCACATAATTTGTAGTTCCACATGTGAATATTCCCAAAGGCATGACCAGCTCATGCTGACCTGACTGGTCTAAGCACAGCTTCAAATTCAAAAACCAGAGCTCCAAGGCAGTACCAGAACAATGATAACTCTGAATTTCAAGGGTTCCACATGCAGAGAGGATGGGGATGTGATTAGATAACAACATCCACAAGGAGATAGGGACAGCTTCTGGAACAGAATAAATTATTCAGGTACCATGGAGTGCTCAATCTGCAAAAGTCCACTGCCATTTTAGTAAAACCAGTGTAATTTTTCAGGAGGGGAGAGTTAGCTGATTATGATGCTCAGAAATTGTCGTTCGTTTACTAACTGTAGAAAGCTGCGCTTGGGCAGAGGTGGATGGTGTGGTTAGTGGATGAGTTTGATTTATCAGCCAATGCTCCAACTCCCACTGAGGAAATGTAGAACCAAATCAGATGAAGTTGTAGGGCTGCCAAAACTTGCATTTTGAGTTGGCTGAAAACAAGAATGGAAGGTAAGAACAGTTGCAAAATTGGTGACTCATTCGTAGCTGGATTTTAGTAATATTGCTTGGCTGGTAGAGCAGCTGACTTCCCTCCTAAAGTTTACCATTTGGCTATCAAAATACTCCTTCAACCCCTGAAGTCCAAGTACAAGACTGCAAGCAAAAAAATCCCTTCGTTTAAAGTCTAGACAAGTTGAAATACCTTTATTTGTTTTTCTTCTAATGTTTAAAACTTATTCATGAGCAAAGTGCCATCACTGTCCATAGTTAAAATGCTACAGCTCAGTTTTGCCTCTCATATTTACCAAATATGTAGTCTTCTCACACCTTGTGTACTTTAGTATTATTTTGGATGTGCACTGCATATATTAACCACAGAAAAGATGAAGAGGTAGTGGCTTAGAATTGAGACTCTTTTTCTTTTGCAAAACATGGAGCAACATAGTAAAGAACCGTCACTGTAAGAATGTGTAACTTGAGTAAATGCTGCAGGTATTTTAAATTTCCTGCAAAGGATCTGTTTCAGATGCACATGCTTGAAGGTCCTCATACTGCAGGGGGAAAGGATTGAAAAAAAATCCTGGTTCTTCCTTCTTCCAATTGTTAAAAATTGCCCACTCATTATGTTGTCATGGTCATGTTTCCAGTATACATCACTGAATTTTCAAGGAGAAAACAAATACGAATTAACAGAATTATCTTTGGAATTTCACAAATAACAATTTCTTAGGAAGTTTTCTGATTTCATGTTGTGTTCGCATCCACATGAGATGTAACTTGAGGTCATATACTTCAGACTGATGCTTCCTATATGTGAGATTTAAGCAGATCTTAATTGCCCATGAAAATGTTTCTTGAAGCAGCATGAAAGATAAGAACTTCTGCAACCTGACATGCTGATACTAAATGATGATAAAATTCCAGAACTCTATTAAATGTACATGACCAGCAATTCCTAGTCTGAAAATCTACCTTTGATGATGAGAGAAAGGGCTGTTAGTCACAACAGCCATCATCGTGTAGAAGCTGATGGAAGCTCCCTTCTGGATTATGGATGGTATATTCACAATATTTCCCATTCTCTTCAGGTAAATGTATTCTATCCATGCACCTGTTGGAGACAGCAGAAAATTCCAGAGTATTGCTATGTGCATATGCCTTAATGTCCAGTGAATCAGAATAATGCTACAGCAGTGTCTTGGACTTCAGTGATTTTTATAGGAGACCTTGTGATATTTTAAAACTTCAGCTTGTTAATTATATATGTCAGCATGCTGCAAATTCCTGAATTTCTAGGAATTTGTTTTTCCACAAAGAAGAAATAACTGAAGCACCTATTGTTTGTAGATCTATAGTGTAGCACCAGGGAAGTCACAAGAAAACCTAATAATGAAGAAAAAAATACTGTTGTTTTGAATTTCTGTTCAGCTGCAGACACACCAGTTACTTTTATAGAATTCAGATTGTAAATGGCAGCAGGTTCTATGCAGGTTGTTAGCAGCATGTACAGTCTCAGGAAAAAATGTGTTCTTGAATGCTTCGCACAACTTTTAGAAATTATGAACTGATATTTCATTGATTCATGCTGGCATTTCTTTCAGACTTAAGTCATTATGCAAAGAGATGACACATGAAATCCTGATACCAAACAATTACTAAGACATGAAATGGAAAACTGAACTTCTTTCCTTCATTGGTTTTTACTCAACAATGAATATGTAAGAAAAATATTTAAGAGAGAAAAAAATGATAAGCAGCCATTCAAGATTAATTCTGCTATAGATGCAAATCCCAGATGTAAATCAGAAATCTTAATGATGCAAATCACAAGAAATAAATGGTTGATGAGTTTTAGTGGCACAAATATTAGCATCATATCAAATAAACTTGTAGAGTAGAACAAGCATTAGTGTTGGCCATGATAAATAACAATAGTAATCACAAATGAGTATTTATAAGTATAGCAGAAATACTACAGTTCTAATAATTACATATGCACTTTGTAATGAGAAATCCTATTTCACTCATAAATACTGTATTTAATGGCTTTATTTCTAAGAATTTTGCTGATCTGAATCTATTCAAACACTGCTATGATGCCATTAAAATATGTGACTCAAATGGATTCAGGCCAGCAAAATTCTCAGGAATAAGATCTTTAAGTACAATGTTCTTATTCAATACAGACCTCACCTAAAACAGCCACTAAAAACAATGATTTTACTATACAACTGCATCTTAGTTTAAAGAATCCAATCTTATTGTAACTTTAGTGACCAGCAAGTGAGAACATGGGAAAAAAAGTAAAAAGGAAAGAAACCAAAGAAACCTGTGGCTGGACACATGAAGACAAAGCATGTAAACTTACTGCATTACAAAATGGATAAAAATAACTTGAAGCTGACCCAAGGCAGGGTGAGGGTGATGAATTGTCAATCCTTTTCTATATTTTTTTTTGTAAAGAAAAGCAAGCACTGTCAGCTTGCCTCTGGTGTCTGGATGATTATAACAAGGAAAGGAAAACTAAGAAGCTTTTGTTTAACAATTTTAAATACAGTGTTATTTTCCCCCCTGTATTACTTAGACAATTTGAATTAAAATATTCAAGTCATTATAACTGAACTAAGAATAATTGCTTGGTTTATTTTGTTTGAACTGATATTACTTGGACCAATAACAATTTCTTAGATATACAGGTTGTATACCCCTCCTGCCCATGAAACTTTGCCGTAATATATGACAGCCTTTAAAATTACTATAGTGCAAGAATTTCAAACAGAGCTTAATTCATGTATACATACATTAATTTCATTTTCACAGTATTCATATTCAAACCTTGACATAGTCTAGCTTTAGTGGCAGAGGGAACTGATGTAGTGAGGGTATGCAGAAAAAAGGAAGAAAAGAGAAAAAAAAAAAAAAGGGTTGTTCAGTAACTGTATGCAGCTTGAGATCCCTCACAGTTTACTGTAAAGTTGATGAATATTTTACTAAAATTATTATGGCTAGACAGCAAATAGAAAGTCTGTCTGGAAACTGGGGTGAGGCAGAGACCTGCAGGGGCATATGTAAGCAACAAGGCTCCCTCAGGGGAAGGAAAGTCACGGAAGGCCAGAAAAAGGCACAGCTTGAGTCCCAATGGTCAGCAGGACGGATCCTGACCTCACAGATCACAAAGTCTTTGCTCCCAAACCCTGATAATTCTGGAGGGCTTTTTGCAACTGAAGAAACAAAAGGAAATTACTGCAGTAGCAAGCAAAGTGGAGAACGTGAGGTAACCTGGACATAACTGAAAGGGCATTTGTTTTCAAGTAATTTTATTTAATTGATGTCCTGAATGCAGTTCTCAGTTTCTCTATTTACATTTCTATATATATAAATATAGATATAGATAAAATCTTATGCTGGATATATCAGCTAAATTGTATGTTTGCTATTATGGAAAAATGTCATGCTACTAGGGTTTGAAATAAGTTGGGAAGCAGATACTGCAACATGGCAGCACAAACACCCATATGTCATTCTCCTGGGGAAAGTCTCATTGAGAAACAAAATCTTTAAGTCAATCTATTGCTTATTTGCAATCAGCTGCCGGGATTCCTCACTCAGCTGTACACATTAGGAAAATGAATAATTATTAAATTATCAGAAGTTATGTATTAGTGCATGGCTGAAGAAACAGATCTGTAATAACACATTAACTGAAGAGACTATGTGGATAAATTAATGACAGCTGAAATATCAGTCACAGCTCTAAAATTCTCTGGTATGCAGGTAAATTGGGAGGGAAGAGTGGGACCTGGAAGAAAAGTAATCATTTTCTGGGTGAGGAAGAAAAGGAAAAGGAGGAGTCAGTCAAAAAATGTGAGAAACAGCCTTTTAACCAAGTAATATAACCCTGAGGATTTTAATGTTATGTATAAGCTACCTACAGGACATATTAAAGCATGTTAGATGATCATCTTGCAGTAAAGATTTCCACATGCTATTAATTCATTGAATTTTTTCATAAATGTCACAACTTCATTTGCACAAGCAGGAATTTATAGAAAGACAAAAAATCATCTTATTACTAATAACATTATTTATGCAACACTTAGAAATTTTAATAACACAGGTTGAACCCATGCATAGATGGGAGTTCTTTTGACCATAAATCAAAACTCAGACCTATTGCCCATTTATGGGGTCCTAAGAAATACTGTTCGCTGAATTTTATAAGCTGTCTGTAAGGGATGGTGGAAAGAGTCTACACTTTTCCCAATGTACAGAAATAACACTTTAGATGAACTTTCACAGCTTCCTAACTAGCAAGACATTCACTGGTACATCATCATTGTCCTGTTAAAGTATCATAATTTCACTGTGCTTGAAATCTGAGAGCTGGTATTAATAGTAAAAACAGTTTATGAGTAGACGCACATGGAGAGATTGCACAGTGAGAATGTGACAGGAAAATATGGGGTTTTTATAAGCATACTAAGGTCATTAATAAATTATCAAGAACTAATTATTACACAGATCTTAGATTAAATAAAACAAACAACGCATTGAAAAATTGAATACAGGCCTTTGCTTTCATCCTGGCTTTGACAAAAGTTAAGTCAAAAGACTTAAATTCTCCTAATATATACAGGTACTCAAACTGCCTTTCAGGTCAGGAAAACTGCAGACAGATTTTAATAGCATAAAACACATTTTTGCCAGCATTGCACTTCTGATTGTGCCATTGATTGTGCTCGCTCCCAATATAGGCAGTATGTAGAAAATGCAACATTTCTTAAGTCTCTTGAGAAGGTCCTGCAGTACATCAGTGAATAATTACTCCAGCTGACTCCAGTCTACAAACTGTGGATGTATTACCTAATGTAGCATCAGGTGCAGATTCTCTATTTCACCGGACAGGCTACAGCTATTTGGAAGTTCTTAAACCATTAGCAAATAACACAACTGACACTTAGGCTGAAGCTCATGAAACAACCATGTGTTGCAGAAGAAATGAATCAGTATTCCAGTCCAAGCTGCACTGGTATTGTAGGAAATGTTAGTCCATAAAATGCTCCCTGATAATTTCACTCTTCTTTAGTGTAACACACCTAGTAGCATCACTGATAACTAAATGGAAAAAAAACCCTATATTGGAAGGGAAATAAATACCATTTCCAAGCCTTTAGGGCTTTATTTCAGCCAGCAAAAGCAGCACTGCAACCCACAGAAAGTACCCAAAAAATGTCTATTTATTTCATAGGTTGTACATAAGCATATGGATTAAATGGGAAACCAATTTTGAATTTTAAATATAAATTAGATGGGAAAAAGAGTATCCATTTACAGAACTGATAACAATTTTGGACTTAATTTAAGGTATCCCATTAAAGAACTGCTTCAATTAGTCGTGTTCTTAAATTAAAGTCTTTCCCTAGGTTGTTTAAGCTTTTAATAGAGAAGAGGTATTAAATTTTACATTTTCTTGCCCTTTTGTCTCCTTTAAATAATCAAGAACTTTGCTTACTTAATTCCTTCTCAGTAGAAAGCGACCATAAAGTTTTACTGAAAGGAAGAAGGTACAGGAATGAGAGAATTCTGAGCTAGTGTAATACCTACACAGACAGCCATCCACACAACACGGATCCATCTGTCTCTGTGTATGTACAGGCATTTGGGTCTACTCTGAGTAACAGAGAATTTACCTTCTATCCCAAAAGGGGAGCAAGTCCAAAGGGTCTTCTGGTCACGTGGCTAACATTAGTATTGAGTTGTCAATATAACCAATACCTCAAAATAATTACTAGCTTAACTTTTGGCTTCATTTACATATCACTGCAGATATTGTTACCTAAAGGAGTGTGTGGAGCTCAGACGACTGATTGAGTTACTTGAGAACTTGGAAATATCCACATTGGCTCACAGCTCTCCTGCTTCTTCAGGTCACCCAGGAAAGCTGCTCTTTCTTTCTAACTGAATAGAAACCTACTCCTCCAAAATCAATCTCCTTGCTCAAAGTACTGTCACCGCCCAAAACTGCACGCTTTAGTTTTAGCTCCCTCTAGTTACTGAAGCATTTGTCCCAACTCCATACTAGTTAGCTGAACATGCCATAGAGACGATGAAGGAACACCAAAATGTATTCAGATTTCCATGAATCACGTGGTTCCTGAAATTCTACTATTCAGTGCTCATATGTGGCCCTTTATCTGCTTATGTCACAGGGTATAAACCTCTATGTTCTCAACAGCACTACTTACCTAACATTTAAGTGACCCTGTTGGTCAAGTTCATTTATTTACCTTCTTCCAGTCACAATATTCTGGCTCTCTAACTTCTATGAAGAAGTCTTAGTCTTAATATGTGAAGCCCAATAAAATTCATTTGGGGCTTAAAATAAAAATAGAAGAGAACTTTGATGCCTGATTGAATTGTTTGCAGAGTGTTTCAATTGCATAATCAAACACAATTGTGGCTGGCTACAAAAATTGTTCTGGCTTGCAGGCCTGGGCCAATATTGCAACAACAAAAATATTCTATGATATTGTAAGTAGAAGCTTTTCACATAATATGTAGGTGAAACAGGTTATAACAATTTTCTCCACTTCAGCAGAGAGATTGGCCTTGTACATTTTCCAGTTATTCAAAGGAGAGTTATTTACAAAGAGCAGGATTTGTATACCTCAGAAAAATAAAGATATCTCCTGGAATCAATTAAAATACCCTAGATACATCTGTGTTTTCTGTGATTAATTTCAAATAAAGACCTGATCCTTGATGAGCAAGAATTTAACAGGGCTCACATTGCTGTTTCAAAAGAAAGAAAATATATTTCTTACACTGTAAGACTGCTGCTTTTTGTGCAGGGACAAACAACATAAACAGGGAGTAAAAAAAAAAAAATCAGATTCTTTTTATTAACATTTGTAATAGCTGAAGTGAATAGGCTTGGGAAAAAAATAGACTTGACCTTTCAAAGAAAAAGATTACCTTTGCCTATTCCTGATCACAAAAACTATGGAAATCTACAAGCTCCAAATATTTATGATTTTCATGCCAATAGAAAGTGAATTCAAACTTGGAAAATAACTTAATTATTCGTCTCTGAATATTCATTCTCATAATATTCAACTCTGCAATATTTAGAAACAATGTCATAGGAAATTTCACAGGGAGAACCAGGTTGTTACTGCAATGGAAGAAAGCAGAATTCAAACTGTTTCTGCAGTGTTCACTATAAAATTAAAAATCACAGATTGGGTTTTCTTTGGCTGTACAAGGAGAATAGTATAAAGTGTTTAAGAGACATTCATTGAATCTGTATGAAATAGAGTACAAAGTACAGTAAAAAACAGAGTATAAAATCCTATCTTAAATCCAACACACAAGTTGCAACTGGGACCTCTCTGCATTGGCTCCTTTCATTCATTTTATGTGTTTAGATCATAAATTCCTCAGGGTATGCAGCATATGCCTCTTTGGACACATGCTGCATACAGTGGAGGCACTGTCTCATATCAAGCCCCATCTGTTATTGTAATTTGTATTCCAAAACAGGGCTTGAAATGGTAATTACCAACAGCGTTGATCAGCATTCATATTTCTGCTAGAATTAGATACGATGAAAGTGGGGCATTAAACTCTGCCCTCACACTCCTGCAGTGTACATAGGAATCAGTGACAATTTTGTATCAGCGATCAGGATGTGCTGTCCTTCAGCGATGTGCGTAGAGATATATGTGCATGTCCAAAATCCATTTCATAACTGATTATGCCAAATCGAATCCAATCACTATCTTTCCTTCTGTTCTAAAAAAAGCAACCCTTCTCCTGCCTCCTCTTTTTACTGGGAAAAGGGCCAGGCCTGCTGGATGCACAGTGGTCGGTGGGAATGTGCCATTTCAAATCCCAGCTGAAAGGGGCACAGCGAGGTTGGCACATCAGTGCAAGGACAGGCGTTGCTGGGGAGCCAGGGACTGGAAGGACAGAGGCAGAGTACGTGAAGCAAGCAGAGAGCTTTATCTTGACAATGAAACAGCAGAGGAAGCTGTGGCCTTGGACTAAGCCTCCATTTCCATTTTTACACCTCTAATGGTGAGACAGACACCTTCCAGCACGCTGCCACACTCAGCCTTACCCACCCCCATGTATTTATGGGCTATACAGCCGCAGAAGGATTACAGAGGTCATCTAATGTGACCTTCGGGAAAACTTTTCATTTAGCTTTCAAGAGAAGTCAGAGGAAAGGGAAAGACCCCTTTATTTCAAATTCTCAATGAAAGAGAGACCACACACTGTGTGGTAGATTTTTGTAAGAGCTAAATGATAAAAGGAGAGAAGAAAAGGCTTCTTTGCTTCTGGTTTGAACTCACTTGGCTTCAACTTTCAAATACACACATCTGAGGTACTGAAAATCCTTTATCAAAGCTGTATTTTCCAAAGAGATAATTATAGTGCTCATACTCATTAATATTATCCTCCTTCAGCCCAGCTGGGTTACTTCTTTGATCTATGACTTTGGTGCGTATTTTCCATTCTTTTGGACACAATAATTTCAAAACTCAGGAAAGCCTATGTCCCAGTTATAAGATCTATCATTGGGAAGAAAACATTTGGAATCCATGCAGGCTCAGAATGATCTCACATTCAGCAGTCTTCCTTATCCACATGAGGTATGTTTACATTTTAGCAAAATAAGAACCATATGATTGAGGAGATACACACTAAAATTAATAAAAGTAAAATTAAAAAAATAAGAATAGCACTTTCTGTGTTCTTTTAATAATCATCATGTTAATATTATCACTTGAGCAGTTCTTCCATCTTCTGTGGAAAAAAATCATCCCCTAAAGATACTCTTAATTCAACAGAAATGATGGACAAGGTGCAGTCTACATCAAGAAAAACCTGGCTCAAAAATTCAAAATATGAATCCCTTGAATAAATATGATAATTTTTATGTTTATGCATAATTTATCTTGTAGAATGATGGGATATTACTTTAAAAGTTGCCACATATAAGTTATATTTTCAATTTAAGACTATGTTCTATGTTGCTCCCCCTCAATTTCTTCAATTCACCTTTTCCTTCTCTTTCTGTGTGCAGAACACTGCTGTATTATTTAACAATTAGTCAATAATTTAATCACTGCCAGTTTTGTTCCCTATTCACCTAATTTGGTAGGAGAGCACAAGCCAAGCCTTTGGCAGCCCAGAGCAGGAGGACCACGGGGCAAATGCAGCAGCATATTTTATAGCTCAAGAACATATTCAGTATTTCAGAACATTTATTCAAGATTCAGCAAAAACTCTCCCATGAGCAACACACAGTTCTTTCTTTGGCAAGAACAAAGGAAACCACATAACTGTATTTATTCTCTTTCTTTTTATCTTCCACACAGAGTCTGTCAGCACACCAGTAGGAAGCAAATACAGATTTTCGTTTGGTTGTCAGTATTACTGAGTTGAACCACACTCCAGCAACATGTCTGGACAGTTTAGCCACCTGCAGCTGGAATTAAGAACGTAAGGCTGTCCTATATAAGCACTGGATAGACTTCAGGTTTCAACTGCACCAACATTTTTGAGCTTCTTTCTGCTATTTTGTCTCATTTTCAGTATCTCATATAGAAAGTTCTTTTGGGAACATTTCAAACATAAGTGAGTGGCTAACATTTGTAACCTTTGAACAAAGTGCAGTCTTTGCGAGTCAGAAAGATGACCTTTAACTTGAAATATTTAAGGAAGAGAGAACCTGCTTTGTCTTAATGCAAAACTATTAGAAAAAATAATATATAAATACTGCTATATTGTTCCAAAGTGGAAATCACAGAACAGGAAAATGGTAGACAGAGCCTCACATAAACTGCCTCAATTCCAGGAAAGGTCAAGTCAGAGACTAGACCAGACCAGACATTGTCCTTTAGATCATAAATAATGAAAGTACATAATTCCTTAATATACAGCAATTCCCTATAAACTAAACGATGTACTATGTACCTAACTCCCTTTGTGGCATGATTGCTATATAGGTTTTCACCTGTGAGTGTTTTTTAAGCAACATCTATGAATATGCAAGAAAAAGGAATTTTGCTACATAATTATCTGGAATAAAAATTATTAATTAGTTATCAAGAAAGATAGTATCTCTTGCTTTAACCACTAGAGAGAAATTCTGTAGTCTGTGTCAGGAAATTAAGAGGAAAATACTTGCTCAAATATTAAAAAAATTATTAAAAAGGGAAATAGAAGAACTCTGTAGAAACACAGCTTGCTATAAGCATGGTCAGGAATAACATTACACCGTTCCCTTTTCATGTCACCATTCCACATAATTACAGCTCTTGTTCCCACAGTAACTGACTTTCTCCATTGTCATACTTCAATCTTTCTCTACTCAACTTATTTTTGAAATAAAATATGAAAATGGGGAAACAAAATGGGAAAATAGGCTCAGTTTGTCCTCTGTGAGAGGAAAAAATCTAAGGAGAGAAAAACAGGCAGAAAAAAAGAGAAGTGGAAAATAAAGAACTACAAAGTATTCAGATTTTTTAAATTTAAGATATATTTAAGCTCCACTTTGTTTTGAGGATTACTGGACAGAATCCAAATTTACTGAAGAAGGTCTATGTGTAGCCATAATAAGATTAAACTGAAAACATTATTAGGGATTATGTATGACAATTCAAGCTACAGAGATGAATTGCCTTTTGGCATTTAATTGCTTTTTTCTTTTCTTTTAATTTAAAATTTAGAATCTCCATGTCTCTCTTACTGCCTCAGAAAATAGCAATTCCTTCTAATTCCAGAGGAATCTAGAATTAATCTAGATTATCTAAATTAATTTTCTGCTTATAAGAGAAGAAGATTAGGCAGACAATACATATTTAGATATTTTTATATATTAGAAGTAGATTTACCTTGTCACCTTCAGAGAAAGTCATTCCATCAATGGCCCTTTTCCAAGTAATCTCTGGGACAGGTTCTCCTTCTGCTTCACAGATGAGGGTTGCTTTCCCATTCTCAAATGTGGTTTCATTTTTAAGTTGTATTATTTGAGGCTGCACTGTTAAAAATACAAATTGCATTACTGATCCTGCACAAAGAATGTCATATCACAATCTATCTTTAAAACCACCTTATTTTTGTCAAAGAACATTTCTTTCTTTCTTTCTTTCTTTTTTTTTTTTTTGTTTTGTTTTGTTTTGTTTTGTTTTTTAGGATTAACTAAAGTTTTAATGTTACTATCTACAAAAGCAATTAACTTTTCTGACCTCAAGTTGCACAGCAACCATTTCTGTATGGCCCATGACCTGGACATCCTGCTCCCTTGCTGGGGTAGAGTGGGATGGATCTTGGCTGATCTGGCTTGGTGGCTGGGTTTATGTGCCCTTTTTCCCTTAGGAACAAGCTGCCCAGGAGACTGTGGAGTCTCCTTCCTTGGAGTTAATCAAAACCCAGCTAGACTTGTCCCGAGATGCCTACTCATGTCGACTGTAGACTAGATGGTCTCCAGAGGTGCTTTCCTATCTTAGGCATTCTTTGATTCTATAATAACCTCTGTTTTTTCTTCAAATGCATATTATTCAGAAAAAAAAATAGGAATTATTACCATTCTTTGACTTTGATCTTTAGTAATGCTTCACTGGCCTACATAAATTACAGAATTTAACAAAATCCCCCAACAACACCTTTCACTGGTATTAACACTATGGAGAACTGAAGAGTCCTCTGATACAAAGGTGTTCACCCTTACTAACCAAGTAAACTGGTGGTAAGATACACTGTAAAAATTCCAGATATTGTTTACATTCTTCAAATCATTCCACTTTATAGCCTCAACTACATAGCAGCTACATCTCTCAATCTATACTGCACCTTACCAGGTTATTTATACATGCAAGACAATTTCTGGTTACATGGGAATACTTTTACATCGAGGATTTATCTGTACAATACCACACAAGAACTCTGTATTAGTACTGTGCTTAAAATATTACTCTCTTCCATGACATTCAAGTATCTTCATTAAATTTTTTTTTGGTCCTATATATTACCTCATATATAATGATTAATAGGTTTCTCTGAACCTATTCCCTTTATACATTGAAGAAGACACTCATCCCCCTGGAAAACCTAACATGTAATCCTGTAATAAGAATATAATTTGATACGTTTACACCCAAATGGAATGAATAAAATTTACATAAGAGAATCAAAATTTGGCAGCTCTTACGATTGACTTCATCAACTTTAAGTATATTTGTTGAAAGCCATGTATTTTCTAAGCAGTTTTTCTGAGCTTTGCTTTTGAAGGAGCATTACTATAGTGTACTCCTTATGAAACAGTAAAGAAAGAGATGTCATCTGTTTTCCAATGTGGTTACTAAAGTGTATGCTATGCAGAAGAGCAATATTGGCCTATGTTCATGGTTTAAAATGGGAAAGGTAATAATTCACGTTGGAATGGATGTCAGGAGGGCTTCTTGACCAACCTCCTCTTCAACACAGCATCAACAGACCCTGTTCAGGTCAGATTGCTCAGGGATTTGTCAAGCACTATCTTGAAAAATGTCAAGAACAGAGACTAGACAACCTCTCAGCAGCCTGTTGCAGTGCCTGGCTGTCCTGGTGAGGAGTGTTTTCCTTATGTCCAGTCTCCTGTTTCATTTTATGACTCCTCATTTATAAGCATTGTCTCACAGATGCTACATTCAGCATCACCAAGAAGAATAATAAAAACAGGTCCAAACTTGCTACCTGTAGGCACATCACCTACCTTTTATCCATTCCCTCCACACAATTCTTGGTCTCACTTCTCATTCCTTTTTTCCATATTCCTTCTGTTGCTCCTCTACTGTCTGTTTTACCCTTGACTATTATGAATAAACTATTTTTTGTTTATTGCACAGAGATGAGAAACAAGTAGCATTTTACTTGAGAAAGCACTGAACTAATATTCTGCTTCATTAATATATGATCTATAGTGAGTGACATCTTGTGCAGAAAGAAAACACCCTGAGTGATCAGGAATTCTTGAAATATCAACTGGATCCAGAGTTATTGGATGCAATAGAAGGCAGCGAGCAAATCATTCCATCAGGATATCAATTTGGCCAAGAAAATACAAAACTCCTCTGTGGTAAAACAAGGGATGTCAGTGGAAAGGCCTAAAAAAACCCTCAGAATCTGAGATAAAAGATAATTATTAAACTTCAAAATAACTTCAGTTATTACTCTCATTTTCAGGACTATTCAAATGCCTATTAAATATTTCACCTTGGCACTCAGGCCCTCTATTTCTACAGCCATATCACCTGGCTACAACATAATCTGTTCCATCCTTTCATTCCTTTGATATATCATCATCCCTGGAAAAAAAAGAAAGACCTACAGCAGACGTAAAACTTTTTTTTTTTTTTTGAGGGATCATATATAGTATTTTATGCCAGAAATTATCAACATTTATAATTATTTCCATCAAAATGAGTTCCCCATCTGGACAACACGACAAACAATATAATTTGCTCAAGATGATGCACGTTCCAAAACACAAAAATAACTCTTAACCTTAAGAGTTACTCTGAATTCTTTTAAGACCTTCTTCTAATGGTTCACTACAAGACAAAAAGTTTTAGCTTGACATTTTAGACAAGAGTACCTGACATTTAAAGGAATAAGCACTGATTAATCATCAAATACGTCTAGCTGACAGTTATTACTTGGAAGAAGAGAGCTCATATGGGGGTATTATTTAATTAATTCATTTTTGTAGGTCACTAGTCATAACTTACTATTGACTAAAAGTTTTTACACTGTTTGAATACTTTTCAATGACATTTTGGACATTGAAAAATATTAAAATACATTTGTGTACATGTAAATAAAACTATTTGAAAATGCCAAGACTAGTATTGACAGAAATACTGAAACAGTAATCTCCCCCACCCTCCTGCCTCCAATTTTTCAACTGTTCTTTCTAAATTGATAAGGTCATTCTCAAACAGGATTGATATTTGCTTCTTGTATTCTAGAAAATGTGAAGAAAATAAAAATACAGAGCCTTGGAATGCAAATTCTGGAAGCCTTCAGGTTTTTGCTGATTTCTTCAGTCAAAAATATTGAAATATAGATGTTGTGATGTACTTTAAACATTTGTAAGCTAAATGACCTGGCTGAAATGAAAGAATGCTTGAATATAGGAAGGAGCTAAACTTCATAAAAATTATTTAAGCTAAGGAACTGTTATTACTTGACATGTATTGTTAAATATGAACAGAGTGATGCTGCCAAATAAAGAAACAACATTTACTGGTTGGAAAGTTTGTTTTCTGAGCCAAGAAGGTTGTTTTTAGTTTTTCTAACACTTCCTCAGTAAACAAGTTTCTCTCAGATTCATTCCTTGGACTGTTCTGGATTTGTCTCATTGCTGTGCATGTACAGCCTCCCCATAAAGCTTACGATGGGCATGGATAGCAATCTGAGGGTTTTGCTTACAACCAGTTTCTTGGAAAAGGTACACAATTTAATGAATTCACAGAATTCTACCCATACCTTTAACAAAGAGTTTCATCCGACTTGGGAAGCAACACATTTATAAAGCTTGAGATAGTCCTGCTTATGTCTCATCAAAAGAATTACTTTAAACAGTTTGATGTTGATAGAAACATGTTTGCCCTGCTGAGAGGCCTAATGTATGTCTGTATGTCTGCTCTTGAGTCATACCTTCCTGCTGTCCTCCTCCACAGACACATTTGAATCAGGTGGCAAAACTGCAACCCCATCCCCCTGGAAACTCCTGGTACGATTTGAACCTAGTAAACAAGCTAGAGCCCGACATGGAAATATCTAAGAAAGAGATTCCATGAATTTGATTCTTTACATGACAAGGATTCACAGACATTCCAGTATGAAATGCTTGGTGTATCATGAACCTGAGTGTCTTCGGATGGTATTATTGAAACGTTAAAATGCTATTACTAATTCACACCCAGAGGAGTTCAAGACTTGTCTTCTGAGACAGCTGTCATCACTGTCTTTACAGATTGGATCTTTTTTATTTGAAAAAATAGAAGTATTCCAAAAAGTTAAGGAAGTAATAAGGAGGAAAAAGAATGCGGAAAACCTGTGAACTTTCAACATTACAGCTTTAACTGTTGACTTGTACTTTGTGAAGCTGTATTGGTGAACTTCATAATATCTGGGACGAGCAGGCACAGATAGCTCCATGCACAGATCCATGGGATTCTCCTTCTAGAGATTTCAGTGAATTTACATGAAGAGCTTCCATATATGTATAGAATAGCATCTCAAGACAAACAAAATAAACCACAAAAAGCATATCAAAACACATATCAGTCTGCTTAGTAAGCGCAAAAGAAATTTAATTAGGTATGCTCCAGGCACCAGAAATGTAAAAGCAATGCAGCAGGACTGAAAATAAGGGGAAATTTTAGACAACTTCTCACCCCAGTCTCAGAGGCACAATACGGCCTTTTTGGTTCCAAGATGAATGGATTTTGAGGGGCTAAATTACCCTAAAAGTTTGAATATTAGCATTTGGAACAAACTCAAGAGGGATAAGATAGGAGAGGTCCATTATATTTCCTCCTATCTGGCAGATGACAAAAAATATATTAATAATAGCATACAGGTTCTCAATAATCAATAAAAATTACATTGAACACAGTTAAAAAAACTCTTCCACTATACAACATTCAGATTATACTTTAAAAGGCATCTAGAAAATAAAAATAGTATGTGTTTAAACTATGCATTACTTACAAAGTGTCTTTTGTAATGCTTTTTGAGGTATTCCCTCATTTGATTTTTGTGAAGTCATTTGTCAGAATCCATTGAAATGCCAATGAAATACTTTTGTAATAAAATTTTACTCAGAGTGCCCTCTCACTGATTATGTAGGTAAAACACCTATATCATAGAGAACATCAAATTAGCTTATGCTAGAACTCCCTCTAAATTTTTTATCAATTCTGATTAAAGAAATAATATTTTTTATTTCTAAGAAAATAAATTATTAAACATAGCAATTTATATTTCTGTGGCCCAAGCACATAAAAGAGAATACTTGTTGAAAACCTCAATTCTAAGTATCATCAAATTGTATAACCAAGCATTTGAGTGATAAAGAAGTAGAAATAAGCACCTAAAGAGCAGACAAAATGCAAATCCTAGGAATATAAACACTATTCATATTAAGCATGAATATGTCTTTAATTAAAGCTAATTTTCTTTCATTTAGTCTGATTAGATTTTTTTTATTCTAAGGTAGATGAAGACTACTGCCATCACCTCGGAGAAGGAATGATGAAGAAATGAATGTTTAGGTTGGAGAAAGTAAGAAGATGTAGGAAGCTTCAACGTATTGAGTTTATTGACTGTTCTTAAATCAACTGCTTGTTATTATTTTATTCTTGCAAATTTTTTTGGGTTGTCCATAGATATAAAAATATGGTATTTCATAATTGAAAATGATAATTTAGATGTATCTAAACACATATTAAATATGGCTAGTTAGTACTGCAAAAAAAACAAAGAAAAAAATTAAATGGAACAGTATGGGTGAGAGTGATAGCTACCAAAGAGAGATAAATACAAAGAATATTTTTAAAGAATTCAAGGATGAACACCTATGGTTTCAAGCTGTTCAGTAGGACTAATCATAAATGAACTTGAATTAAAAACCTCAGCACAAATTCTAAGCATTAATCTGGATGAGATCTTTTAGGTAGCAATTGCTAACAATACAGAAAAAGTTATAGCAGATAAGAGGATGACAGGCAGAGATCTTCAAATCATATCAAGAAAGACGGAGGGAAACAGGGCTTTTTCTCTCTTTTTAGAACAAAGCACTGATACAGATGAACTGGGGAGGGCAGGGTATGCGCCTATAGCATGTGTTAGTGCTGCAGGAGAACTGTCAGAGTAAGAATCTGATATCAAAGCAAAAAGGGTTTTTAGCACTGATACTGAAAAAAACCCCAAAGTTAAACTAAAGAATCTAGGTCATGGAAACTAAATATGTAGCTGCTACACGGCACTGCGATGAGTATATCTATTCAAAAGTCTGGCATTCTAGAAAGTTTAAGTGCTGAATTCTATTGCATTATGGTTATATTACTGTTATTACAAGTTTCAACACTGCCAGAGCCCTGTTGTAGAAACAGTAGTCTTTGCCCCAAGGATTTGCACTGTATTTTAAAATCAAAGGTAGCAGGCCTGTGAGACAAATAAGCTAATGAAGTGGGAAAGAAAAATGCAATTTAATTGGTCAATTTAACATAAACTAGTTGTTTGTGTACTATTTAGCTATAATAACCAGCCATCTGCCTTGCCATTTTCAGACTGCAGCTTTTTTTAACACATTGAATGGAAAAAGTATAAGTAGTTGTTAGCTGTATGTATGACCGGGTGTTTAACCTGTGTGAAAGAGACAAAAGTAAAGTTTATTGTAGGAGAAATTAAAACCCTACTCCACTATAAATTAGCCATAGCCACTCAGGACAGAGATGTGGGAGACAGTCTAGGGAGTTCTGTGGAAACTTAAACATAAGAAATAATTTTCCATGCAAGAATGAAAAGATGTAAGAAATTTAGGAGTTTAGGATGTCATAGAAACATTAAGGATGTGTAGGCTCATAACGGATTAAACAAACTCATAGTATCTATTAAAACATTAGGATTTAGCTTTCCATGGAGTCCCCAGAAAAGTGGTTGTTACAAGATGAAAGAATGTACACAGGAAATCCTCACTCTTAGGAGACACCAGCGTCTCCTTTTCCCTATCCCTTTCATTAAAGAGTTTCCTTGCTCTAGGCAAAAACTAAGTAAATGTCAGGCAAACTTAAAATTACTTGAATAAAATACACATTTATTTCTGATTGAAACTTCCCTAAGTTCGTATCAAAACTAGAAAGTAATTTCTGTTCCTTCAATTTATTTTTTTAAAGGTTGGAAATACAGTTGAATGAAATATTTTGGTTTTCCAAACTGAGATGCTGTACTTCTTGAGGCTGGGATGAAATTCAAGATTTTATTCCATCTTCTTTCCTTCGAAAAGAAATTGAGAATAACTCTCAAGAACCTCAGAATAACAGCCCAATGGAGTACAGAGCAGGAGACAACACAGCATAAAGGGTTTCTCAAAGAGGAGACAGTGGGATGCCTGTGAACACAGCCATGTTCACCTGACACCATGGCTTCAGCCTCAGGCTCCCAGATCCCCTAAGCCAGTATTATACAGTCCCAACATCTAACCTCTTCAATGTAAATGATCAGATTACTCTCTTCTGTTAGAACTCTTTCACTTTGTATAAATTATTATTAGCTTTAGCTGGGAATTAAACATTTAATATTTAATTTTTCTTTTTCTTTTTTAAAAAAGTTAATTTCCCCTGACCTAAGTAAGGCATTTAACTGTTTAAATAGAAATTATCTTTCTCTTTACTACAAGCTATATTTAATGTAAAAAAACCCAACACATTCATTTTTTGTAGGTTTTTCTTAAGTAAGTTACAGCCTTTTTCCTGCACAGTGATTGTGAGTGATATTTTCTACATTCTCACAGATGCCTACTCTCACTAGGTTATATCTCAACAAAACTTCAAATAAATTATCAGTTCTATGTAAAGGAGGGAATCATTAACACAGACTGGGTGGTGGAGCATAGAAAGAGATAAGAGTTTTGAGGTTATTACTTTTATCCTTTGAAGCTCAGGGCAGACAATTTTTTTGTGACTCCATCTGCAATCATGCACTTAAAAAATATAAGTCAAGAAAGAAAAACAAAATAAAAAAATCAGGAACATCTCTGCATGGCATTGCCTTACTAAAAACATTCACTGCTTAGAAGTTAAAATAACCTGGTTTTCCCCCTTTCAGAATTTCCCCATTTCTCCTCTTGGTTCTTTTGCAAGCAGTCAACTTCTAAATGAAAACCAGACTGAATTAACTATTTAACACTCCATTGTACTGTATGTGAATAGCAGAAAAGCAAATGCTGAGGATAAGCTTTTCAAAATGAAATTCGGATGTAAAGGTTTAAGTAGATAACGGGGAAGAAATAAGTTGTAAAATTATACAGAAAGCACTTTTCTGCACCACTAGGCACCTTGCAGAAACACCATTTTACTGAAAATTGTGAATTAATCCCTCATTTCCTTACTGTTTACATTTTAAAAGAAAAGATGGACTATATTATGCAGTACTTACCAAAAACTTGAAGGAATGTCTGTTTTTTGTCATTTCCTGCTTTGTTTTTAGCATTACAGATATAAGGACCTGCATCCATATTTTTTATATCTCTTATTGTTAGTTGTGCATTGCTTCCTCTCAGGATATATTTTTCATTTTCTTCAATAAGTTTACCATTCCTAAAAAAAAAAAAAAAGCATAAACTAACCACTAGGTTCCAGCAACAACGTGCTACAGAAGCATCAATAGGCTGAAAATATTTAAGGGAAGAGACTGCTATTACACCAGCCTCAAAAATCACAATTAAATTTTCAGGTTATAAAATATATATATGCATTAAAATACTACAATACTTTTATTCTTAAATGTTCAATATTGACCTAATGTTAGAAAAATGGTTGGGGATAGGATTTTAACATATGGCTTACACTCAAGGAAGGGCATAAGTAAATTGTTTATATATTGTATGTGAGGAACCATTAAAAGCATATTAAAACTGTAACTGCTGCATTTCACAGTAGTAACAATGTAGCAACTTATAAAAAAATTAAATTACATTCACGTAGAGCCTACTGGCACATCAAGAACCCATCCAAATTATCTCCTCTCAGTTGTTGTTGGCTAGCCACAACTTAGCAAGCAGGCATGTCTCCAGATGTTAGAATGAGTTCTGACCAGATGGTGCAGAAATAAAAAAATCTGCAAGCAATTCTGTGGGCTGATTGAGGCTTGACTGGTCCATTTGAGCACCCTGGCCTACACACAGCTGCTTTTTCAAGAGGGCATTACTCAAACAGTCTATTCTATTCAATACGCCTAGTTAAGGACATCTAATTTTATTTCAAGATTTGAGAAACAATAATTTCCATTTTATTCTCATGTAATGATAACTACATATATTTCATATTTTCCTAAATCATATTTTCTCTAAAAGTGAGGATATTGCTTATTTCTTGGGAGCATTCATACCTGTTAGTAGGAGTCCCCTGATATCTACATAGTTTGCATTTTAGTAACACTTTTTTGTAACTAACTCTAGTCCACTTAGTTACCAATTTCAAGACATTGTTATGATACTTGTTCATTTCCTTTCCAAAACAAGTCCCAGAAATTGTTTTATAGAACAGAAAAGGCCATATTAGGTAGTCTCACAGAAAACCAAAACCAAAACCAGAAAAAACAGAGAAACAACAAAAAACCCCACTCAAACCCACTATACAACAACAAACAAAGAAACAAACAACAAAAAATCCCAAGCAACCAAAAACCCCCTAGTGATTTCTTTTAGGAGACAAAAGTCTATATTCAAGGTTAGAAGCAATTTCCAGGTACCTGTTTTCACAGTCATTGACATCTATGGCAGTTTCTCAGCAGAAATGAGATTATGAGCATTTCCCTGGACCCTCTGGTGAACAGAGATTCATATTGATGCTGATATTGGATAATAGGAAAACATGGAAAACATACTTAAAGTAGATTATTTCCTTTGTAAGATAATTCTAAGTCCTGACAGCGAAGACCAGGAAATTGATCTGGCTAAACTTTACAGTGTAAATTATCTCCACAGCTATAAACAATGTTTTCAGTAGGACTATTCACATGAGTAAAGATTTCCAGTCCATGACCTGTAGCTACATTAGGATCTTTATCTTTCAGTCCTAGCTAATTTAATTCCATTAGTGTATTGCTTCTCTGAAGGTTATGCTTTACATTAATGTGATATCAGCTTCAACACAGATACCAGTTCAATGGAAAAAGAATTAGATTCTCTTGGTCCATGAATAGCAACAAAATATATATATATATATTAAACAGAGCAACAACTAAACTTTGATGACCTTTCTTCTTGACAAGGTATTTCAAACTGACTAATTTTTATAAGTAAACTAAAGCATTTTTTGAGAAAAATTGACACAATAGTTCAGATGCATCCCTTTTAAATTGATCAGATCTAAAGACAAACATTGCTGTGACCAAAGATTATAATCCTTCTAAAATCATTATTAAAACTTTGTCAAATTCAAGACATAATTCCACTTGTTTATTAAAATAGAAACACAATAAAACTGAGGTTAGTACCAACTTTGTTTCAACATCAAAAAGTACACTAAAGAGGACAAAATAGGGAATAATTGGCCATTAATTCTGATAAACAGATTCAATCATCTTCTCAGTGTATGACAACCATATTAATATTAGATAAATCAGCTTAGATAAACTTTCCTAACACTCACTGACAATGCTTTCTAGATTTTTCTCAAAATCAAGAAAAATTATGTTGATCTGGTTTTCCTACGCCCAGGCTAATTTCCAAAAAAACCCCATCTGAACTATTGTGGAAAACCAGTGTCTTTATCTTGACATAATTTTTAGATAAGACCAAGGACAGGTGAAGACATCAGATGATTATGAATCCTTTTAATTGGCTAAATGAGTGAAAACAGACCTGAAAATTTCAGGACAGAGATTTGAGAAATTTGATGCAGAAATTTAGGACTGAAATGCCATCTAGAATTGTTTGCTTCCTCTGAAAAAACAAGAATTTTTCTCCCCTTATTTTTTTTCCCTGCTTGCATATCGATAATAATATCCTGTCACAGGGATAAATGTTCTTTTTGATGTATCATTTTATAAAAACTCACTGTCAGCAAATAAAAAAACAATAATATTTTCTACTGACAAGAATTTCCACCCTAATTGGACAAAATTAAAAGAGAATCAAAGGGATTCTCTTTTAATGGGGGGAACCCAGTCAAAAGGGAAGCACATTAGCCAATATTCCTCATTATGAGACAGTTCCTGAAGGAGGAACAGAAGTTTGCACATGTATGATTCAATATCCAGTCCACAAGCCCAAAAAGCTGCTGTAAAATCTTTACAAAAGGTATTTAATGAATGGTTTAAAAAAGTCAGCTTTTCAAAGGCTGTCGAACCAAAGGGAAATCCTTCAGTGGGCTCTGATCAGTGGATATAGATGTGTCTCTCCAAGACACTTGATCTGTGTATGTACTTATATTTACAAAACATTGAAAAAATCCTACAACTGTTAATGGACATATCCTCAAATGGTGGAAATTTATGCATTCTTTCTTAACATATACCATCATGCTTGCTGTCTTACACCGAAGCCATTTAGGATAGCAGATTTCAGGCAACTCTTACAGATTTTGGTTAGACAGGAGAGATTTAAAAATTACTTCAAAGACATCAAATAAACATAATATGATTTGAATTTAATATAGGTTCTTTAATTTGGGCTATACATATTTGTTTTTTTTTTCCTTGTCTTCACTAAATTTTGAATTCTAAGCCACATTAAGTAATTAACTTTGCATTCTATTTATTTACATCTCTTGGGATTCAAATCACATGAGAGAAAAATTCAACTTCACAATTGACCTATGGCATAATAAGATGAAGGTATCAGTCAAAGGAAGAGAACCTTAATCTAACATTGTTCAAAGGTTCCAAAGGAGATGAAGAATTGATGGAAATCGCTTCCATGCTCATTTTGAAAATGGAATGACCTTTTAATTCACTCGAAATAACATAAGTAGATGCAAATTATTCAGATCTAAAATAGAAATGTGCACTGGTATGAGGTATTGAGATACTTGGTATCCCAGGACTGATGCATATCTTTGTTGAAATTGAAAGAACACAGAGTATATAGATTTTTAAATTTTTACAATTGTTAAATGGTAAGTGTTCCCAAATGACATAGCTGTACTATGCGTATGTCATTGATATAATGAAAAAAACACACATGAGATTTGAAAGCAATTCCATTTTCAAAGTATTTTATACTTTTAAAATTACATTAAGCTACACTGAAACTTATTCAATGAAACATTCCTGGGTCCTACAAGGGTCTAAATTCATACCTCTTTCTGAATCGCATTGAAATGGAGAGTTAAAGTTAGAATCTATTTTTACAGATGTGGAAAGTGTTATCTTTCTTTTATTAGTATTGCTGACCTGTATTGGATACTTATTTATTGCATAAATGCATATCTGAGGCATTTATGTGCAAAAGTTGTTGTTAGGTTGTTCTTGTACTGTTTTTGAGATATCGGCTTATTCCTTTTCCACTCACATATGAAGAAATCATGACAATATGGTATTTTCTTTTACTTTTTACATTTATCTCACTTGCTGGCAACCTGAGTGCAATGGAATTTGTGTGAGTCCAGTCACTTATTAATGCTTAATCCAGCTCTACCAGTTGGAATAGAAACGGACAGAAAGTTCTCTTAAAATTCAGTAGATAAATTAAGGTTGCACAGCTTAATGGGCTGTGATAGAAAATCAGGACACATTAAAACAATGTGCCTTGATGTGGAGACCTTGACTGAACTTACCTGTACCAACTGATCTCCGGTGGAGGTGATCCAGTGGCTCTGCAGAACAAAGTTATTGCCTCTCCTCGATCTGCAGTGGCATTGAAGGATTTCTGTAGCAGAATGATTACAGGGGGAACTGAAAAATAAAACATTATGCCCGATGAATGAAAAAGAAAATATTTTTGGTGTTTCTGGAGAAGTTTAAAATGCAGGACAGGATCCTTTGCTAATTTGAGAATTTAGGGTTACAATTAGGGATCATGTTACAATGTGAATCAGTCACTAGTATTTCTTTTCTTAAATAAAAGACTTTTTATATTATCAGGACATTTATAACATTTTTTTAGAAAGAAATTTTTGAAAGTCTTTTTCAGCAGTTCTTCAATTTTCTTACAGAACATTCTACGATGACTGAAGTTATAACTAACACATAAGACAATACACACATAAGACATAAAACTATGTACTGATATTAGACAACGTTTTTAAAAGAGGGATCAGTATGCAGGAGTCTTGATTACGCATATTTAATTCTTTTTACTGAACTCCTGCATACTTCCTGGGCAGGAATATCACCAGCTTCCAAAGGGCAAATGTGATAGAACCCAATGGATGCAACTTATTTGTATTTCCAAGAATTTAATGTTATTCTAATAGTGACACATGTTTTCTGTTCTTAATGGGATGAAGTTATCACTAAAATCATAACAGCTGGCAAAGAAACTCTACCCGACAAATAGAAAGAAAAAGTAGCAATAATGTTTGAGACAGAACAACTCACAGGCTGATAGTTAACATATCTGTTTACATGTCTGCTTCCAGTAACTAACAAGCAAATATGAAGTGTTCAAGGCCAGATTGGACGGAGATCTGAGCAACTGGGTCTTGTAGAAGGTGTCCCTGCCCATGGCAGGGGTTTGAAACTAGATGGTCTTTAAGGTCCCTCCAATCCAAACTACTCTATGATTCTATGAAATATACAAATAAAAACAGTCCGAGCAGATTGGACAGAAGTTGATATGTAGAAAAGAAGGAATGCCACAGAAAGTGAGAGGAAAGGGAAAAGATTAGAGCTTCACAAAACAGAGGTCAGCTAGCAAGAACATCCTGTGAGATGACAGTGACTCAGTTATCCTTTTTAGCTTTACTCTTCACTAGAGAAAAGATGAAACAGGCAACCCCAATGAACTTGCTTTTAGTGTTCCATTGCACTCCACCAAATTTTTCTCACCCACTCTTGAAAATAAACTTTTGTGCCTTTGCACCAAATATTTCAGAAGCCTTTACACTTCTGAACCTTAAATATATCAAATTAATATAAAATCATGTACCAGAATTATCAATGATCAGTAATTATGTGTGGTTATGTACTTTTCACACTTTTTAATGGTGTGTTTTATAGTGTTTCACGGATCAGTTCTTTCCTATCTGAAACTGCATGGGCCATTACTCAGCATACAAAACCCTTCTGCTCTGCAACAGCAATTTATCCGTCTCCAATAAAAAAACCCAAAACACTACTTAGAAAGCCTTTAATGCATTTTGGCTATTTTGCAGTGCATTCTCATGTCTACGCCTCGAATTATAGTTGGGAACATGAGGAGATAATTCTTTGCTAGAAGTAGCAGGTTCTTCACTGTTCACCACTAAGAACTACAGGACTGTGACCTGGTTCAGCGCACTACGTAAGTGCTTCTATCTTCCAAGAGATACTGCAATGACAATGAAATGAAATACTATTTTCCCTTTTCAAAAGTCAAATTTTATTTTTCTCATCATTATTTCAAGGAATAGATCTGTTTTTCTTTTTATTCTTGTATGTATGTAGGCTGGAGCTAAAGTGTGAACCTACAAGAGGAAAAGAGAAATGAAGATATGCTGGCAAGTCTCTCACATTCCATACTTAAAGCCGAGTAGCAAAATTTAGTCCCATATAAGTGTTAACAATTCTCTTTGATTAATTTCAGTGAGCTCAGGATGACTGTTTCATTTATGGAACTTCCTAGATAGTAAATAAATAAATCTAAGTAGTAAATTAGGGAAAAATAATTAATAAACAAAAGAGTAGGGAAAAATAAAGAGACACAAAGACCCAAAAGAAAAAGTGAAAAAAATTTTTGTTTACAGGACGACTTGAATTCTTTCCTTCCCTTCTGTGTCAACCATTTGTAACCAAAGTAAAGCCTAACAGAGACCTCACTGAAAATATGAGTAGAAAATAAATGCTATAAAAATTTCAGTGTTGCAATTAGAAAAGAAACATAAACATTAGATTTCTAAGAGATAATCTAGCTGTCAATTTATTACCCATTAGAACCTCCCAAAGATTTCCATACATTAGAAACTACCCTGATATTAAAGTTTGTTCCACGATTTACTTTTACTTATTTTTGTGTAAATTTGCAATCTCTTCATATGCAAACTTTAATTTAAAAAAAAACCCAAAACCTACTGTAATTAACATGGTGTACCAGCTTTCATAAAGGACCCATAAGTTCTTTTGTTACAGTTTATCCTGCTTTGGAGACCTTACATATTTCTATCCTGGTTTAGTTGAAATCAGGACAACTTTTTCATGTTGGACTCAATGATCCTTGTGGGTTCCTTCCAATTCACCTTATTCTGTGATTCTTATTATGTGTTTGTACAGATCTTGCACATTTCTGTAGATTCTACAGTCACTGTTACAAGATGAGTAAATAAACAGTAAAGCTCTGAATTTGAGTAACTTTTACATACAAATACTTTCATGATAACATTTTCTTTTTATAGCAAGCTTAGATTATCCTCCAAAGTAAGTATTATTTCTTATTTCTCTTTTGGAAAAGGAGATGCAGTGGAAATATAGCCATGTAGCTTTTGGTGGCCTATAGACTGATCCTCCTTTTCTTTATTTTTTGTTTTTTTCCTTTCCTTTTTTGAATCCAATTCATTTATAGGCTTTCCTTTTCACCAAAAAACACTACAATTTTTCTTTTTTTCTGAATTTTAATATTACTCTAAAAGCTATTTTGGACCAAGTTTTATCCATTCAACTTTATGTAGGTAAACCTATGTATTACTATAAATGAAACAGGAAATAGCTCTTAATTGATGTCACTCTACATGACCAACTATGTCATAATCACTTCAGCTCCTTCTCCTCCCAAGACTGAGGTTTAGAGATGAGTGTTAACATTCTTGCCTAGAGTCATAATAAATGTATGAAGAACTAAATTTGTTTTTATAATTCAGCAATAAATGATGCGAAGTCAGACCATGGTTTGCAACGTAATGTTTTAGGTTAAATACAGACTCTTTCAGCTCAATTGCATATAAATACCAAATAGAAGTGAAAGGTAATTAGAAGGTGGATTCATTTCCCTGTACATAAATAGCAGCAGAAGAAAAACTCATTTGGTATTTTAAATGCTACCAGATGCACTGTTGGAATTGTACATAAAAAGGAGTCGTGGTAATGCATCACCAGAATGTACCACCTACAGCAATCTAGAGAATTCTGCTTCAGACGTTGCTGCTTGACAATGTGGACTAAGAAATACCTGTGCCAGAATCTGCTCTTTCTGCTGGAACTAACTGTGAATTCACCTTACATAATGACTTACGTAAACCAGGGTTTGCTGAGAAGGACCAGTCAAGGGCAAAGCATTTAAAGCTCCAAACCTAAGATGCACTGTGGCAGAATTTCACTGAAAAGCTGACATTAAACAGACTGCAGAGATAAAAAGTGCCCTTTATGAACTCTGTCCTTTCCAGGCAATATATGAAGAGATAGTTATCTTTCAACAGGTCAATGCTGAGTTTAAGAGAGGTTGAGTTAAATGCTCCATCTTGTCTCAATTCATTAATTTTCCTTCTTAGAGGTTTATTATAAACTAATAAAATGTATAATGTAAATTTTCAGGTAACTCCTCTCATATTTTATTCCGCAAAAATAAAATTTAAAAAAATGTGTAACTAAGACTGTCAATAAAATGGATCTGTAACTTTTGGGACAGCTCATAAAGTACATTAGCACAGTGAAGGTGAATAATTATCAAAAATTCAAGTGTGTTTTTTTAAGAGTAAATGACAAAACACTGGAAAATAGAGTGAACTGAACTACTGTAATCTGAAGTTCAAGTCTTGAAATAATTATTGTTCTGTAAATGATTAATAATAATGATCCATGCTTTACATATTTATATTTACTGATATTATGAAATGCAATGAATTCTATTTACAAAGTATAGTAGATTTTTTTCCATATTAAGTAATTACATTTATAGGAAACCAATACTAAACAGACAACACAATTATATTAACCAGTTTAATAAGGGGTTTTTAGAATACGTTAAAATTGGCCATAATAATCAAATAAAGCAAGAAGTCAATTCACCAACTTTACTCCTTACCATTCACAATAACAATTATGTCCCGAAAGTCAATTTCTCCTCTTGCTTCCACTCTTCCTTCACATCTGTATACTCCTTCATCACTTTTATTGATGTTAAGAATTTGGAGGTTGTTGTTTGCTAATACTGCAAATCGATCTAGAAATGAAAATAAGAGATCAAGTGGCATAAATCAAGTAAATCAAGACAACATGAGGAACACTAACTTAAATGACTAATATTTATGTACTTTCTCTGTACAATATGAATGCTCATTGACAAAAGATTTGTACATTTAGAAGTAAAATGTTAGCTGAAAAATTTGGGTTTTCCTCATATCAAAATGCATTGAATTTCCTAAAATTCAATCCTGGCTTTCCATCCATAATTTCCTACTTAATCCAAGGAGTAATCAACTGTAAGTTAAATTACAATTTATTGCAAAATGATTGGAACACTCACGGGCATTTTCACAGAATAACAAACTCAAAAATTATATCGAGCAATTTATAATAAAATAAGCAACAAAATGGTGTTTCCCTTTCTATCTAGACTAATCAGCTGTCTTTGTGCCCATTCTACAGCCCAATGTCTAATGATTTTCAGCTTGCTTGCCCTCCTTCCGTCCTCCTCTTCCTTTCCTCATTCACTCTTGGTCAATGAAGTATTTCACTACCCTCTAACGCTTCACAGAAATGGGTACAAAGACACAACCCAAAAAAACCCCCAAACTACTCAGTCTTCTTCAGGCCAGCATAAACTGAAATTCAATAGACATTTTGAGGCGCTGAAGGACACTGTAAAATCAGGCTCTGAAAGCCATTCACACACTTTTCTGCACATGCAGCAGCAAAATTACAATCTGCAGAAGTAAACTGGACCTGAACTTAATTTTTCCTCTCCTTTCTCACTGAACTAGTGTATTGGGTTTACGTGTTGATGTGTCGGCCTCAGGAAAGAGCATGTTGGAGCAGATATCCCCTTTGTAATCCATGGAAGACTCCATGCTGCAGCAAATTTATCCTGAACAACTGCAACCCACAGAAAGGATCCACACTGGAACTGTTACAGACTGACCACAAGCCCCATTCCCCAATCTCCCTGCACCCCTTGGGGTGGGTGAGGTAGAGGAGTGAGCAATGAAAGAGTAAAGTTGAGTCCCGAAAAAAGGAGAGGGGAGATATTGCTTTAATTCTGTCTTTGTGTTTCACCATCCAACACTATTTAACTTGCAATAAATTCAATTAATTTTCCAATCTGTCAAATCCACTTTGCTAATGCTGGTGAGCATTCTCCTTGTCTTAATCCCAAACACTTTTTGTGTCATTTTCTCCCACTATCTTGTGGTATTTAGGTTTTTTGTCAATATTTTGGTACTGTGGTGATACAGAAGTGGCTTCTTTGAGAAGCTTCTAGAAGTTTCATTCGTGTCCCAGAGAGCCATTGCTAGCAGGCTCTAAGAAGGACCTGCCACTGGCTAAGGCCATCAGCAACAGTGGTAGCATCTCTGGGATAACAGATTTAACACAGAGAAAAGTTACTGTGCAACAGCAACGTCAGCCAGGGGAGGAGTGAGAAGATGAGCAGAATCACCCTGCAGACACCCAGGTCAGTGAAGAAGGAGGAAGAGGAGGTGTCAGAACATAGATTCCCTGGAAGCCCATGGTGCAAACCATAGAGAGGAAGCTGTGCCCCTGCAGCCCATGGAGGTCCACAGGGAAGCAGAGATCCACCTGTAGCCCCTGGATGACCTGGTCAGACCAGATGGATGCCTGAAGGAGGCTGTGACCCTGTGGGAAACCTGTGCTGGAGCAGGCTCCTGTCAGGACTTGTGGACCCCTGGAGAGAGGAACCCATGCTAAAGCAAGTTTTCTGGCAGGACTGGGATGCCCATGGGGAACCCATGCTGGAGTGGCTCTTGAAGAACTGCAGTCTGTTGGAAGGATTGTTGAAGTTCATGGAGGTCTCCCCACTGGAGCAGGGCAAGAGTGTGAGGAGTCCTCCCCTAAGGAGGAAGGAGCAGCAGAGACAATGTTTGGAGTCATGTTAAGCCTGAAAAGAAAGAAGGTGTGGGGGAAAGGAGCATTTTTAAGACTTTTATTTCTCACTATCCTACCCTGATTATATTGGTAGTTATATTTTCCCCGCGTCGAGTCTGTTTGGCCCATGATGGCAATTGGCAAGTGATTTCTCCCTGTCCCTATCTCAATTTATGAGCCTTTCATTATATTTTTCCTCCCCCGTCCAGGTGCAGAGGAGGTGATAGAGCAGCTTTGGTGGCAGCTGGTATCCAGCCAAGGTCAACCTCGTGAGGAGGAGAAGTGAGAGAGCAGCCGGGTGGATGCCTGGAAGCTCACCAAGGTCAACCCAACAAAACTCGCCAATATTAATGGACTCTTCTGGGGAGAATGACTTCCTGCAATTCACTGAATGTGGGTTTTGAAAAACCTGAACCCTTGTTATTCAGCTGTTGTTCTATTTGCACCTTTCAATACTGGAGGGTGATGAAATTCAGGAGCTTTCAGTTTTAACTAGCAACCAAGTGACTTCTGTTTCAGTAGCAAGAATTCTACCATAAAATGAAGAGAGAAATGAATAGAAGAGAAAATTATACTTCACCTGATAGAGGTTTACAGGACATTAGCATCTGCAACACATTTACACTAATTATGTCTGGTTTTTTAAAGTCATGCTTGAATATTAATGCCATTTCATATACTACCACGTACAAAATATAACATCTTTTCCTGTCCTGCTCCTACACAATTCCCACAGAACTGTGCCTCCAAATGTTTTGAAAAGCTGAGATCCAGCCCCTCTTTAAGCCTTTAAATATTGGTAAACCTCTTTTTTTTTTTTTTTTTTTAACATAAACATGTAATGTGTGAGGTGAATGAGAGGGCTGGAGGTGATCTCCATGTCTATAAAACACTGAAAAAAAGAGGGTTCACTTAGTATAAGGGAAAAGAAAACTAAATGTTGGCTGGATAACTTTTCAACTTTCATTGAAGAAATATGGATACAGCAGTAGATATTCCCGTGAGCATACAAGAAGTTCACTGTGCCATGGATATCTTGATAAAAATTGTGCCCTTTACTAAACAGATTCAAGTTGGTGAATCTGGACAGTAACTGGGCATTACATTCCTCCAGCTCATCACTGCATTGTCTGGACTCAACCCCCTCAACTTCAAATGCCTGATTTAGAACAGTCAGTCACATGATCTTCCCCTTCAGTCATATCACATCTTAAGTGGTGCAGCTGACAAGAAGGGCTGCCTATGTCTTTTCAGTGCCACTCAATCCAGTCTAGAGGAATTTTTGGCGCATGGTTTGCAAATTTTGCTGTGTGTGTCCCAGGCTAGGAGCCACAATGTCCAACAAAATGCTGTACATTCTAACAGTAAGACATGACTAAAGAGCTATTGAATAAAATATCAAAACTTTTGGAAAAAGTTGAAGACCAAGACTTTTATTAAACCTGTTCCTCATACAGCCAAACTGGCCATTCTTTACAAGACGGACTGTAATATCTTCTGAACACAAAATAAACACAGCATGTTAACCATCTTAAAGCAAGCAATCACATTTGCATGTTGGTTAATACAAATGTATTTAAGTGGTCTACATGGGCTCTGCAGGGCAATGTCACCGCGCCTCCAGTGCTGGAATTAGAACTGCACAAGCTACTGACTTGCAGTGGAAAAGAACTTTTAGAGACTATGCTACACCAAGGAAGCAGCAGGACTGGATTGTCACAGTCTGCCCAATATGATCTAGAGGGTTAGTATGGCTCATTAGAAGTCTGCCTTAAATCATCATTCAGAATAAGAGAGAATTTGATCATCCACTGTAGATTTTGAAACTGAATTTATAACATAAAACAGAGTCATTTTTATTTCACAAGGCATGAAGAAAATTTCTTAACTGTAAGACAGTGGGCAGGCTGCTTTTCACCTGTATCATAAACCCACACAGATATAAACAAAACCCACGAAGTTTACAGTGTCCTATTTTAATGTGATTTAAAACAGCTTCCTCCCAAGCGTGACTGGAATTGTATTTGAATACTACTCTAGATCAGAACATAAGGGAAGTATTCTACTACTTAAATTAAAACTGGTTTCTACCATTGTACCTTTTAGCACTGTGAAAGAAAATGGTTAAAAAAGACAAGTTTAAGCACTAAAATTTTAAAGCCTCAATTTTCAAAGTGCATGATTTTGAAGAATGGAAATGTTGCTTCATCTGCTTTACTAATCCTACAGATTGATTGGAAAACCAAAATGGCAATAAAAAATTTGAGAGAGATCTTTGAGGCAGTTCTACTTTTTCAAGCTCTAACATCCTTGAACAACGTTTTCCCAGATTGTCAATTCTTGTTTTATTTTCAGTGTTCCTATTTTTGAAAATTTTCTGTCTCACCTACATTCACTGTTTAATTATATATATAAATAAATTTCAACTATTTTTTTCTAAGGGTAGAAGTTTGCTATTTCCTTTTAGTCTCCATGTCTAGATGACAGAAGAAATAGGATATACTAAATACGAAAGAAGTTTAATCAAAACTTTCTTTCACAATGAAGAGGAACCTAAGACTGAGCCCAGAAATATCAACCAAGCTTTTTTTTCCCCCTAACTGTTCCACATTTGCTTATTTGACTTCATAAAACACCCAACAAGGTTTCATTTTCATTTTGAAATAAAAATTACAATTAATTTTGAAAGAAGAAGAATTTTAAGTGCATGTCCTTCCCTGAGTTGCATTACATGCAGAGAGAAAAACTAATGGGAAGTTAGAAAAGCTGGTTAATTAACAATGTTAGTTGTCTTTCCAGAAAATGTGGAAAGTCCTGTTTTGGCAAAGATGACTATTGAGACAGCACGGAAAAAAACGATTCAAAGCCTTTGCAGGGGTAGGTCAAAGAAATTCTATTTGCCTAATTAGCTGCCTCCCTAGAGACTTAGAACTTGCATGTGGGGAAGGTGAGGTTTATCTTAACCCAGGCTTTATCAGTCTGGCCTGAGCAGATTACTTACACCCCAGTTACGTGTAACTCACAGGGCAACTTACCCTCACACAAGCAAACTCTCACAATAATGCAAAATGCCTCTCCACCTGGAATTCTCTGAGCAACTGGGCAACTATCTCAAAGTCAATGCTGTGTAGGGTCAGTATCACAGCTTGGTGTGTAGTGAAGTTCATCTCCGTGTGTTTTAAACGTGTTCAACTCCTACAGACAAGGCACGCCAGGAAGAATTCCTGTGAGAGAGCTCCCATCAATCTTCTGGGCATTTGGACACTCATGTTACACCTAGACAAAATTCCCGATTGGAAGAAAAGACACATGGGGGAAACCACTGTATACAGATTCTCTACAGATCACAGAACCCGGTTAAATTACATTTAAGCTGATGGGCTAATCAAAATCCCCCACTAAAATGTGATTAGTCTTCTTTTACAATAATGTTTTAATATTAATTGGAATGTATAACTTAAAGAGTTACCAAAATACTAACTGTCAGCAATAGCTGTGACTTCCTCATTCCGATACAACCAGCTGACAATGGGAGCAGGTGAACTCGTAACACGGCAAACAACTTCTGCATCTTCTCCCTGCCTGAACTCTTGTGGAGATACTATGTCCCGAAAAGTGAGCTTTTCTGAAAAGGAAAAAAAAAAGAAAACAGAATACAGTAAGAGTCTTACACTTAACCTAGCATTAAAATTATATGTAACACCAAATAAGATAAATATCACTATTAAATCTTCTCATTGTGATAATACAGAATTATTTCCACAATACAATTTTTCAACATAAGACTCAAATGGTCCTGTACTTATACCCAGCCTGTAAATATTACTTTACAATCATTTTGTATTATTCAAAATTTTTTTTATTTATATATATTCTGCAGGTTTTATAAATGTATTTTCATTTTTTTCAATGCTACAAAACACAGTTTTGAAACTCTAGGTCTTAGAAGTTTATATATTCATGTTGATAGTTTATTTACTCGCTTGTGTGTTTTATTCCTCATTATTCTGTTACTGAATTAAAAGGTCATGTTTTTATTCTATCAAAATTTCCATGAAAACCTTTAAAATTTGGAAAATTCTCACTAGAAAAGTAGAATTTTTGCCTCACTGACTGAGAAAAACAGCAGCTGAGTAAAACATAACATCTAAAAAGCCAGTGAAAAACTATTAAGTCTATTATGACTATTAGATCATAAGAAATTGTAGCATTATTTTTAGGAACTAATGAGATTGTTTTAGGTCTGCTGAAGCTTTTAATTTTTCCAAGCTCAAATAACCAAATGATATTTGATTTTCCACATGGGTTAGATAAATTAAATATTGTTAGAAGTCCAAGATGGCATTAATCCAGGATCTCATATGAGATCTAATGCAGTTGACTGAAACAAAAAAAAAAGTTCTGGAAGAATTTCTTGCACACAGGATAAACAAACCAACCTATGTTCTCTCAGATCAAAGATGATCATTTCACTCATTTCAGTGTACTCATTTCAGAGTACACTTTGGGGAGCTTAAGCCAGAGATGCAGCTTCACCTCTGTTTTTTTTTATTGATATGAGTGCAGGCTCAAATAATCCACACATATGCCATGTGCAGAGGGAGCACAGTTTTGTTGTTACACCTCTCATACATTTTGTATGAAGTCAGAAAAAAACCTCTCACAGACATCCAAGAGTCCTGAACCAGGCCCTAAGACTCCCAACAAGTTATCCTGCTTTTTTCTTACATCACAAATATGAATAAGGAAATTTTACATGTCTGTTCCCACGAACCTTGACATTTCTTGTGTAGGTTTTCAGGTTTCTCTGACCTCAGAATTATTAAAATTAACACATGCAAATGATTCTAAAGACTTCTACCTTGCTCAGCACTCTGCTAACGGAGTAACTGGCAGTTTTATGCATACAAATGAATTCCCGAAAAATTGAAAGCCTTTGAACTGTGAGCTTTCAAGCTGCCATGTAATCACTTCTAACTGCTATCAACCTTTCACTGGTTGTTTTATCAGAAGATTTTTTAAAAATTGTATGTCTTTTGTTATCTGAGTTCTCTCTACCTCTCAGAAGCAGTGCTTTACCATTCTACTCCGTATTTTCTGTCTCATTGTAATTCCTGCACATTGAAAAAACTGTTCTCCAATGAAATTAGATCCTAACTCACCTGAAGTTCTGCTGGCATATGTCCCATCCTTTCACCAACAAAGACCCTGACTTACATATTCACTGTGCCTGTTTAAAGTACAGTTTTCAGGCATTTATGATTGATCTAAAGAATGTGATACAATGTAGTTATTCAACACTGAGAGAAAAACTACTCAAATCTCTCAGAGAATCTCTCATTACAATAGAATGTATTTCTTTTTCAAATATACTCAAGTAGTTGCTTGCAATTGAAATTCATTTTGGTTACTTATCATGCTAAGCTTCAATGCTTTATGTCAAAACTCTTTCATAAGGCAAAGAATAGCAAAAGACAGAGATTAAAGTAACTAATTCAGTAAAAACTCCACTTTTTATATGTCATCTATTGCACTTCCTGCACTTTTATTTATGCACATATTTGTAATATTGTGTAATTTGTAAATTGTACACACACTTGTTATACGAATTATGCTGATCTATTTTTTTTCCCTCGTATTTTCTCATTTCTTTGTGGGGCATACTGTGCACCCTCATAAGATGGCATTCTAACATACATTCTAACATTCTAACATGTAGAAAGCAATCTACAATACTCCATTTAATTTAAATCTTTGTCATAATGTCTCCTAACTAAACTGCAGGAGATGCAATTATTTGGAAGATAAAGTTCAGAGCTTGGGATGGTATTTTGAGTGGCTTTACTTTCTCTATGCTAGTGGCTTTTAAAACATAGTCTTTCATTTGTTAATTGATAGTACTTTACTTACGATAAATCTCCAAAACTACAGTAGCTTCTTGAGTTTGTCCTTTAGCGTCTGTTGCTTGGCACCGATAGATACCAGCATCTTCTATGTTTGCGTTATAAATGGTTAGACGTGATCGAACACCTTCTTTCTGAACAACCACTCTTTGACTAGAAACGATCTTCTCTCCTTGTGGGTTGTACCAATCTATGTTCTCAGGCTCACCAATGGCTACAAACAAAACCAAAACCAATCCAAATTTAGACATTTAGAAGGATGTCACGCAACACATCTGCCTACCCAATGCACAGTCTATGCAGTGTCAGGAATTCATGCAAAATTCAGGAAGAATTTTTTCATGGAAAGGGTTGTCAAGCACTGCCTGCCCAGGGAGATGGTGGAATCACCCTGGAGGTGTTCAAGGGACAGCTGCATGTGACACTCAGTGCCATGGTCTAGTTGATAAGGTGGTGATCTGTCAAAATATGGGCTTGACAATCTTGGAGGCCTTTTCCACCTCAGTGATTCTGTGATTCTATAACGTCAGCTAATTGCTAAATTATGAGACCTGTAAGACAGACAAGCAGGACAAAACTGCAGGCCGATGCACAATTGTTGAGACAGGGTAAATAGCAGCTCAAGGGTCTCAAGAGGGGAAAAAACCCACAGAAAAGTACAAAGTCTTATAGGAAAGAAAAGGCTGTCCAGCAGTGACTGGATCAACAGGTCAAGTCATCAGGCAATTGCACTGTCAGTGTAGTCAGGCCATGTGTCACTGTCAGTGGAAGATCTAAACTCAGCAAGGATCCATATAAATCAGCTGCAATTGCAAATTCTTCTCCTCCTGATTACTGCCTCACCAGAAAAAATCTCCTTGTCTGTCTCATTAGGTTGGAGAGGATTTAATTCTTTAGTTTAAATAAGTGAAAATATTTTAACTAAAAAAGCATCCTAACAGATATAAACTACCTGTACTGATATAGAAAATTCAAACTGATTCAGTGTGTGAAATAGAGAGATCCTAGAGTGGAAATGTGAAGCCAGAGAAGTTCCAGTATTTACCACAGTTCTCACAAGTCAATGTGAATATACAACAATATGTTAATTTAATATTTTGAATCAACAAATTCAGTTACAAATACATAGAAAGTTCAAAATTTAACAAAAATTGTATTCCTACAAATAAAATTAACACATACCTGTGCACGTGAAGAACTTGGATTCACCCACACTGAGCTCAACTTTGCTAAGTGAAATTGTAACTTGAAGTAAAGCTGAAAAATATAAAGTAGGTTGTAAATTCATTTGGGCATTTATGAGTTTAAATCTTATATTGTCAGGTTTTATATTGTTTTCATTCTATATGTAGAACCTGTTCAACAAGTTTGAAATTTCAACTAAACATTGTTATATTTTGAATAAAGTACATATGGTGAAAGAGAAAACAACCTAAATAAGGATGTTGCACAATGATAACAGCTTTATGTCCCAAACCTGAGGACAAAATTAAAGAAGAAAGGAGAAGGAAAAAAAAAAAAAGATAATATGATAGAAATATACATGAACATAAAACTAGAAATTCAATGAGAAGAAGGTGATTTGTAACACACAGACTGACCAAGGGTAAATCATGCCTGACCAACTCTACCACCTTCTAGGATAAAGTTATTAGTTTTGTGCACAAGAGAAGAACAGTGGGTGGCAACAACCTTGACTTTATCAAGGCTTTTGACACTCCCTCCCACAATATTCTCATATTGAAGTGTACTGGATATAAAAAGCAAGGTTTTGGTAGTGGGGATGGTTACAGGGGAGTTCAGAGGTTGTGCTGTGACAGATACAGCCAGCTCTAGCTGGGTCATGATGGACTCACTGCAGGACACAACTAAGAGGGCTGAAGAAGTTTGTAGCACATTTTAGAATGCCAAAGAGGGAGACAAGAATGCTAAAGTGATAAGAGGTGCTCCATGGCACAGTTGGTAACAGTCCAGGACTCTGGCCAATGCATGAGCCCATGAGCGAGCAAACACATCCCGAAAGGACTGCGGATAACCCACAACAGAACAGAGGAAATGAATTAGGCAGAAGGAGCAGTTGAAAAAGAAGGAATGGNTTGAGTTTGTCCTTTAGCGTCTGTTGCTTGGCACCGATAGATACCAGCATCTTCTATGTTTGCGTTATAAATGGTTAGACGTGATCGAACACCTTCTTTCTGAACAACCACTCTTTGACTAGAAACGATCTTCTCTCCTTGTGGGTTGTACCAATCTATGTTCTCAGGCTCACCAATGGCTACAAACAAAACCAAAACCAATCCAAATTTAGACATTTAGAAGGATGTCACGCAACACATCTGCCTACCCAATGCACAGTCTATGCAGTGTCAGGAATTCATGCAAAATTCAGGAAGAATTTTTTCATGGAAAGGGTTGTCAAGCACTGCCTGCCCAGGGAGATGGTGGAATCACCCTGGAGGTGTTCAAGGGACAGCTGCATGTGACACTCAGTGCCATGGTCTAGTTGATAAGGTGGTGATCTGTCAAAATATGGGCTTGACAATCTTGGAGGCCTTTTCCACCTCAGTGATTCTGTGATTCTATAACGTCAGCTAATTGCTAAATTATGAGACCTGTAAGACAGACAAGCAGGACAAAACTGCAGGCCGATGCACAATTGTTGAGACAGGGTAAATAGCAGCTCAAGGGTCTCAAGAGGGGAAAAAACCCACAGAAAAGTACAAAGTCTTATAGGAAAGAAAAGGCTGTCCAGCAGTGACTGGATCAACAGGTCAAGTCATCAGGCAATTGCACTGTCAGTGTAGTCAGGCCATGTGTCACTGTCAGTGGAAGATCTAAACTCAGCAAGGATCCATATAAATCAGCTGCAATTGCAAATTCTTCTCCTCCTGATTACTGCCTCACCAGAAAAAATCTCCTTGTCTGTCTCATTAGGTTGGAGAGGATTTAATTCTTTAGTTTAAATAAGTGAAAATATTTTAACTAAAAAAGCATCCTAACAGATATAAACTACCTGTACTGATATAGAAAATTCAAACTGATTCAGTGTGTGAAATAGAGAGATCCTAGAGTGGAAATGTGAAGCCAGAGAAGTTCCAGTATTTACCACAGTTCTCACAAGTCAATGTGAATATACAACAATATGTTAATTTAATATTTTGAATCAACAAATTCAGTTACAAATACATAGAAAGTTCAAAATTTAACAAAAATTGTATTCCTACAAATAAAATTAACACATACCTGTGCACGTGAAGAACTTGGATTCACCCACACTGAGCTCAACTTTGCTAAGTGAAATTGTAACTTGAAGTAAAGCTGAAAAATATAAAGTAGGTTGTAAATTCATTTGGGCATTTATGAGTTTAAATCTTATATTGTCAGGTTTTATATTGTTTTCATTCTATATGTAGAACCTGTTCAACAAGTTTGAAATTTCAACTAAACATTGTTATATTTTGAATAAAGTACATATGGTGAAAGAGAAAACAACCTAAATAAGGATGTTGCACAATGATAACAGCTTTATGTCCCAAACCTGAGGACAAAATTAAAGAAGAAAGGAGAAGGAAAAAAAAAAAAAGATAATATGATAGAAATATACATGAACATAAAACTAGAAATTCAATGAGAAGAAGGTGATTTGTAACACACAGACTGACCAAGGGTAAATCATGCCTGACCAACTCTACCACCTTCTAGGATAAAGTTATTAGTTTTGTGCACAAGAGAAGAACAGTGGGTGGCAACAACCTTGACTTTATCAAGGCTTTTGACACTCCCTCCCACAATATTCTCATATTGAAGTGTACTGGATATAAAAAGCAAGGTTTTGGTAGTGGGGATGGTTACAGGGGAGTTCAGAGGTTGTGCTGTGACAGATACAGCCAGCTCTAGCTGGGTCATGATGGACTCACTGCAGGACACAACTAAGAGGGCTGAAGAAGTTTGTAGCACATTTTAGAATGCCAAAGAGGGAGACAAGAATGCTAAAGTGATAAGAGGTGCTCCATGGCACAGTTGGTAACAGTCCAGGACTCTGGCCAATGCATGAGCCCATGAGCGAGCAAACACATCCCGAAAGGACTGCGGATAACCCACAACAGAACAGAGGAAATGAATTAGGCAGAAGGAGCAGTTGAAAAAGAAGGAATGGCAGAAAGAAACCACTATGTCCTCACCCCAGCCTCCTGCATTATCCATCACCTGATTGAATGGACTGTTACCTGCGTGGGTGGTGATAATAAGGGGAGTGAAGGCCAGGACAGGAAGGAGAGGTATCTGGAGTCTGGGAAAGAGGCAGAAGGGTGTTTTCCTTAAGTCTCTAGCTTTTTTAAATTTATGTGACAAATTTTACCCATGAATATGATACAACTTCAAAACATGCTAAAACCCACAACTATTCAGTTCTGTTGATAGTAAAAATTCAAGAAAAGCTGAGCACAGAAAAACTGTCAGCAAAGTACTATCCATAGATATTAACATGAAAATATCACAATTAAGAGAAAAGTGCAATGAAATAGATTTGCTATTGACTTTCATGTAATTAGCCTACATAAGCAAGAATTAGACAAGATGTGAATTTTTCGTTCAATAGTCATATCAAAACCTACACCAAAAAAAAGCAAAGAAAACTGAAGATTACTTCAGCATCAGTTTGCCAACCTAAATTTAACAGAATTGGGTATTTTCCACAAAAATTTTCAACAAACAAACAAACAAAATTAAACATCAAACATCTGTACAGCACATAATATTTTTCATGAGATATCCTGAATTGTGAATGCTTTTCCTGAGAAGATCATCTCAACTGAATTTTTTTTTAGTGAGTATTGATATTTTATATCCTGCCCCTGTAAGAAAATAGCTAAGAATAAAAACCACAAAAAGCCACAAGAATATATCCTGCTTCAGGCAGAGGTAAATATATGCGCATACTCTGCTAAAATCAAAAATTCTCAGTCCATAAAGACAACCAGGAAGATGGCAGGACTGCCTAGAGTCCAGAAGAAAGCTGAAGCGGACTATAAAAATGTTGAATCTAGTACTAGAGAGCAGGGACTAGTGGCATTTCCAGTGCAACAGTGAGGAACACGGTGAAGGCTCCTTTAGGACACAGAGAGCCCTGACAGAGGAAGAGTCTGCCCATTCTCATCTCTGGTCTTTACATCCATGGTACGAGAAGCAAAAGCCAAACTTACATGTAAGAAAGGAAATGTTTAACACAAAGTTTTACTTTATGTTGTAATAAGAATCAAGGAGTAATAAATCATCCATCAGGCTGCTCCAAGCCTCATTTCTTTATTTACCTGTCAGGTAAAGCTTCACTATAGCCTCAAGACCTGTGACTGCTGGTTGGAAACCAAGGTACTAATAAATACAGCCATGGGGAAACTTCAAGTGCTCTGATGTTTGTTTTACATTGCAGACTCACTTTTTAGGTCCTATGATACCATTTTCCTGGTAGCATATTCTTTTAGACAGCAGTCTTGTACATTTGCTTCAGAAAAATATATGCTAGCATTTCAGCAGCATTGCTTCAAGGACAATTCCATCGCTTAATTCCAATAACTATAATAACTGATGTTGAACTATAGAAATGCAATAGATTAGGTAATACATGCCAGGTAGTATGTAAGAGATAGCATGAGAGGTGAAAAAGCAAAAGAATATTTTTCCTTCATCAATTAAATAGACATTTCCAGTTGTAACACAGCTTTGGCAAAGGGCTCAAATCCAATTAAATTTCTTAGCATAAGTGTAACTATAAACTCTGTGGAGACATGCTAGCTACATCTCTGAAACCAAAAGGAAATATTTTTTTCTACATATGGTACTTTAATATTTACAAAATAGAAAAATATAAGACCATCTGTTCCATTTTCCCAGCCTCATCATTTTCCTAGCTCAGCTTCACGTAAATAGAAAAATATTGCTTCATGCAACCTAGAAGGAAAAATATTGCCCAAGTTATTAATCTAGAAATCTGTGCTTTTTAGTGGTCAGGCAAGTTATTAATCTAGAAATCTGTGCTTTTTAGTGGTCAGGCAAATATTCAAGTATGAAGCTAGGAGAAGACTCACTTGTCACTTACTGAAAGCAAAATATTGCAAAGAGACAACACATTCAGAAAATTTCACCTTACTTCCAAATCTGTCTCAAGAACTACAGACAGTATAAGCTCTGATGAAGGTGGCAGCGATGTACTCACAACTCAAATTATTACTGTACAGTCACTAATGGATTACTAAAAAAATTGAGTTCTTTGCACCAGGCTGTTGTGAATCTCTTTAAATACACAGGCGAATGCTTATTTTACCAGATCAGTGAAGATATTGCAAAAATATAGCAGAGGTGTTACCTGTGTTAAATTAAGCCCAGAAATAAATAGTACCTACTTGATAGATCTGAAAAAATACTTTCTCTTCCCATGTTTCCAAGAATATCACCTAACTACAATATGGGAAAAGGCAAGATGTAAAAGATCTCTTTGAGTAGAAGTCTGGGGAGTGTAATGCTACTGCAGTACAGATGTTCTGGGAAAAAGTGAAGTCATTTGGGGCTTCCCTCACTCTTTGGTACATGTCCAATTTCATAGCAAAAAAAAAGAGCACTACTAGAACTAGGTGATACAACCAATCCCTTCCCTTTTGATCAGAGTCATTAAAAAGGAATTATTATCAGTTGTAATACACTAAGAGGATTCTGCTGAATTATTCCTTAATGAGTTTAAAAATCACTTAGGAAGATAAGTAAGAACAGTAATGAGAGGTCCATTTGTACTGTTAAATATGGAGACAGATGACTGCATTCATAAGGACTAACATTTAGTAGACTAATTGATTTCAGTCCCATTAGCAGCAGTAGCCTTCAGATTGCAGAACTAACATCACAAATCAGCCACAGGTGTCTGCACAGATGATCACCTGATGCAACAGAAGTGAGGTGACATCAGTGAGAGGTTACAAAAATTGTAGCAGTAAGTCACTCACATGTACTTCTACTGTTCCTCAGCAATATATAAAAACATGTTCAAAGTGTACGCTCTATAAACGTACATTTAAACTTCAGGTACTAAAAAGGTAAAGGGCATGATATTTTAATAAAATCTGAAAAAAATATTGAGTAAAGCTCTGCTTCAACTAATAAACCCATCCAGCATCTTCTTGCTAATTCTTAAAAAAAAAAAAATCCCACCCAAGCACACATAAAACTTGAAAAAACTTCCTTTTGTCTGTATTGGAAAGACACCAATAACAAAACATATCATATTCTGTTCTAGTTTCCACAATATAAATTGGGTACAACATAGCTGAACAGTTTTATGCTACATCAATATATCTGAGTATCTTCTGGAATTTACTTTTGAGCCATCAGATATCACTCAGCTGTGGAGGGGTCTTTCTAAATCTGTTGGACTGCAAATTCACTGAAGAGGAAAGGTTAATGGGAAGGCAGTAAAAAGGAAAGTACACAGCTCTGAAGCCAAAGCAAGGCATAACTTGGGATCAGCATGGAACTAAGGGAAGCAATGACAGCTGCACACACTAATTTGGATAGCTTTGGCACTGGCTTCTCAGAAAAACAAGTAGACTGCAAGATAGAGCTGAGAGGAGTTTCTTCTTTGGGAAGGTCCTAATTCTGTTCAGCATGAGTTCTCTGACAATAACTATACCCTTGGCTGTTGGTGTTCTTTGACTTCATTTAGTAAGCAAATCTACTTGGGCGGTGTGATTTTGCTTTCAGTAAATGATTTAACTAATATTTAATATATGCTTAGAAAACTACGCTTCTTTATCCTTGAGCACGAAGAAATTACTATGTTTTTAATAGGTATCAAATTCAATCCCAGAGCAACCACTCACCCAGTCAATCTTTCTACCCTCTATTACGCAGGATTCCAAGAATATTATGTTTAAGTCCACTGATGCCCAGATAAAAGTGAATGGGCTTTGAATGAACATTACACTAACACAACCCTTCCAGAAATGGATTTTCTTTTAAAATTCTAATAATTTCTAATTTAAATATACTTTGAAACACCATTGAAAAAACAGTTCGGTTTTTTTTTTTTTTTGTTTGTGTGGGGTTTTTTTTTGTTTGCTTGTTTTTGTTTTTGTTTTTGTTTTTTTTAATACTATATTTTACAACCATTTGGACATCTAAGCTGAAATGAGGAAACATAAATTAGTAAATATACAAGGCACTTGCTAAGTATCAGACAGTTCAAAGGTTTTTTATTTTAGGGCAAATGCTTGAGTTCTTTTTAAAAATCTGACTTGGTTAAACTTTCTCAACTGCTAATTCAGCAAAGTCAGAAATACAAAACCAAAAAATCATTACAAAAGCCATAAAGTTACATTGCCATTATCAAAAGTCTGATCTAGCCCATTTCCATGAGTAATCAAAAAATTGGGAACAATACACCTCTGTCCGAAAGAACTCCATTAAAAAACCATATAAAATAAGGCTGAATTAAAGTCCACTTAAAGTTGTTTGCACTTGAGAGGTGGAATGATCCAATGAAAACCATGTTTGGAGATATCTTAAGTCACATAAGGTAGTATTTTTTTTTTTCCACATAAACAAAGAAGATTCCAACACTATAGACCTTTGAAGAGGGAATAGTATGCAATCAGATGTTACACAAGAGATGACCATTATAGATAATGACATAGTTACTAAAATTATCATAATTAAACAGCAACCCCACAATGAAATGCTAGAAAAAACCCAAGGATTTTGCCAAATACTGACACATCTGTCCTATAACCAAGTGAACTATCCATGGGGAAAAACATGCTATCATCCTATCCACTGAAAAGGAGATGATGTTCTTGCTGAGCTTGTAAAGTCTGTGAGACTTGTAGTGTTTAAAACCACCAAATACATTTGTAATCCTTTGGGAACAAAGAGAATGCTAAAGAATAATCACTTTTCTGTGTGTGAGAACCTACAGTGAAAAATTAATCCAAACAGACTATTTGAATGCAATTCATTTCATGTTTCATCACTTAAATGTACTTTTTGGTTTTTTCCTCAATTTTTTTAGCAGTTTAATAAACTACATAAAAATTCCTATTCATACAGTATTCTAATATCCTGTAAACAATGTAGCCTTATTTATTTTTTCTTATGGATAAAGATATATTAACTGGACTAATGACATCCTGTCTTCTATTCCTTGAACGCTTGTCTGCAAATTTTGTGAAAACACCTGGAAGACAAACTGCATCTGCAAAGACAATAAACAAATATTTAAACCCGAAAGAGTTTGGTTATTTTCAATTTTCTAGTGGACTGACTACTAATAAATCATAAAGCATCACTTCTCCATGGTATGACAGTACTGAGAGATGTTACATTTATAATTGCTTGTCAGAAAGTTTCCCAATTAATTAAGTACTCCAGTATAACTCAACTTTCCATTTCATCACATTAGCCCTAATTTGGATTTGTCAGTAGAGAATACAGTTCTGATTTTAAGTTCTAAGATTTTATTTGAATTATTATGGATTCCTTGTTCAATTTCTGTCTTATAGATTAGAGAGTGTTTTATTTTTAGTTAGACAAAACAGTCTTTGTGTCATCATGAATTCATTTCCTACATCTGTTGAAGTGTCATTTTCCCTGATGAGAGGAGCTGGAAGTCACACAAAGTTCAAACTGCCTTCTGGGCCGTAACAGATGTTATAGGGGTGAAATGCACAGTGAAAGAGCACCAACACAATCCAGTTTTGTGCAACAAATACTGAAACATAATCAGAAAATCCTCTCTTAAACATTCTTTTCTATGACACTTGCAGCAGAAACAGCAAAATAGATAAGCTATTAATATCTCAGCAGAGACAGTAAACAAGTACAAACCAGTCTGCTTGCTACAATTACATTCAAGAGACTTCTCTCAAACAGACGTTACTCACTAATGTCCCCCAAAAAGTCAAGCAAACTACAGTTTAGAAATAAGCACACAAATAATGTGAGTGTTACTGAGATTTTCAGGTAGGGTAATGGAAGCTCAGTTCTTAAAAACTAAAGAGATGGGACAATGGGTAAATTTTTATATATAGATTTACAAGCCCAAATTTTAAAGATATTTTAAATAATACCTAAAGAATATTTATGAATATTTACTATTTCTAGTCCCAGCTTAGAAGTTTATAAAAAATCAAGATTAATAGATAGCCAAATGAAAAAAAATCAATATGCCTCGATTTATTCATTTAAAATCTGTGTAAGTGGAAGGCACGATGAACACTGGAGGACTTTAGTTATAAAGTGGCATGCATGACGATGCATATCTTTAATTCTATTTGAGTTATTCTAGCTAAATTCAGTAGAACTTCTTATTATGCATGGGAAGAACAGTGAAGTTTAAAATTCAATGATTACCGGAATATTAAGATATTTTAACTATAGAAGAATGTACTGGGGAACCATTATCATATATTGGTCTTATACACATATAGATACACATGTGGAGAAAAAAAATAATATAGAATAAGATGATCAAAGTACTAGAGAATAGTACTTATCAAACCTGATCATCACCTTAACAAAATCTGCTCAATCTGATTGGTTTTTTTTGGCAGCAATAAACAGAAAGAAAAAGTATTTGATGAGCCCATGAATATTAAGGAACATACTTCCCAAACTGAAAATTACTAATTTCATAGCATCCCCTACACACATGGCAAATCTTCTCAAAACCAAGAAGTACCTCAATAAAGATAAATCTGAAAAATAAAGACCTTAAATCTTCAAAGGAACAGCTTTTCAGTAACAGCAACCTAGAGGTGTAGAATAAGGGGGAGGCTGGGCATGTGCATTGTGGGTAGGGTTAATTTTTTTAAATATTAAATTTCTTTACCCAAGCATAAAGTGATAGGACAAGAGGCAATGGCCTCAAGTTGTACCACGGGAGGTTTTGATTAGATATTAACAAAAATTTCTTCACTGAAGGGATTGTTGAGCATGGGAAAATGCTGCCCAGGGAAACAGTGGAGACACCATTCCTGCAGGTATTTAAAAGATGTAGAGATGCAGAGATTAGGGAAATGGCTTTAGTGGTGGGCTTGGCAGTGCTGAGTTAAAATGGTTGGACTCGATGCTCTTACAGGTCTTTTCCAACTTAAATGCTTCTACGGTGTTTTGGTTTGGGTGGGTTTTCTGTATGGGTTTTTTTGGTTATTGTCCTAGGTTACCATGTACAATGTAACCAAAGCATGTATTCTATTATCATCTTCACAAGCTGTTAAAGCAGGTGGGGCAGTGTTCATTATCCTACCATGGCTCATCCTTGATAACTCCCTCTGGGAGCTATCTCTGTTAATGGGCAATCGAGGAGAGGACCCACCATGTGACTCATAGAATTACATCAGCTCATTGTGAGATGTTCCACCCAGGGGGAGGTGGGCATTCCCATCTGGATCTAATCTGGGGTTTGGAACAGCACAAGCAACTCTTACCTACTGGATTCTCAGGAGACAAGAGCTACACCACTGGACCTTCAGGTGAAGACCAGATGAAGTAGTGATCCTTCTACAGGATCACTGCTTCAACAGGATCACTTCAACTGGACTGCTACCGCCACCCTGACTAACGGGGTGTCAGGTTGTATCCTGACACTGTCAGTGTTCTTGTACTACTACATTTATTTTAATTTTCCTATTAAATTATAATTCTGACTTGTGATCTTCCACTGGTTTGTTTTCAAACTAGCACAGTTATCTTTTTCCTTTTAAAATTAATTTAAAATGGTTTTGATGTAATTTCCAAAAGACAAGTGGCAATGTGCACTAATTAAAATACAGCAATCTCTTTTTAAACATAGGAAAACACTTTTTTACTCAGTGGGTGGTCAAACGCTGGAACCAGTTGCCTGGAGAGGCTGTTGATTCTCCATCCTTGGAGATGCTAAAAACCTGACTGGGCACAGCCCTGAGCAATCTGTTGCTGACCTTGTTCTGAGCAGGGGTTTGGAACAGAAGTTTTCTCCTGCCTTCCTGCCTCTGCTGGTCTGTGCATGTCTATGTGATCTTTCTAACAAGAAAATCTAACTTGTTTCTCCTTGCTCCACTGGGCAGCCTTTCATTATAGAACAGTACATCAGACACACTACAGAGAAAAAAAAATTACCTAAGGGTCACATTTGTCAAAACCTGCAAATTTGAAGTTAAAAGCCACAAACATCAGAAATGTTTCTGAAAAGAACCACTCATGCCAAAAGAGTGCCTCATATTTCCTCATTATATTCCATTTTGGTTTTGCTGAGAAAGGCACTTTTAAAAACAGCATTTCTTCATTGTTGCTTGGTAGTCAGCACAAGTTTGATAACGTGCCAAGACAGTAACTGAACATGGACACCCTCATTGAAAGATACACACAAGCTGCCTGGGGAACAGCAGCAGCAAACATGATACTGGGGGG
>VZTI01004715.1:327007-364668 GCA_013397865.1 Struthidea cinerea
GGGGGAAAGCCAGGTGAAATCACTGCTAAAATTCTTCCTTCAAAATCAGCTAACAGTCCAAGTGGTCCTTCAAAGTGCAGAGGGGTATTGGATTGAGCCAGCATTCATCTAACTACTTGGCATTTATAATCTAAATCCAAAGAACATGTTTCTCAAACTTCAGGCCAAAAGCTATATGCAAGGTTTCTGTTGCATGCTAAACACGTTAACCCTTCAAATACAACTAATACAACAATAACTAACAGAACTACTACAACATAAACGTCTCTTAGTAGGAGCCAACAGTTCGCCCACTCTTAAACAATACATAAAAAATGTCTGTTCAAGCAAATTCTACAAAGGAGATGTTCAATATTTGTTTCTAATGTGATGTACTCATTAAGGGATTTCTCTGGAAAAAGAAGAAAACGTAGTTGCTTAAAGATAGTGCTGTAATAAAGACAGGGCAAGAAATCAGATCACATAGTTATGGAATCAGCATATTCTGATTGATTTAAAAACAAGCGATCTTTGCAACAAAAGGTGTAATGCATTCCCTTCCCTCAGTTCTCACTAGAAAAATGCTACAATCAGTCTTAGAGTTCAGAAGTTATTAGGTGAGATTGAAAAAAAACCCAACAAGTTGGCCAGATACAGCAACCATTGCAATTGCATGGCAACTGTTGCTAAAAACACCGTAGTCTCTATGAAATGTACACGTAGGTAACAAATAAGTTAAAGTAGAACAATATGTAAGCTAAAGTCAGCAACAGAAAGAACAGTATTTAGGCCATGGCATCTTGAATAAAACACACTGACCAGTCAATGTCTCTGTAGCTAAAAAGAGAGGATTTTGACCCTGATTGAAAGAATCTCAAAACAAACAACTGTATTGGCCTTCCATGCAGGTTTGTCTTTTTTCTTGATAAAAAGGTGATACATGCAAAAATTACTTGTTTCAGAGAAAGGACTTTTCTAGAAAAACGTTTTGTGCCTCAAAAAGTGGTTACAGTCTCTGTCAGGAGCTGTCTTTAATACAAGTGTAACAGTTCACTGCATTTCTTGGAAGTGCATAATGAAATCAGAATATTAACTTCAACTACACAAAACCTCACATTTTTATTTGTAGGAGTTGATGAAGAGATTGTGGAAATGTGACCCAAGGATGTCTGTCTGACATCTCAAGAAAATGAACTAGTGGCTCAAAGAACTACGAATTGTCCCATTCACAGTCTGCTGTCCTGTTGAGGACAGATGGCATCAGGGCATGGAGAAACGGCTACAAGGACTTCCTGCTGCCAGACATGTACATCTAGGCAGTGTCTAAATTCATATTTAGGAACTTGCAGAATTTCTTTTGGAAATAGCCTCTTTGTCTACATGCTCCTTACACAAGGTAGATAGTTCTTGAGACACTCCAAACTGGCTGGAATATGAATTTATGAACTCATCTTTTCACTCGGTGAAGTTTACTTTAAGACATGTTTTTCGTTTCCTCTTCCTTCTATCACATTCTTGAAAAACTTGAACCAACATTTTGAAAGAAAGGGTCCACAATCCAGTACTAAAATTTTCCATTATTACTAATCGAAGACTTAAAAATATTATCAACTTGGGGCGATCCTAAAACAAGAAATATTACCTGCATCAGCTACTTCTTTAAAAAAGTTTTGTTTAGAAGGAGAGGGGTGAGCATAGAATTAGCCATTGTGATACATTCCCTCTCTAATTCCTTTATTTTCCCTTACTTTCTGCTCCTGGAATTTACATATAAAGCAATTTAAAAAGAGTGCATCACTTAAAGAGTACTTAGACAATCTCATTCAAAAACATCTTGATATATAATTATTTGTATAAATATATTTTACCTATCATCAAAAACTTTTAAAAATATTACCATATTTCTAAGCAACCCAAACCTAGAATTCTTGTTGCATGACTTTTTAATTTTTCATAGTTTAAAAACAGGATAACATTAAGTCAGTGTTCTGTTTGCTCCTGTTATATTCCCTGCTGAAAACCCATTTAAACAAATTTTAAGAAGTCATAAATTACATAAACAATGCTAAAAATGCCCAAGGACAGGAAGATATTCAACATTCAATAAAAATGAAAATATTTTAGAAAAATATTCCTTCAGCACAAAGTATTACTCTGAATGGTCAAAACCTGAAGAAATATGAATTTTTATTGAAAAAATGTATTTTCAAAAAAGGCTTAGACATCATTATTACAGAAATGTGACTGTTGAGGATATCAGAGCTGCTGTGTGCAGAATGTTTGTGTTTATGGATGCAAACATGACAGTCCATTGCAAAGATGACAGACTTTTATGCACACAGCTTCAATAATTAGGAATGCTCCCAATACACTTTAAACAAACAGCTTATCATTGCACAAAGTATGTTTAATTTTTCAGGAACTTTTCTAGCTGCCTTAGTATATAGATCAATATATTAAAAAGATAGGTATACTAAATTATATTAAAGGAAGGATAATCTATTCACAGAAATTATTCAATTATTTTACAAGTTACTATTATTGTTCCGAATAAAGCTGTTCATTTTCATCAACTCCCATGCTAAATCTGGGATGGGTTAACTGAGCTATGAAATTTGATATTTTCTTTGTATCTCTGAAAAACTGACGTAAAATCATAGCATTATTTAGGATGGAGGTGACCTCTACACGTTATATTACCCAACCTCCAGCTCACAGCAAGACTTTCCTCCAAAATTAGATTAGGTACGTTGGTCAAGCAAAAAAATTTCTCTTTCACATCTGAATTCATTTAGAAACTTACATTAGAATCTAAAATGATTAGAGATGAAATTCTAAAGACTTAAAAACTTTCCCTCATTATGTCAATTGATTTAGAACTTGCTGAAAGTATTTGATCATGAGCTAGAATACAATTCAATTTAGTTGTAGATTTATGGCATAAAAAGAAGTAATTTAGAAAAAATATTAAATGACATAAAAATACAATTTTCTAATTTATTTTAAAATATTTTAAAAGCAAAATAATTATTTGTGATGACATCTAGGCAGGTACTTTGAATGAATTCTTCTCCAACCTTCCAGCCAATACTGAAGAGAGCATAACTTTTGGGCCCCTAATTCAAGAGGTGGAATCTGGAAGCGTCCAGAAAATGGCTATGATGTTAGAGAAAATGTCTCATGAAAAAGTTATGGCAGAAAATGGCTTTTTTTTTCTGGGAAATAGAAGGCAAAGTATCAAGCTATTAACTGACTACAATTTATTTAAACAGAGTTTAAATTGTAAAAAGATGTCAGAGCCAAACTCTTCTCAGTATGAATGTTGTTGGACAACTCAAGGCCATGATCCAGTGGAATGTTTGTGACAGTCTTACTGTAAAGAGGAGACTGGAAGAGATGAGCTCCAAAGATGCTCTCAAATCGAGATTCTATAATCTTTTGGTTCTAAGAGGAAATATCATGACCATTAGGGGACAGGAAAATAAATTAAATTACTTGGTTTTAGTAATTTAAGGAAGGAATCGGCACAAATAATCCAGTTAATAATCTGAAGAGACAATAGCTCAGAGAAAATCTCTCAGGAGAAACAGAAACAAGGAAAAACTGATTTAACAAGCTAATCAAATTGGAATTATCTCTGACAGAGTAGGAAGAGTCTATCACATCGAATACACAAAAAAAGCTTATGCTAAGCCACAACTGTTTTGTACAGGCATTTCATAGCTAAGGAAAAAAAAGTAGTTTTATTTAACGTTGACAATCTTTTTCCTCTTCCTGTAACAGAAAGTTAATGTTTGTGAAGTACCATAAATAGAGGTAGTGTCAGTATAAGAAAGATCACCAAAAGAAACCAAGCCTGCAATCCTGGTATCATGTAATTAAAACACAGATGGAACCCTACTCATCAGGGAACCCTCACCGACTGACCTCAGGCAGCATAGTCCCACCCAAGCAGAATGGGGAGAGCATTTGAAGGATACTTTTCCTATAACACTATCGTGAATAAGAGGCCACATCTTTAGCTGATACAAGTAAGTATTTTAACAATAATTGCCTCCTTGGCAATTACACAATAAACATTTAAAATGCAAACAAGAAGATTGAATTTCTAATTATATTGTTTCCCTGTTGTCATAAAACTAAGCAGTTCAAGTGCAAACCACATGATAAAGCTTTTGGTCTTTGGATAAATGTCAAACATAAACATTTCTTACACATAAAGTACTCTATTACAGCAAAGAAAAGTTTTATTTTACATATGAAGTTTTTATTCCATATATGTTATGGTCTTTCACAATCTATGGAATCAAGGAAACACCAAATTTAAGAGTATGATCTGACACTGAAACTTTATGCAGGAAAACACAAGTCCTACTTTAAGTATCACTTCCTGTAATATTCAAAGCCTAAAAATTAAATTATTTGGCAGTTAGTTTAAAATTACTTTAACTAAGGAAATGGTATTCATATTCCTCATACTCTTCTGGAAATGAGATTCTAGATTTCTGAAAATTATATTCAAGATAACTGTGCGTGTTTGGGTATGAAACATGTATGTTTTTTATACCAAATCACATTTGAATGTTTATCTAGAGATTCAGTATGTTTAAAATACAGGATTACAGAGAAATTCTAAAAATTCATTAGATCTACTAAGATAGGCCTTGTCTTTGGGTAGCAATGTAGATGCCTAATAAATTAATTCATCAACTTTTTTAGCTATTCAAGCATTACTACCATCTTTAAAATTAGCAGTTAACTATGATAACACATTTAGGAAAACAGAACAGCTACCCGGGAAACAGAAAGCATGAAACATAAATGCAATTGGTTGCAACATTTTGCCACTGTTTAACTGAACCTTCAACAGATATTTCATTGAAAGTACTCAACATGAGTTTTGTTTACTTGTCAATACTAAGTAAAATTTGGAAGAATTCTTCCCTATATCTTAAGCAAGATTTCTGCTGATCTGCCTTTGATCCATGAAGCTAAGATACCACTAGAACAACTGAGAACTGAGAAATGGTTAAAGAGCTGCTGTAATATCACAGAATCACAGAATGGCCTTTGCCGGAAGGTGCCATAAACATCACCTAGTTCCAACTCCCCTGCCATGGGCAGGGACACCTTCCACTAGACCAGGCTGCTCAGAGCCCCATCCAGCCTGGTTTCAATATATGTTCTGGAACCATCATCCTGATTCTGGTCCTATGATTAAACCTCCTGGGTTTTAATTTTAACAGCATCAATTATATTATGTGGGGGTACTCATACCAGTTTAGATACTGAATTGCACACAGATAACTGCCTATCAGAGAAAAGCCAATCATCTCTGTGTTTTAAGAAATGGCTGACTTGGCCCCACTTGTGAGGATGTTACTTGCAATTATTAAAATATAGTTTTCAGTGTTCCCAATACCTTTCATCAAAGGATCCAGAAGTTGTGCTAGAAATTACATGAACCATGGATATGATAGGCCTTGAGGAAGATGTAGAATCAAGACAATTTCAAGCTTCTCAACAACTAAACATTTTCAGTTTAATTTCGGTTAAAAAGAGCAGCCCAATAGAAAACCTTTTAGCTTTTATTTCAAATATCTTCACTGAAGCAATTTACTCGAGAAGAGATAAATGTTGTCAGAGTTTCATGCGACATTTGTGGAAAGGACCTGAAACTTCAAAACTTAAATATTAAAACTAGGCAAAGAATTGACAGTATTATCACCAGGTATTGGACATATTATGGACCATGAAAAAACACTTAGAAATCTAGTAATCTACCTGAAAGGAACAACTGCCTATTGAGGTGTCATAAAAAACTTAAAATATTGTTGTTAATACAGTTAAAGTATTCTCTCTGACTTGTGGAAAAATGTCAGAACAGCCTCATGAGACCTGTCTGGATTTAAAAAAAATGTATCTGGCATAAATATTCTTTCTGTTTCAAAAAATTAACAGTTCAAGGAAATGCTTATAAATAAGTGACACTGCCAGAGATCATAGGAAATCAGACTGGCTTTTCAAGCTCTTTCTTTTAACCCTTAAGCTCTTTGATCTTTGAATGCTATTGTATGGGTACTAGCAAGTTCCCATCTTTAATTATCTTGATTTAGGAAACTAATTTTCTCTCAAAGGATTCCTTTGAAAAGCCTTCTAATTGAGAACCAACAGGGTTGCAATTAATATGAAATTAGCCAGACAAATGTATAAGCAATCTAATGTACCAGACAATCATAAGTTTTTAAAAATCAATCCTTTCACGACACTAAATACATATTTATTAAGGCTGCCATAATCCCTCTCATTAAATCTTTTACAGGTCAAGTTACAGCTATCTTAAAGATTATTAGTACTTTCTGTATGTAAGCACAAGTAAACACTCAATTTCAGACTAAAACCTGTAAAACTGGTCAGGTCAGAAGTCTGACTAACCATTACTGCAGCAGTGAAAAAAAAAAAGAATTCAAGGAAACAACACAGGTTTGCACTATTTTGTGGATTTTTTTCTTCCACTCCAAGTGCTGGCACTTTGGCACACAAAGGTCTGTTTGAAGTATTCAGTTCTAACATCCCCTGTAACAGCATAGAATCATGGAATGGCCTGTGTTGGAAGGGACCTCAAAGATCGTCTCAGCCCAACCCCCTCCCATGGGAAGAGACATCTTCCACTAGACCAGGTTGCTCCAAGCCCCATCCAGCCCGGACTTGAATACTTCCAGGGGTGGGGCAGCCACAGTTTTTTGGGCAACCTGTTCCAGCACCTCACCACCCTCACAGGGAGGAATTTCTTCCTAATACCCAATCTAAACCTCCTCTCCTTTAGTTTGAAGCCATTCCCCCTTGTTCTGTCACTCCAGGCCCTTGTAAATAGTCTCTCCCCATCCTTATTGTCAGCTCCCTCAGGTACTGAAAGGCCACAATTAGGTCACCCCAAAGCCTTCTCTTTACCAGGCTCAACAATCCCAATTCTCCCAGCCTTTCCTCATAGAGGAGGTGCTCCGTCACTCTAGTCACCTTGGTGGCCTCCTCTGGCCTGGCTCCAACAGGTCCCTGTCACCAGAGCGGGGCAGAGGGGCAGAATCCCCTCCCTGGAAACGTTGGCTACACTGCTTTGCAGCCCAGGACATGGTTACAGCATCTCCAGTATCATCTAAGTCTGTAAGATTTCTGGCTTCATCAACAGCTTCTGACAGTTAATTACATTATTTAATGGTACTTGTACAGAAATGAAGTCTGGTTCTTTGGATGGTACCAGATTCTTTCACTGTGCATTTCTTCCTTCTCCTATTCTGACTGTGACCCACGTGTACACTGATTTCTTGTTCCCTTCCTCCATTATCTCCTGATTTTATAGAATTCTACAATCAGTCTTTTCTCTAACTGCAGCACAATGCTCAGTCAAATCATCATAATTCATTAGGGCCTCCCAACTGACAAACCATCAGACAGAACTTTAGAAGGGCAAACTCCCAGGTATGCTTGATAACTACACTTTTAAAGATGATATCTCATTGCTAACTGTGACTTTTTTCCCCTACTTAGTGTCACTTTGTAGTAGACAAGGAATAAACAAAATTTGTATTTGCTACAAAGAAACACATTTCCCTGCAATTAACAACAGAATTAATAGAATTGAATAGAAATAAGGATTATATTTCTACTTCCACTAAAAAGTCTCTAAACTCAATCTGTATTGAAAAATGCTGTGCTGATCACTGAATAGATTTGTGAAAAAATATTAATTTAATTTCTCACATACTGTGGTGCAACATTAAAAGAAAACAACAAAACAAACTTAAACCTTCAGCTCTAGACTTTTTTGAATTATAGTTCCCCAAGGATAAACCTCATGAGTTCATACTCACACTACCCAATATTGTCAGTTTCTCAGAATTTTTCCATGTTACTAGAAAACACAGTAAGTTACAATATTTTAAGTAGAAAACCCACTGGGAAATATGTTACCTATGAAGTTCTATTCCTTAAATTGCAAAACAACCAATGATTCATGGCAGTTTTGTTCCTAAGAGACACACCTTAATAGAAACCAAATAAAAAGATTAGAACAAATCATGTGATAACCACATGATAACATATAGAACTTTAAAATTTACATATATATGGATAACATCCTGTAGACTACATATGGCTTTATAATATAAATATCTATCTCTATATATTGTTGTTGTTGTTGTTCAAGCACTGACTTCAAACTGCTTCCTTTATCTGCAATTGCTCATGTAAATATTTCCAACTATACCTCTCAATAGTATTGTCCCTTCTCTTTCCCAAAACAGTGGACCCTACCTTATTTCAGTTAAAGGGGCACCACAAAGCAGGGCCAATGGTTTCAGAGGTGGTGATAGATAATGCTGAATTAAATCAATTGATGAAACTTTTTCAGGTTACATATTACAAGTTGCTTCCATATGAATAGAAATTTGTCTTTGATTCAAGCCTTAATAGAACTTAATCTAACTTACATATTCCATCACAGTCAGTTCCACTTCTTCTTCCTATGACTCTGCTGAATTATTTTTTATCTAGAATAAATAGCCCTCTAAGGAAAACTGGGATAAAACTAGATATGAGATTATTAAAGGACTTTCTATACCATCCAAAATTATGAATGTGAAGGACTCATTCATGGGAAAGATAAATCAAAATCAAAAGCTGGGCTAGTGACAAATCATAAGGCAATAGCTCATTTTTCACAGAAATTACCCACCAACTCCCCAGTACCTAAACCTCTAACATATTATCCCTATGCTTTTCTCACAACCCCTAACTAAACCCCCTTTTCTTAGAAAGGTAACTATCCTGTTACATATTTCCAAGAAACCTAACTGTCTCTCTCTCATTTTTCGTATGACCTGGAAGTGTCCGAGGCCAGGCTGAATGGGGCTCTGAGCACCCTGGCCTAGTGAAGGGTGTCCCTGCCAAGGGCAGGGGAATTGGAAGGAGATGTAACTGTTAGGTCCATTCCAATTCAGGCTATTTTATGAATCTGGTTTTAGTGTCAGGTCTGGCTGAAATCAGCTGTGTAATTCTAAACTTATTAAGAAAGATAACATAAAAAAGTAGTTGCATGAGCCTCATTTTCTAGGTGTGCAGTTTCATGCAGTTCAATTATATTTAAACAGTTTGTTCAGCCACTTAAAATATAAAGACATAATGGTGGCAAAGAAATCTCTCAAAATAATTGCTGTAGCAATACATTCAATATTGTTATTATTATTGTTCTCTATTCTGCCCTCATGAGACCCCTCCTGGAGTACTGCATCCAGGTCGGGGATCCTTAGCACAAGACAGATGTGGCATAGTAGGTATGGATAAGAAAACAAAAATAATTCCATATTTACTCAAGACTGAGAAGGAAGAAAGCATCATCTCCATGTTCCTTTTGAAATATTAGGAGGAACCCATACGCTTCAGGCAATGAAATTCTCCTGGCAAAGACCTGGAGATGCTGGTGACTTGTCGTAGACAGTCTCACCTCCCCTTCCTGAGTACAGGATTTGTGAGCCTTAGGACCTAGGGAGAAAACTATTAAAAAGTGTTTAACACCAGGAAGGTTTTTCATATAATAACTTTGAGGGCTTCCTTCTATTCATTAGTCCTAAAAAGCAGTTTAAATTCAGTGGGACTAATAATAAATTCTTAGAGTCATTTATATGGTATGCTCCCTTTTGCCCATAACAAGATTCTGAGTCTCAGCACTCCAAGCGATTTGAATTTGGACAGCTCATTTTTAAAGACAGCATCTCTAGCTGCAAGCTACAGGACAATTTGTGGTGGAATGCTCTCAGTCTCTCTCCTGAGGATATTTGCTTTGTGTCAATAACTAAACATATACTGAACACAAACTAGAATCCAGGTGTTCTCTCTTTTACATGAGCACCTTTACACACTGAAGAGCTATTCTCAGCTTCAGGATGAAATTTATAGGCAGAATTCATAGCAATTATCTCTACATATATGGTTACTTTGGTCAGATATGACATGACATCCCTTTTCAACTTTAGGTAAAACGTACTGGTTTATTTTTCACTCTGAATATTTTCATCTATTAACGGGAAGAAATACAACACAAGGATTTTACAAAAATCTTCATTAAAATCAGTTGATCCTAGCATACCTTTTATACAATCCTTGAGAAGGAAATAGGTGAGGCAAGATGCTTTATAGGGGAATGAATTATTCCTTTATGAAATAGAAATAGCAATAGCTTTGTTGTATGATTCTGTAAGGGTTCAACCTTTCCATGCTGCATCAAATTGAACACATTTATTTCACCGATATAATTAGTATTTTGACTTATTTGTTTTATGGAACTTTATTTTATGGGGCATTGCTCTCTGATTAGCCTTTATTGCTCTCTGATTAGCCCTGAGATCAATGTTATGTATTTTCATACAACAGCTCTTTCTGAGCACATCCCTCTGACAAGAGGAGGGGAACAGATCCCCATTGCCTGCTGTGAGAAAAGTCAGTGAAACCAACTCTAGGAGCTGAGGATTAGATAAGCCAGCAAAGCTTCCCAAAAATGCAGCAGAACTAGAGACATGCTCTGAGAAAGAAAAAAACCAAAACACTTGGAGTATTTGCAGACAAAATCTAACTTACTTTCTCCTTTTTATGTAATCTCTATCACTTAAGATAGTAAAATAGATGAATTATAAAAAACTTAGTTTGAATTTTATAAACTATTTGGACCACTATTAGTTAACCAAAACAAAACCTGAAGATCACAATTATCTACTGTATACACTACTGTAGTGCTCTAGAAACACTGTGGGTATCATCCACCACATTTAAATCACTTACTTCAGACAGTATCCCAGATGACATATTGTCTGCAGAGGGAATAAACACTTTTGGAGACAATGCATTGTATCCAAAACAGGTATCTAAAATGTACCAGCTGATTCACAACCTCCAAGTGCCCTTTCCATTCCATTGTTTTTTGTTTTTTTTTTTTTTAATTAGTTGCAAAAGGAAGCTAACATAAATAGGCTAACACCTCCTCAGAACCATTATATCGAGATCCTTGATCTATATTTGCAATGTCTATATTTCATATATATGTGTGTGTGTATTTGACTTGATATAGCAATTATACATTGATAATAGACATGTATTTGATATATATTTCTGAGATAACTTGGAAGTTTTGAATTTATGAAAGTGCTGAATATCCAACATTTGGAAGTGTTGTTTCTGTATATTTTGATGAAACATGCAAAATCCTTGGTTGCATTAGAAAATGAAGTTCCATTCACTACTGAATATATTAGTAATTAAATAATAGTTTTTATATCCACACATGTGCCCATATTCATGTCTGGCTTTGGCATTTTAATTTCTCACACATTACATGTTGCCTGGCTACCTGCCTCACTATTTCATTAATACAGTCCTCTTTATTAAAATTACTTTGGTCTAATTCTTAGCTTTTGGCACATGTTCATGGGTAGGGATCAGCAAGATGTAGAATATTTCTGCTACATACTAAGTTACACCTTTATATGTATCTCAGTACTGAATTCCTCACATCTCCTCTGCCATATGGTTTACAAAAAGGGAAAGGTTCAGCAGCTTAAGCAACAGAGGCCAATACTTGGAATATTAAACCTCCCCATTCAATCCCCTCTAAGGAAAAAGACAGATTCTTGTTATATATAAAGCCAGAAACTCAGGAGCTCTTTTCTAATATGATACATAAAAATTAAAACTTGAGATACCATAACATAAAATAAAACTGTTTTCTTAAGTATAAAGAAGATTCTCATAGATTTTTAAGCATATTTTATTTTTTAATGAATATTTATTTGCCTACTGAACTAACAGATTAACAAGTGATCTCTGGTTTTACTTAGCTAACATAATCCATTATGATAAACCATGATTTTTTCTTTCCAGCTCATTGCCTGAGGAAATACAAGAGAGCTAAATGTTTCTTTCCACAATTTGGATACATTATGTATTAATTGTTGACATTAATTATCTGTCCATACATGTGTGTGTGTATATATATTTTAAACAATTATATTTTCCATTAATAATGTGACTTATAGCAATGACTGGGAGTTAAGCTTCAACTTCACTGCTGACTTAAAAGAAAACTGATTCAAGGGAGTCATGATGGAAAATAGTTTCAGAAATGGCTTATTGCTGGTTGCAGATGCTAAAACACAATCTGAGTTAAGAAACTAAGGGGAGGGAGACTAAGAGAAGGGAATACAGGGACGTGCAAAACCCTGAAGGTGTTTCTTTGTCAAATATAGGAATGGGCTTATATATGAAACTGCCCCTGGAAAATAATTGTCAAGAAGAAATAAAGCTTATGAGAGAGAGGTAGAAAAAAGCATTCCTTGCCTAAATCAGAGGACACAGAGTTATCATTTAACACCCACAAGCTGCTCCTCCTGAGACTGGCTACCAACCCCTACAAGGAGTTTGAGTTCTGCATGAACAACTCAGTGTTAACATGGCTAACATACATCACGTGTTGTTCCTGTAAGCAGAAAATTCATCTTCCACACTCTTCCCTACCCTACAGAGGTCATTCAAATGGAAAATCTCTTCAGTATTATCAAATCAGCTTGAAGAATCTATTCCACACCAAGAATCCCATGAAAAAATGGAATATTATTTGATCCAGGATATAAACACGACTACTTTAGTGTTCAATTATAAACCCATCTTGAAATTATTTGTTTGAACAAAGCATAATGAAAACAAAAATGCATAAACATAAGTTAGTCCAAGCTAGTTTAATTAGAGGTATCACATGAGGGAAAGATGTGGTCTTTGATATCAAACAAACAATTGTTACCACAATTACTTCCAGATTATTGTGGTAAAATAGAGCAAAGAGTAAACGAATTTCCTTGAATCCTAATTTTATTCAAAAATAGTTTACTAAAATGACTGTATTGTTTTATTTCATATTTAATCCTCTGAATAGTCCATAATAAAATAAAACAGCTAATTTTCTGACTTCACATACTATCACCACTTGAACTAGTGTCAGGTATACATTTTTAATTACATAGATTTGCATTAGTCACATGCTAAGCAAGAAGTAGTAAAATCTAAATAAGGACTAAGCAGAAATAGTATCTTAACTAAATTCCTGAAAAAAACCAGATGCTTAACCAACCTTGGTCATTTGCATAAAGAGGCTGTGACTGAACTCAAAAGTATTCATTTTCCATTCCATTTCCATTATATATTTATCATATCAAGAGAGAAACCCCTTATTTTCTCCATAAACTACGTGCTTGGAGAAAATACAATATGTACATGTACTTCCCTGATTATGACATTTTACTAGAGCACCAATACTTTAAAAAAAATAGCATAAGTCAGAAGACTCATCTCATTAAGTCAATTCATTTTTTCTTTACAACATAAATGAAGATATTTAATCTGTATTTATGCAGACTAAATCAGGTTTGGAGACTGGAGGTTCAAAGAACTGAAACTGCTAACGCTGTTTAGATTTGCAAGCCAGCACTACTATCAGAAAATGAAAAAGCCTAATCAGATTCTGAAAACTGATTATCATTTTGGACTTTTGTAGGAGTACATGCGATGCAATTTGCTCAAAATATTTTTTCTACCAAAAAAAAACCCCAACCCAAAAAAAAAAAAAAACAAAAAACCAAAACCCAAAAAACACCATAAAAAACCCAGAGAAGTACAATACTAAGTAAGCCCAATGTGCCAGTTAGTGCATAATAGCAAGCCCTATATTGCAGATAATTTCAAATTAGAAGATAACTTATGTGTCCATACTAAACATTCACTGCAGAATGCTTTAGTAACACTAGAAATCCAGAATGTTGCGAAGGGATGCTCAAAATAGTCTTTAGAGTGTCTCCTTTTTAGAAGAATGCTAAAAAAATGTACATAGCTCTTGACAGAAACCTTCATATGAAACACCTACTGTTCACGTAAAAGTTGGAGGGGGCTGTATTCCTCTCTCCTTCAAACTGGAAACCCTCTATACTTTGACTTCCAAGTGATAAACTTCAGTGATACCTTAGAAACTCTCTTGTATTTCTGGATCTTAATTACCTACAGGTGAATCTAGATCACAATTACAAAAGCAGTGAAGGAGGAATAGTCAGATGGCTTGCTCAGGGTCTTCCCTGCCAAAGGATATAAGGAGAGGCGACAAAAAGTTCCTGTATTGCTTAACCTCTGCACATTTATAAACCTTATGAGATACCAAGTATATGTGTCCATTTGCTCTGCGTATCATTGAGCACTGGAGTTGTTCTGTTGTTTTAATTACTTGCAGTCAGCTCATTAAAATAGGACAGAATGAACTGAAGAAAACCCCTCTGTCCATCCCATCAGCAGAATGCCACAAGCAGAGGATCTTGGAAAGGCTTTGAGAAAGATGGGGTACAAAATGAAAAAGAGGGATATGCAATGATTGCACAACTTAAAGAATTCCAGCTGCAAGCAGAAAAGCATCTCTGTAGAATTCCAGTGACAGACCAAACATATATTTACACTGAAGGTCATCTCTTAATCTTTCAATGAAAGAAAAAAAAAAGAGAGAACGAATACGCACCAGTTTCATTCCTGAATTGATCAAGGATGACAAGGGATTTATGAGGTTGGTTGTGAAACACTTGGTGGCACCTTGACAGTTGTCACACGCATTTCTCAGTGGTACCTCCCACCTAGTCCGAACTCTAGAGAAGTGTCCTCACTTCCACTATGAATTCAGAGATCTCACAACAAACATTATCCAATTAGAGTCTCAACATAGAGATTACAGCAAATTCTTAGCCTTCAAAGGAACAGCCTTGGAAGTATTTTTCAACATTTCAAGAAGGCATGAGAGAAACAACTCAAAAAGCAATTCCCTAAATGACACTGAGAGGAGGAAGGATAAACTCAGTATGCATCAAGTTTAGAAAAAGGTGACAGATAAATTAATTTCCTGGCTCAGCTAGAATTCTCAAATCACCTTAGGAGAGCTGTAAATAATTTCTACAGTGCACTTTATCCAGAAAGAACGTGGTATGCAGGAAAATAACCAGAAAGTTTGACTTTTTCAAGCTTCTTATAGAAGTAGCTGTCATCAAAAAGGGCATTTTCACTGACACAATTAACCACAACTAGACTATAACTGTCTAGATATAGACTAGGCTATAGATTGTAGACTGTAACGGTCTAGAATACCAGAGATACCAGGTTCAGATTCTGTCCTGCACAGAATTGCAGCTCTTTCACTGGTATAAGTGATGTGAGTGACAGTTCAAAAATTTGAAGGCAACCTTTTATTACAAAACCAGAGATATCTCAATAGGGCCAGTGATGGCTCTTTAACTAAACCAAAAGATAAATTAAATTTCTTTTGGTCCATGAAGGGAACTAGAAAGGTAGAAGATGTCTTTCATGGTGAGGTAGAGTTACAGGAACAGCAGGCCCTAGCAGGCCCTATTAAGACAAGAGAAATTACCACAATTTCTATTTTAATGAAATCACTATTCAGGACCTGTATCACAGGGGAAGATAGAAAGTGACTAAAACAATCTAGCACTCAGGCCACAGGACAGAGCACTGAGGAAATCTAGGTTAGAAATCTATCTCAGAAAATACTTTTTTTGTGTCAGTGGAAGGACCCAGATGGAGAAATCCAGCTTATCAAACTTCTAGTGCTCCCATGATACGGTTCTATTACTGAGACATCTCTTTTGTTTCCCTGTTGGTCTCCTGGCTCTTTTGATAGGGGTGCTTGTATTATTTGAAGCCTGTCACAGTGTCTATTATGATAAAACTTTGAAGGAAAGGTACAGAACCCTGTCTAAGTGCTGAACTCCCTGGACGAAGAGTTGCAAAGGAATTAATCTCTTCAGCTTCAAAATTCACTTCCAGAAAACTGGCTGCTAATTACTCTGAAGAGGCCATTTATTTTAACAGCATGTCCCATAGCCTGATACTAAAAACAGCTGACATTTCAAATTTCTCTCACACAAGTAGTTCAGGAAAACTGAAATCCTGCCAGATACTTCACTCTAACAGGCTCAGGCTCCAAATGTGAGGGACAAGGAACAAAAATAAACGCATGTTTCAATGGGCAAGAGGTATGTATATGCACAGCATGAATGCCTATGTGACTAATTTTTTTTTTTAATCTAAGTCTCTGAAATATGTATGAATTCATGTTCAGATGTGTGCATTTCAGAAGTATACATAATTATACTTCTGGACAAAAGCAAAGAACGGAATATTGTACCAGGTGACAAAGTTTTTAGAGCCTGTTTTTAGTGAGCTGTTCTTTAAAAGATGGGCTTGTGCACAGGAGAGAGGAAGAAAGAAACTGTGCTATCAGAAGGTTGAGACTTGCTGACATTATATTTTATTACCTTGGGAAAGACCATGCTAAAATCTTCATTGACCTTTCTGAGGAAGCATGGATGCCTCTAGAAAACTGAATGGAATCAGATGCTTGCTGTCGGCATTGCCCTCATTCCAACTGACTCTCTAATTGTTACTGCACTTTGCAGTACAAATACAAAACCCCTAAAGGGGCTCTTCCTATGTGACATTGACTCAACTTTGGAAGCAGAACCCAAGTTCTAACATGCTTGAAATCCCAAACTGTGCTCTGCAATACCTGTCTCATAATGACAACAAGGCACAGCTCCAAGAGATTTAGGAAAAGAAAGGGCAGGATAAGAAAGCCATTAGCCACATCTGTGCGTATTTTGGGTTATCTGCAGCAGAGTACAGCCTTAGGTGACATTTACTTACAAATCTGAAAGTGCAAATAAACAACTCTGAAACAAAGAACAGCTAAATCTAAATGCTAAAGATAAGGAAACACGTTAAACAAGTTAATCTTTCTAATTTCATATTACTGCTGCTCAGTGCAACCATTTATACTTTTTATAGATTTAATTTAGATCATATTCTTGAATCCACGATGAAAGCAAAATAGAAAATATTAGATTTTACTTGTTAATTAAATATTTTTAATTTCATTTCCTAGAGTAAAATGAAAACACACTTTTATTATGCAATAATAAATGTTAAAATGATTGATGAATTCCACTATAAATTCTGTCTATAGAAGCTAAAATTATATTGAGGAATACTTCTAAGGATTGTTTATTGAGTTTCTCTGATCTAACAGGCAAGTTATATGACTGCTTTTCAATATGTTCTCTATATGCAAGCAGCTCTTAAATTTACTGCACTTTCAGCTAGTGAATCAATGGTATCTCCCTACAGAAATGAGACAAAGGCTGCTTCTGGCATTTATTCAGCCTGCTTTTTTTTTTTCCTTTTAAATGAAAATCAATAAACAGGCTCTATATTATTAACAAAGATTCATTTGCCAGATTATTGCCAAACACATATCATTAATCCTGCCTTTGTCCTTAATATCTCAGTAAATAAAGTAGCAATATTAAATCCATTTTGATTCTGAAGACAAAGAATTCTGCAAATAATTTCCAGAAATTACTGTTACACAAAAAATTCCACTACACTAATGAAAAAAAAAAAATCTAAGAAACTTCCAAGGCATCATTGCCTAAGTCCTTCAAGACTTCTGTGTACTAGTCAGTATCCTTGCTTTGATATTGCATTTTGGTTCAAATAAAAAAAAAATAATGTGAAGAAAGCAGTTTCTAATACCTGACAAGATTCTCTCTTGATTAGAAATTCTCTCTTCTCTCCCATTAGAGACATGGGAAAAAGAAAATGAGAAATTATCATCAGCCATTTGATTTAGCCATCAAAAATTCTGTACAGGTACCTGTGGAGTGCTGAATTCTGTTTCCTTTTAAGTTTATCTGAATTTCCCTCCTTCTACTCACACCTAATCCCAACAGATTTTCCTCCCACCCATTTATTCCACCCATTTATTCTCCTGATGTCAGCATCCCCCTCTTCCTCCACTCCTGAACTATGTTTAGACTGCTGTTCAACTGCACGTTCTTCTCCACCTTTCTCCTGTTGGTGTAACAGCCAAAGCTCTTGCTGCCACTGATGTCCCTCTTCACTCTCAGCCTAAATTGAGCTTTAGCTTTCCTGTCAGCATCACTGAATATTACAGGCCATGTTTTAATAGTCCTCTTTTGTAGCCTTTTCATTATATTTTCTTTTTGCAACCAGTATTGCAGGACCAATACAAATAAATTTCTTCAACAGCAGCTTCTCCAAACTGTCCCCCAGTTTCTCCTCATAGATCTGAACTGCAACAGCTCACAAAATAATCAGGGATTTTTTTCGCCTACAAAATATAACCACGTCAAGAACTCTCCTAGAACTATGTATTTCAGGGCCATGTATCCCATGTATTCTGGGGCAATCTAGAAAGCCACCTAAATTAATTCTGCTTCTCGTTGTTTTCCTCCAGATAGTGTATAGTGGTACTCTACATTTCTAAGTAAGAAATGAAGATTCAGATAAAACATACACATACACGGATACTTATGTGAACCTTGTTTGCTAAATGTTTTCAAAAAAAGGCTATCCCAAAATGGTTTTGGCACAATAAGAAATCACAAAGGAAACTGTCTGTTCCCATAGTCATTATATTCCCAGGACATGGTGAGAAATACCAATTTTCCTCTATATTATGTCATTTTCTGCTCATTAAAAAATGGGAAATTCACAACAACTTTCAAAATTTCTTAGGCATGACACAAAAGACAATTTGTTCACAGTGAGGGGATACAGAATTTGAGGTGTGGCCTGACCAGTCCCAAGTACAGGGGGATGATCACTGCCCTGGTGCTGCTGGCCACACTGATGTTGATAAAAAATACATATGTTTTTATATTAGTAGTTTGTATATGCATATTCTGCTAAAAATCTAGTAGTACTAAATATTAAGAAGGACATTTTTAACAGTCTTTCCAGTATTTTAACTTGTCTTAGTGAATTCACTAGTACACAGACCTATGAAATCGTGCAGTTGATAACAAATGATAGTAAAATAATGCAGTATTTATGTTTTTCTGATGATAAACTCAAACCATTAAAGCAGGGTAGAGATCTGTTCCTAAGACAACCAACTGAATCAGCAAATAAGTGTTAACTGAATCAGCAAATAAGTGTTACCACTGCATTCACTGTTTGTCCTTGGGATCCTCTTCCCACGTGTTTTATGTGTTTTGAAGTTCTGTGTTGCGAAGGACTCATTCAAGTGTGGTAAGAAGACTTCCACAATCCCTTTCCTCATTTTACATTTAGGCCTGTACCACATGTACATAACTGCAGTATATTTCCCCCTTCCTACCCCAAGATATCTCTATTTAATTTCTTAGCTTTGAAAGCTGATACCACAACTAGAATTTGTTATGAGTAAGTGCCTTACTGACAGACTGTGTCTGAAGGAGTATTCAGGATTTTGGATTAATTAAGTACAGAAGATTATTTCATCAGCCTGACACTGCGCACATTAGTCCCACATCACCCACTGAGAAACAAATTAACTTCATGGACAAGTACCTCTCTACTTTTTTGCTGCAGTACTTCAAGATATTTGAGTTTATTGCAAACTCCCGAGAGATACAACTGAGTAACAAAAGCGGAGAAATTGGAAAGCCTTGTTTGTTGCTTGCTCATGAACTCATCAAACTTTACTTTTCAGGACTACCACTGGTCTTATCAGGGTTTTCAGCACAGCAGTATCAGGCCTTTGATATGTGAAGGAGCAACAGCTCCAAGAGTAATGGTTGACTCCTGCAATGCCACTCTTTTTATTCATGCCAGAACATGCTAAAGCAGCCTCTCCCATCTTCTCTTGTTACAAAAAACCAACTCAACACCTCTATAGAGAAAGAAACTACAAATTCATTACAAATATAATAAAGCTAAATTTAAACATAAAAAATAAAATTTAAGACTTGCACATTTATTACTTCTCTCATGGCCAGGTTTTCCTTGTGTAGTCAAATGCTTTGTGTATTAATACATAACTGTTGAGAATTACAGGGGCTATGGAGCTATAAACATTTCAAGCAATGGATGCAATCCAGACCAGGTTAGGAACAAGTCCCATTTCCAAAGAACTGATTTTATGACAAAGCCAGATTTGGCAATAACTCTGTTTTTTCAGTCTCTTCAATATACTACAGTACACAATCTGAGCAGAGCCTTCACTGAATCAGACATAAATTAAAAAAAAGTTTTAAAACTTGATGTCCTCTATTGACAGCAGAAGGTCAATAAAAGTTGTTTCAATTCATTGGCTACACTATAAAGAGGGTTTGCACACAGGTATTACGTGTACTTTAGATGTGTGTTTATATGTATTTTAATATATGCCTACAAACACATAGATATTTAGAATATTTGCCTTCTACTTGAAAATTTGATCAGTTTCCCCAGCATTCAACAACATCCAGAACTGTCTCCCATGTTGGTAAAAACATTTTGCTTTGTGTAAAAAATAAAATCTTGCTTTCAGAATAATGACTTCTGATACCTTTAGGAATTTTTTTCTTTCCCCCCCAAAAAACCAGCAATGTAGGAAACTTAGCTACCCATCCACAGATAAATTCTGGAATCACTGCAATCCTAGTCATTACTTCTTTTTGGAATGCTGCCAGAACCGTTACCCTGGAATTTGACTTAGGTAGGCTCTTTATGAACAGCCTCAGAGGAATGACCACACTGAAGAACAATAGTTTCTGTCCCAGGAATGAGTTATAATATTATTTAACTTCAGATTTTGACCCTCATTTCTCAGTAACTAATTCCTATTGATGGCATCCTGGCTTCATAAGAACAAAATATGCAACTGTTTTGGAAGAACAAAAACTAAAACTGCTAAGTAAACTGAGAAGCCTTCATAGTTCTTTAACAGCTCAATTAGTGAAACTGTAGCCTTTTTTTCTGAATTTCTGTACTCATGCTGGAATAAATATTTGTTTTGTCTGTTCAACAACTGTTTTTTTTTCCACTCATATGAATTAGGGAACACACGGGGAACAGTGTATTACACACAGGAATAATAACCACTATTACATAGCTATTTCTCTTAAACGATTTTGTACAAACAGCACATACTGAGATTTTTTTGACCTTTAATTAAAAGATAAATATTCTGTGGGCAATATAGGCACAAACTGAAAATCTCCCTGTAACAGCAACATGTGCCACTTACACTGAAGAAGCTACTCCTGAGCTACAGAAGTCAGGGAGCTACATATTGCAGGGCTTCAGAGCCCTGGTTAAACAGGAATATTTTCTAGAGTTAGGTCCATTGGTGAACTTCAGCCCAAAGAGAGCATGTGTTGGCTTTAAAATATGGCAATAGGGACGAAAGAACAATTAGTTGCTCATTATTCTTCAGCACGTAAATTTTCTCAACTCAATTATTCTGGAATGATTGCTTTTTAAAATTTTGCTTTTATTTCTTGCTTATATCTGAATATAATTCTGAGCGTTATTCCAAGTGTTCTATCTGTCACTCCTGCCTGGCTGTTATCCGTCAACATACGTTTCTTTCTACAGCTATTTTGTTCACCATTAATTCACTCCCTCACTGCCTTGCTTTGAACATTGCACTACAATGTTTCACTGACCACATTTTCACTTTGAAGCAACTTTTCCCTCTCACCTTCATGCCTTTAACACACAAAAATGAAAGAAAGGGAATCAGAATAAAAGACGGTTGCTACTGTTGTGGTCTAAGTTGTTGGCTACACTCTACTAATACAGCGCTGCTCCCATGACTAATGTGGCATCTTTCAGGGCTGTGTCAGATATGTTTTCACAACATTGACAACTATGATTCTCATAAACTGTTAAATGAGTTCTCATACACATAGAACATGAGCAATGCTCCCTCAGAAAATGAAGATGGACCACTGCACACACACACACAATACCAGTGACCTACAATTAGCAGACAGTCATTACAGCTAACCTGATTTTCCCCTGAAACGAGGACGTGAACTGAAACAGGCATCGAGCCTGTCAAACAGGCAGAGTCTTATCCCTGCCAATCCCCAGAAACATGAGCTGGCTTAACCTGTTTTCACTAACTCCTGGCTCTCTGATCACTGCTTCATACAGTCCCCATGTAGGTCAAGAGCCGTCACCCCAACGCTACTCGCAAGAATGTCCCCCTCTCATTCACACAGGAAACAATTTATAAAAGAAACTCATTGGTAGGGCTGGACTGAGAAAAAAATGGGAGAACTTGAGTGAATGGAATATGTAGATGCCTAGTGATGCTTAAGAATTCAAAGCAGTATCTCAGGGTTTGGATCACTATTCTAGTGATTTTCTCTCAAGTGAGAGACAAAGAACATATGTCAAGCATAATATAAAATGTCTACAGCTCCCTGGCCCATGTGGGAAAGCTATTTGGGAGAAAAAGCTAGGGACGAATGATGTAAGTTTCATATATATATATATATATATATATATATATATATATATGACTTTCCAGATATTAATCCTCAACCTATGTCACTTTTTAATATTTCTCTAGCATGGACATGGCATATTCAGTTGATTATAATATTTATTCCTGCTATATAGTTGGTGCATTTAAGTCCCCTGTTCATATTTTTTTTTTTTTAATATCTTGCGTGCTGATTCCACATTTTCTAGTTACAGAAACACTTTTTTGATGAAGTATAAATCAAGTAGTTTAAGCACAAGATTGGTAATTTCAAAACAGCCTTTGCAGTGCTCTGGGTAAATATCCATTATAACATAAGTTTTACTCATTTTTATTAGTTTTCAGACCACAGAATATATATGTATATTCATGGGTAAATTTTCAGAAATGCAATACCTTCAATAGATCATGCTCTGCTTATAAATGTTTTATAATATAATAAACAGATCTCTGCATCTGTGTCAGACAGCAAATCCTATTTCATAAACAACTTTTCCTTTATTTTCTTTTTTTTTTTAAATTTTTTAAAAATGAAATTGTGGCAGATGCTAATAGCAAACTTACAAGGGTAATTACATTATTTTAACCTTCTGTTTAAATGGAAGTTCTGCTGAAAAAACAGGCTACAAACAACAGCACGTGACCTACCAAACCAGACTCATTACAGTAACAGAAGTAAGAGAACATCCTTTGGTTTCCTGGCTGCTTGGCTCATTATTTAATCTATTCATTATAACTCATTTCTTGTATACAGAGAAGAGGAAAATTGAGAAGCTCAATCCAGTTGTGCTCAATTAGCTTACAGATTAACCACATGAAAGGCTAAATTGGAGGCAAAAAAGATTGTGTTGCTGTGCCTTACTGCGCTTTGTCTGCCACAGTTCAAACAGCACCAGCTCTACACATCCACCCATTTACATCCTCTGTGTTTGCAGCAAAGAAAAAACAGTAAACTGTGTCATGCATCAACTGATATTAAAAAAGAAAAAAGGAACAGCAAGTGTCTTACATAACTTTGAACAAAGCATTCCAAAATGCTATTAAGCTTAACAGCTTCTCAGGATCAAATTGTCGGTGTGATGGGAAAACAAACTTGCTTTTAGTACAAGAACAGGATTATTTATGTCATACCAGCCCTCTGGTGCATTTCTTTGCCTACCAAGAAGCTGTGCTTTTTTACAGCTGTTCTGGAAGTGGTTCCTAATTAAACCATGTACACAAAGAGAAGCACATCTCTATTTGCTGTGCATACAATAAGCACATATGATTAAACACCTGAGGGTAGGTTTATACAGGCAAAGCATTCTTGGAATGAAAATAGTGAACTTGATATGTCATTACCTACATAGTAAATAAAGGGATGATGTGTCATTCAATTTCTATAAAAAAATGAAAGGTGGTTACAATACACAATGTTGTCACAATTTAGAATGCATTTTAGATCACTCTAAAACAATTTGCATCAACTCACTTTGAAGATATTTTCAATAGAAGTTTAAGAACTATTATTATCACAGCAAAATATTTAAATATCACAGATGAGAAATAACTATTTTAAGGATTCTTCTACAGTTGAAATTCAGAAAATGGCATTTAGACTGGTGATTTACTATGAAAATGATAGTGGGTCATACATCACATTTCTGTATTTAACTAGTACATCATATTTATTGAAATCTTTCCCCTCCTCATCCCCCAAAATTAGTTTTTTCAGAATACAATATAGTAAAAGGTCATTAGAAAAATGCAATACTTCCATAAAAATTATGGAACTATATATGAAAAGTACTCACTAGCCTTTTTCTCTTTGGGAGCAACTCATTAAAATCACAGCTGGTATTTAAACAATCACAAGTGACTATTTTTCATTTTTTGCTTCTTTTAATCTGAAGGTTGTCTTGCTCTTTAGATCCTCCACCGAAACAGCTCAGGAAAAGAAACATGGCAGTCAACAGGAATTTTGGTTGAGTAAGGACACTGGGTCTTCACCGAAAGTTCAAACAGGCCAACATCCTATAGATGCAGGTGCTCAAACTAGAGCTATTTCAAATAACTATAAATATCTACATCACTAAGTCGTTATCATAGGGAAAGCTTTTCTTACAACCAAAGTGCAAAAAAAAATCTAATTGCTTTCTATATTAACTTTCAAATTTTGTATACATCTCAAGAAATAATATTTTGATTTTAAATACAGAATTTTAGGATGATGGGGAGTAGAGGAAAAAGATTAAGATGCTTCTTTATACAAAACCTGCAGATTGTTAAGCAGTAGCTCTTTCTCAGTGAGGCATTTTTACAGGAAGTGGCAGAAAGCATAAAAAGAATTTTTTTTTTGACAACCTTCCCTTGGGCTGTATTTTTAAAAGAAGTTAGCATATTGCCTTTAAAATGAGGAAGGAATAACCAATCCATTTGAATAATTTGGTCTACATGAGTTATCCAAAAGCTTCATTAGACAAGGAGCCCATACAGGCTGTCTTATTTTTTAAAAATGGAACAAGTGTCTTTCTAGATTAATTCTGTTCCAAATATCTCTTTTTCTACTGCTTTCTTGCTCTCCTCTCCTCTTCCAAATGAATGATTTCTCCCTCCCACTAAAACAAAATGAATGTCTCATCCTCTCATATCTGGTGTCACCAAAGTATAAAAATTGCATGAAATGCTGCAATCCACAGTAGACTCTATACTGCCTGAAATACAACACAAGGAATGAAAAATAACCAAGTGTGATGAAAAGAAACTAAAAAGATGGATAAGGAATTGATATTTTTTCAGTAGCATGGAGACTATTAAGTAAAACTCTTCCAAAGATGAAGTCATACTCCTCTCTCCCCTTTACAAGACAGACTTGAGAAAGACTAAATAAAACAGCACAGCTAATGTGGGAACAAAGATTATTTTTAAAAGCTGAAGCTGACCCCAGATAGAAATAATCAAAAAAATTGCAAGGTCAAAAGCAACAATAGACCGAGAGCAGCTAGGAAAAAAAAAAAAAAAAAAAAAAAGTTTTTTTCAAATCAGAGCACCAGTGAAAGGAGTTATGAACAAATCAACAGAGTGAGCAAGAAGAAAGCGCCTAAACTGAGGACTACCCAGGAAAGGTCATAAAAGACTCAGGATGAAACAGCTCAACTAATAACTGCTACTCATAACCTCTTTCTCAAAATACCTCTTTCTTGACACCCACAGACTGAAAAGTAGCAAACATTACACATATCTTAAAAATTGGTTTTCCAGGAACACAAGGAAACCATAAAATTGTTACGCATAACTTCTGTATTGGCCATATTAATGGTCATATTAATGTTAAAAAAATATAGCATTAACAAAATTGTAAATATTTGCTTTTAATTTATAGCAGCCTGGGTAGTGCCGTGCTTTGCACTTGTGGATAACTCACTAGTGCTTTGGCAGTTGCTGAGAAATGCCTACACAGCCTCAGGGCTCTCCCTCCGTCCCCCAGCAGGCTGGTTGGAGGTGGACAAAGGATTGGGGGGGACACAGTAGGGACAGTGGACCTCAGCTGATCACAGAAATATTCCATAGCCCACAATATCATGCTCAGCATGACAAGCTCAAGGCCAGGAAGAGAAAGGAGGGTTGTAGGCATGTCTCCTCCCAAGTAACCATAACACGTGCTGGGGCTCTGCTTCCCTAGAAGGGGAAACACCTGCCTTTTGGTTGGGAGCAGAGAATGAATGTCTTACTTTACTGTGCTTGCACAGGAAGCTTTTGCTTCACTTATTAAACTCTTTTCTATCACAGTTCATGAGCTTTCTCCTTTTTGCCCTTCCAATTCCCTCCCTCACTCTGCTGGGTAGGATAAGCAGCTCTGTGGGTCGAAGCTGTTTCTGGGGTTAAACCACATTACCATCAAGAAAATGAAATATATATGTAGTAAAAATACTCAAAGGGATGTGACATGTTTATATTTATACAAACAGAAGATAAAAGTACTAATATCAAAAAAGCCCTCAGAAGAAGCTCGGAGGAGGGATTAAAAAAAAAAAATCATTTAAAAGCATGCAAGTTTCCAGTTACATTTACTGTTTCCCAACTTAGGCACTATCCTTGCATCATTACAATCAATTGAAGCTTTATTACTTGATTCCCGCAATGTGAGAGCTAGCAAAAAGCCCTGCAATCAGCAAAATGAAGGTTAACAGGACTTTCAGAAAACTGCTTAATGCAATTCCTTAATTGCTCAATATTCAACTGAATTTCAGATTTAGTTTCCAAGAGCAGCAATCCTTAACATTTCTCCTTTTCTTCCTGACAAAAGCCAGCAAGTAACAGGTTTCAGTCTATGCCAGTTTGAAAGAGAAAATTATTTATATAGAGGAGAAAGGAGAAGAAAGGAGAAAGAAAAATATTAGCTAAGGAAGTAATGAAGCAAGTCAGTGACTACACCCAGATTTTATTTTCTTGAAATAGGCTCCAGTATGTTTTAAATTAATTCTATAATGATACCTCATGATCAGGCATTATCCAATAATACAATGACATGATGACATTCTAATGACATAAATTCTTTGTGATAGAACATCATAAACAAATTAGAAAGTAAATATTTCATTGCGTTCAAAAAGCCAACCCAAAATTTCAGCCGGAGATGTGACCCAACAAGGATTTCTTTTTTTTTTTAAGTTGAAATTCTTTTAATTGCATAAATGACCAGATTTTTCATCACTATATTAAAGTTTGGAAAGGATGCGTATATGCCTACTCCTCATTTCAACTCTGTGGTGTCTACTAGTTTTGTAATTAAAAAAATGGAAGAATTTTTCTTCTGCAATGAAAACACCTACATGGGAAAGTCCTTGCCTACCACTGGTTCACAATTGTTTACAACTGTTATTCACAAATGTTTAGTGAATAACTAATTGCAAAATTCTGGAAATCATTCATGTTTCAAAGTCGAGAACTTTTGAAACACAGTTGCATAAAACAATAGAATGTGATTTTGTCTGAAATCCATACACAAGTCACACAAGCCAATCCTTGGGTCCTTTGTCCTAAAATTACAAGCTCCTTATACTTGAACTCTGAGAACTAGAAGATTTATTTTGATCTTCCACTCAGCTAGGCTCATTAGATCACAATTTCTCTTCCATTTTTTTCCTTTAATGTGTTAACGAATTATTTAAAACCACAGATACTGTTATTATAAAGCATTTTACTTATTCTATATATATTCTATACAACGTTTATATATTCTATAGAACTTTTTTTTACACTATGTTTTAATTATTTTGTTTCCCTTTTCAAGGAAAAGTGTGGAATTGGATCATTGGAGTTATACAGCAGATATGCTATGAGAATGTTTTCTGAAAAGGTATTTCAATTTCTTAGCTTCTTACTGTAAATCATATTTGTACATATATCAGAATAATTTACATTCCAAGCTTCTAGATCCTTCTCTCTCTCGTTGATACCACATCTGTTCCCATATTGATTTTCATTCTACTGCCAGCTCCCATGTCCCTCACTTCTCATTTTAAATGGCAACTAATACCAAACTCATCTATTTTTAATTTTTATAATGATATTCTCCTTGAGTCATAGGTTGTGTGGCTTTGGGTTTTTTTACTGGCTTGCACAATGTGTGATAGTGACATTCACAACCATAAACATCCTGTTCAGATAAGAAATCCACATGGTTTCATGATTTTAAAGCCTCAAAGTGACAGGCTGTTCATTTATTTTTCTCAGTCAGAGTGCTGAGGGGTTGGAAGTGCTGAGTCTCAGTGTCGAGACTATTTCATGTACAATTACCAGTTATGCATGAACATGATTTTTAATTTTCCCTGCAAAAGCAAACAAGCGCAAACACCAGTACAATGTGATAAGCTGTAAGAATATGAAGAACAGGAGGAGAAAAAACCACTCTACTGGAAACTGCTGAAAATATAGCTTATTCTTAATGTTAGATATTAATATAAGCTAGAACAGCTTCAAATGGAAACCAAAGGAATTGACCAAGATATGGAAGAACCCCCACACTCTGGTACAGTCACAATATCTTGAAAAGGTCTCTGATGGTGAGAGGGATATAACATCCGAGGTACCACCACTCCTTCAGTTCTGTGATGGCTACTCTCTTGGCCCACCAACCAACAAAAATGGGCTGCTTAGTTGGTTTTTTATTTGCTTGTTTGGTTTTAGACAAAAGGTTCCATGTTCTTTTAAATTGTGAAATTATGTTTGCAATATTGTTTCAACTATTTAATCACCTGCTACTTTGAATAGATTAAATTAGAAAGCCATTATATGTTTCAGAATAATACTCACATATGCATGGATTTAATTACTGCTCAGCATTCTTTATCTAAAATATTTCTAACACTTAAATTGTGACTTCTTTTAGTCCTGGTTATGGTTTACAAAACTTTATGCAAACACACTGCCTCTTCATGGGTTATAACAGAGCAGATATGGTAGTCCATATTTCTAAAGGCCTGATATAAAGTCACAAAAGTTCCCATTGCCACAGGCGCTGAACACCTGTTTCATTTTTTCTTCTAATTCTTGGTGGTGTTTGGCCCAACCACCATGATAATTAATCCAAGACAGTGCCTTCACTAGAAAAACAAACCCAAACCCACGCATGTTAAAGCCCCAAATGCACGTGAAGCTGTCATTATTATGCTCCTCTAGTGTTGTCATTTTAAAGATTGTTTTTCAGTGATTCCTGAAGAACATGTAGACAGTGAAGAACACTGATTTAAAACAGTCTTACAAGTCTTACAGTCTTAAAAGATAGATTTAAAGCTCTAGTTGAAATTGGCAGTTGGCAACTTTGCTCCTCTGGGTAATGAAAGTCCTGATAGCAAGATTACCAGGAGACTGTACACTAAGCAGACTTCATGGGCTCAGATCAAGACCAGAAAACAAGAGCTTCCTAAAAACCCTTCTCCTTAGTTTCCATATCTAGGTATACATCTCTGGGCTTGATTCTCCTAAAAATATATACACCAGAGTACATGTGTAGTGTGTCTGCAGGCACATGAACTAGAAATAATGGAAAACAAAGAAACAAAACATCTCATCATACTTCTCCAGGGAAACAACATGAAAACAAACATGATAAATGGTAATGGTAATAAGAGTGTTACCTTTCTGCAAGGCCACCAGATTACCTAGTATGAATGTATAACAAGAATTAGCAAAATATAATAAATGAGAATGTAAGATTATTGATCATACTTGTGTGACACAAAGTCATTCAGTAACAAGGAACATATAGCATTTGGAGACATCAAAAATGTTTTGTCAGAAATTTAGAAAATATCACTGCTTATTTATAGTTATAAACTTTGCCACAAAGGACTCATTCTTTCTTACTCTCAAAGAGAAAATGGATCTCATTTTTCCTTAGCATGGTTATTCTGAGTAGACTCCCAAATTCTCCCAAAGCTCTTTAAAGGCAAACATTACATGGCTGAAATGTTAGAGACAGTCAGGATCACATTTTTACCTGGTTTTGAACATTATTCACAGTTCCAATTCATTGTACTTTTTTTGAATAATAAGGTCAGGAAATTTCACCTGATCCATTCAGATATGTAGTTCACTAATCTGAGAAGCGCTATCCCCATGTGTGTTATAGTCAGTTTTACGTATTCAATATCTTCAATAAAGAAATCCAGAATTTCTCTCCTACCCTGTAAAATATATTACTTTCAGAAATGAAGTATTTTTATTGAGATTAAAATAAGAAATCAGTGTAAGAAGTGTTTTTGCTTAGCTTCATCATCTCAAATTTAAGACTAAAAGTGCTCAATTTTATGATGGTTTATAGCCCTGGATAAACTAGAGAAGTTTCCACAAAATTGTCTTTTAATGCAAGAATTCAGAAACAACTTATTTTGAAACTTCTCATGGCACATGAACTCACAGTGGATTTGACCCAATAGGATTTTATTTAACAAAAAAACAAACACAAAACCACGTAACAAGAACATTAAGCACCTGATTCTTGCATACATTATGTGGCACTGATTAATACTACTTTCACTATCAAACTGGAAGAAAATTCTTTCCCCATTTTCTTTTCCCAATTTTTTCCATAGCATTCTGCCTTTGACTTTAAATGTCATATTTTCAGCTCAGAAAATTCAATTGTACTCTATTTCACTCAAGTGGAAGTTGAAAATTAACTAGAGTACAACTAGGGCTATGTGAAACAGCTACTTGTATTTCCTGGCAATTTGCAAGTACGGGTTTTATAACTGTGGAAAGATGGGCAGGATTAACCTTAAAATTTAAATTTAACAGCAATGTTTTAAGTGACTGTAGGAATTGCTGTCACATTAACAAATAATCTACAGGTATTACTATTCCTTTTTTACTATTATCTTAATGTGGCGTCCCTACTACTTTATTATCTTTATATGTAGAGCTACTATTTTGTAATTCTACTGTAATGCAAGGTCATGGTGAACAGTTCTAGTTCTCATCATCTCAGCATCTGAATCACAATGAAAAAACCATTCCACCCCTACTTAAGGACAAACAGATCCGTGAAGCAGATCTCTCCATTTCTGTGATTATATTATCATAACTGATACTCCGTGGATGACAATTATGTAATGACACGGGGAAGAAAACACACAGCATTTACAAAGGCTTTAAAAGTAAATTTGTTAATCAGGAGGACAAAAAGTTTACTTGAGGTCGACACCAGCTCTTCTAAAAGAAAGAACAAATGTTGGAACTGAATGCCAAAAATCCCACTCTGCTGATCGAAGTTAGGAAAGTTTTTGCTTCAAAGGCAGTGTTTCTTTCAAAATTCGACTTCTCCTCTTTTCCTTAAAACAGAAGAAGAGTCACTTGCCAATCATCATTGCAATGCCTGCCAGTCAGTCATTGCACATCCTTGTAAAACTGATACTTCCAAAGCTTCAACGTACACAGCTTAAAAAGTAGTACTTAAAAATCTATTCTCTTCATTCTGAATGCAAAACTTTTTTTAATGTAGTTTTCAGTTGAACTTCACTTTAGCCATTATAAAATATCGAGTACTAGTGATCTATGTAGAAAAGCACTAATTAACTTCCTCTCCTCAGTAAATAGTTCATGTCAGTATTTCTGTCTGGTCTTGTCACTTGAGCTAGTCATGAATAGCTTAAGGAAGCCTGTGGCACTACAAGCCAGTTTGTAGTGAGGAAAGAGCATTCAACCAGTGATTAAGATCTTAAAGTAAGTTAAAACTTGTTTGAATATGAATCATGTGGATATTGGGTATTCTTTAAAAAAAAAATAAAATCACAAAATACACTTATTTGAAAGTTCAATAATAACTCCATGTTCTATACACAAATAATAAGCATGTATAGGGTGTCCTCAAAACACTTACGAGATAACTATCCTCTAAAGTTGCATACAACTGGACATTTAAAAAATAATATAAAATTTTTCTTAACTCACCAAAAAATCCACTGAAAATCTAAATCATGGAACAGGTTACATTACTCATGTACAATCATACAATGTAACTGAAGGTCCAGGAGTTATATTAAGTGATTCCAATTTTATCTATTTTTCCTTTCTGCCACTACTTTGAACTTTCTTTCGAAAAGGGAAAAGCAACAGCAAAGATGGAAAAATGTCCCAAAAGAGATGTTTAAATGAATTTAGATCTATACAAAACAAAAGCACTGAGGTATAGCAGATGTCAGTTTAAGAACTTAAACATATTTTCACTGTGAGGATGATTCTAGGAGTAGGAAAAGTCATAGGTGAATAATTGTGAAAATTTATGTGGAAAGCCGCAGGTATGACAACCCAGAGAAATCTGAATAAAAACTGCAGTCATAGTGACATTTTGCCGGTATGAAAACTGTGGAATGCATAATGCTGACAGAAAGACATTTGCATAGCCAGGCTATTGAGTATTTTCAAGTCCTGCAGATTCAATGGGGCTAGGCCTAGTTTATTCTCACAGTTAGAAAGTGAATAAAATAATACATATCCATTTCAGTAAATCTTTAAGAACTCTTCTGCTGAGGAGCATAGCACAAGTGAAGTGTAGTAATAATGTCAAGACATTTTCAAGACAAATGAACTTGAAAATTTGGCAAAATTGTCTTTCAAAGTATTAGAACACAAGCCTCCTCCCTCTCCTTCACTTCATCCCCACCTAAATTCCTCATGCAATTGGAGAATGTAGTTTAAACTTTCATTAAGTTGATGCAATATAGTATTTCTTTTTTTTATTATTAATATTTTGCTATATTCAGCTGGTGATGACTACAATATCACACGTTTTTGTATTACACGTATAATATATATTGTATATATATGCATTGTATTTTTATCTACACAGAAGTTTCGATTTCCTACACATTTGTGTTCATAAATGTGCCCTATTTTTAGGATGGTATTAGAGCTCTTAGGACTGACAGTAACAGGAGGCACTACAAGGATCAAAGAGGTAAAGTGCAACACATAATGAGAAAAAAAGGAATGTTTTTCCTTATATGTAGTAAAAAGTTTTGGTTTTAAAATGTTATCACAAATTCAAAATGTCACCCCACCACATATCCAGCAACTTGGAACAATGAGAACAACTTGGAGACTTGGGGGCAATCTTCAGTAGCTCTCATATATTCACCACTGCAGGAATTCACTTTAATTGTATGGCTGAGTTGAGAATAAGAAGAAATCTGACTGCCTGTTCTGTTGCCAAAAGCTATATATAGACTAGCAGGGAGAAAAGCAAAATAAGAAGGTATCCAAAATTGATTGTTTCTCAATTTCTCTGCTATCTAGGAAATCCTTGGGGCAGTTGCTGCCCTGCCAGTCTTTTAATAAAAAAGAAAATGCAGTTTAATTACAGTTTCAATTAGATTACCAGGAACCAATAAACACAAAATGTGTTATCGTTCTGGAAGCCTGACCAGCATTAAAAAACTTCAATTTTATTTACTTTTTGTAGCTAAACCCAAGCCAGCCTTCTTATTTCAAATGAGTAATGCATTTCCCCTCATAATATTAGGATAAAAATTAACATTATGTGCACCTTGTAAAGATACAATTAACAACCTTAAGGATTACAAAACAAACACCCCTCATGACAGACTATCTCAAGAATCATGCTAAAAAATGCCAGCACGAATTACTGACTGACTTTAAATTTATTTTCTGACAGAGTCTTCTTTCCCTATCCTTCTCCCTTTCTCAATATTTTGTTTTTTACATATGTGCATGGCTTAAGATGCTACCAAGTGAATGATTCAAATCTCCACTGAAGATCTCCCTCTTCAGTTAATTCAGACTATCTCTTAGACCACAGTTCTGGGATTTACTTATACCAAAAATCTTCCAAAACCATCTCTAAAAATTTCTTCTGGACTGCTGTCCTGTCAGCTGTAAGGAGTACAGTAAGACGTGGAAGAGCTCTAATCCTTAGCCAGCTTTCCTACATCATCCTGAATTAATGAAAATAAGAACAGCTTGTAGTTTCTGAGACAAGTGTGCTTGAGCCATACACAGACATTGACTACATTAATTTGGACAGCTGGACTTGAACATTTAATTTAATAACACAAAATAAATTTGGTGCTAGTCAAATAGGGGGAAAAAGAAATTTTCTATCTGGTTGAATTGCTCTCCACTATTCATGAAAGTAAAAAGAGAGTTCAGAGTTATGCACACCTACATGAGCACTTTTCCAGCCTCTTTGTATGGAAGATGATAGGAGAATCAAATCTGAAGTCACACATGCGTGTCAAATTTCAGCTCCCTACATGAATTTATACATTCTTCTCACCTACTTTTATTGCCTTGGACTTCAGATTAATTAATTTCAGATAATACAATTCTCATTTGACAGATGCAGCAGTGGATACACTTCCAATAGCAATAAATTTTAAAAAAAATTTGAAATTATAACTGCATGATTGCCTTATCCAATTACATTTAATCAACAAATTACAAATTCTTTAAAACTTCCACTTTTTCTCTGATAAAAAACAGAGACAGTATTTCTGGCCATAATTACATGATGTAATACATCTACCAATATCTGAGAGGTATGGCTATGTATAATCTGAGAAAGTCTCAAGATGATATACCACTGATAAATTGATAGCCATATAAACTGGATTTTCAAAAGCAGCATGTAAGTGCTAAAAAGTTAGGAGAAATTCTTCAGCCTTTTCTCAATATTCTGTGAGAAGACTGTCTTTCCTATGTAAACTATTTTAAATAAGGGCACAGTTTTATAAACTTCTTGCACCCGCAGGCTGTTTTGCAAGATTGTTATGGCTTTGACTTTGAAAATATTTTGGAATAGGTATCTTAGAACTTGGCCAATCCTCTCAAGGGATGGATGGCCGAGGAACCGATTACCTATGGCCATTCAACACACTTTTGCGATCTGTCCTATAAAGGTAGTTAGAAAATTATTAAAGCGCTTCCACTTCCACTTGTTCATAAGCCTGGACTCTGTGTTGTTTTCCTTACCCATCTCCGACGCGATAGCGACATCAGCATAAATTACGTAATTTATTTTTGCAAAAATCTATCAAATTAATACAAAACACTGGCAATACACTTTGCCTACTCTATGTACAAGAAAATTAACCACTGGTCACCTATACTACTTCTAACATTTTCAATGGTACACAATTCACTTGCCTGTTGGACAACAAAACAAAATGGCAGCGTTCTCCATTCCAGTGAATCACAGAATCATTAGGATTGGAAAAGTCCCCCAAGATAGAGTCCAGCTTTTGACTGATCACCACCTTGTCAACCAGACCATGGCACTGAGCACCACATCCAGTCATTTCTTTAACACATTTGTCTGTTGACAGAAGAGTCTTTGGTTTCACTGGAAGAAATATGGAAATACGCAAGGGACAACAAGCTGTGCATCTGTCTCAGTATAATTCCTAGCATTCTGCTTAGGGTTTTTTTGCAATGACCTAAAAGATTTTCCCCCCCAGGATCTGCTGTTAAATTATTCCATTACAATTGACCCATCAACCTCTAGCTGTCTTTTCTGAAATATTTGAGAATAAGATATTTTTACATTCAGCTTGCAGTTTTGATTATTTCTCTATTTCATTATTCTATTCCCTGCAAAAAACAAAAAATTCAGTCACCCTTCCAGTGTATCTATTCCTTGTAGGCTTGTTTCACATTTTAGAACCTACTGAGACTTTTTTTCTCAGAGCAACACAGACTTAAGTTTACATCCTTTTTTGATTATCTTACCTTTTGTTTGTTTTGTTTTAAAATGCCACAGCTTGTAAGCAATTCCTTTTTATTTCCTGTTATTCCCAATTCTTTTTCTGGGCAACATATTTTTTCTACTTTGCTCATCGCTCATTTCCCTCCAGGCTTTAACAATTACCTACATTCCTCTGGATATCCACATTGCAATTACTACCTTTCTTCTTTCTTTAGTGCCTTTCCCCCTTAGCACTGACTACCTCAGAGATATTTTGAGTCAGCCACTGCTTCAGTTTTGGTAGGACAAAATTCCAGATAATTCTTGGGTAAAAGTTTGTGCAACATATGACTGTCTCAAAGGCAGAAAATTCTGCCTTCTGCTATCTTTCCTCCTGTAGTTTAAGGAGCCTTACAGCTGACGAAACGAAGCACAACTGTGTTGCATTTCAATTTTGACTGCTTTGGAGGTGTTTACTAAGACAAATTAAAGGGGAACTTCCTTTAGAATTGTCATGTAATTACAAAGTCAACAACTTCTGCTTACCCACTAATTACAGAAAATTGTATTTGATAGCTGCATAATTTGATCATAATTGCAAATATTTGCTCGTCTTCAGTGCTATTTGAAGAATATTTCAAAATGTCTCCTCAATTCTTCTGGATTTAAACACATGCATAGTGTAAATAAAACACACTATATGCCAATGGATTGCTTTTATGTATCTGCCAATTTAATTTCCATTACATTAATTCCTCTGTTGAACAGAGTTTCATCTTTTTCAGCAGATGCACATAATTTCTGTTTACAACAGTGTGGAATTGAGTGACAAAACATTAAACCACAGCAAAAAATTGAATTATCCTACATAGTTTAGTATATTTTGGTCTGCATTTAAATAGCTTGGTTCAGACTTACATGTGTAACTCACACACGCACAAACACAAACTGCAGTGCCTGAAAAGACACAGTTATATGTCTAGAGAGGAGGAAGAAAAGGTTTTCACAAAAGAGAAAATCTAAAACACCCCTAGAGTATTGTATTTTGCAAAGTTGACATTAAATTAACTGAAGTTGAAACCATCTAGAGAGAAATCTAAATCTAAGCCACCACACTTCATTAAGTTGTATATAAGTAGGAAAACCCCACTGTCATTGGCTTTGAAAATTATTATTCTTCTTGAGACTCTCATGAATTCATTCCTAAGTAACTTAATTCCTAACCCTCATTTTTTATCCTCATTCTACATGACAAGAATTTATCTATTATAAATGTAGCCCAGACAGAAGAAATGGGTTTAAAATTAACAGAGTTAAGTATTCTAAAAGGAAAACACATTTTATTTTAATTTATCATGGAACTCTGCTACACTATAATTTTAAAGTGTACAAGAACATCTCACTACAAATATTCAGCAGTTTTTTGTGCATACCTTATCCTGGCTTTCAGGCAGTATGAACTTTTGCAAAATATTTTTTTTCTTATCGGGCATCTCTCCTAGAACACACCTTTAAAATGGACTCAGTTGAGAATTCATCTGGACAATCAGATTTTTAGCATTAACTTCGATGATGAAAAAATGAAGTTTACATGAAAGAATACATGGAGTAAACACTAAAGAAGAATACCATGTAGGAAGAAACATTCCAAGCATTAATTTTGCTAGAGTGGAGAAAATCAGAGCTAATTCTATTTAAAATCCACCATTTAGAGAGAATCAACTCAGACATATTACAAAACTAGCAGAAGTAGCAAAATATTAGTATTTTGAGGTGAACAAACACCAATAACTTCAAGTGAAATGTAACACTATATAATTCAGCTGCTCTCTGTTTTGAATTATCCCTGTTAATCTAAAGAAGAAGCAATCATACTGGGACCAATGGTTAATTCTACAACTGTATTTGTTGCCTGCTATCTTCATAGGTAAATGACCCAGAATTATGGTTTTTTTTTGCAAAATAATCTTTTTCTTGTTTGAACGAAGTAAACATCTTAATAAATTAAGCTGTATGATTATTATTGATCACATTTTCCAACTTAAAAAATACAGTTAAGGCAAGTAAATAATTTTGTCTTGTTTTTTGGGTTTTTTT